>CP126894.1:80417500-80890000 GCA_030440675.1 Furcifer pardalis | reverse complement strand
CTCGTTGTAATGGATGTTAGGATCCATTTGAGTTCTAAAAAAACTGAAATATAATAAAAGAGCCTTTTTTAAACTTAGTTTAGAAAAATAAATTGCTCAGAATTATTTGCTTAAAGAAGTAAAATATTATCTTATTTTGAGGCAAAGGTTACATAATCTAATTTTATCTATTCATATCCATACTCTTGGTTCAGACTGTGGACACAATAAAATTGTGTAAATGGCCCCATTGACCTCATGACATTGGGATAATAGCCACCTTCATTTTTGCTGCTAGTGACATTTTCTAGGAGTCTTTAAGCCAAAGTTAAGGCCAGAAACACTTATTATCTATAAAAGGAAATAGATACAAAAGTGAAAAAGAAAATCGCTAAGACAGAAACACTCAGGGAATGATCTAACTAAAACTCAGAACTTTGGGGTCTCATTTATTTGAACAAGATAGAATTAAGTGCATGCTTAACTTCGTCACACAGACTCTAAATGTATTAAACATATACTTAGAAGTAAGTTCAACTAAGCCAAATAGTATTTATAAACAAGCATGTAACTGCACTTGCAACTGCTTTGACCTGGATATATCTTCTAAATATTTTTAAAGTAAGTTCAATACTTTGGAAAGAAAAAGCAATACAAAAGCTTGCAAATGAGAAAAAGGCAAACTATAATTTTTAATAACATTGTTTACAACATTAGCCTGACAGAAAGAAACACTAATCTGACAGCAAAACATAAAAAATGAATTCTACTGTGATGAGTAACTTTAGCCAACTTGTCATAAGTGCTCTGTACATAGAATGAAACTCACATAATTATCATTAATGGATTTTTGTTTTTTGTTTTGAACTTGATGCCAGCTGGATTCTACAAAGCTAAAAATAAAATAAAATTGATCTTTATTTTCTCTTTGTCTGGGGTGTTTTTTCTGTTACATCATGGTGAACAATGTAGGAGACTATATATGTAGGGCCAAAAGTTTTGATTTATGATAGGCTAGTTTGAATTTTACCAGATTTACTCATCTGTAAGACAGATGAGAAAGTTTTAGATGTCTAACTCTAGCACTCCTGGATGATAACAATTAACTGGGCCCATTTCTTTTGGCAGGGATATGGAATAGAGATTGCTTTAGTTGCCAAGGTTGATGACCAATGCAGGGGATTGGATAAGAGGCGAACAATCTTCTTAGTTTTTCTGGACCGTTCAGTGGCATTTGATACCATTACCCATTGTAATCTATTCACCCAGCTAGATTGGGTACTGGGACTACTGTATTACAGAGGTCCTGATTCTTACTCTCAGGATGTACTCAAAGTATGGTTTTAACATTTATATGCTAGGAGGTAATGTAGAGCTTGGCAGTGAGGTGCCACCAACATGTTGATCATACCCATCTTTACTTCTTGTTGTCACTCAACACTAAGGAAGCAGGCAAGACACTTGGACAATGTCTAAACTTGATAATGGGCTAGATGAGGGTGAACAAGCTGAAATTAAGTCATCACAAAACAGAAGTGCTGATTTAAGAATTGGGATTTAACTTGTTCTAAAAGAGACTGCACTCACCCAGGCAGGACAAGTTCATCGTCTGAGAGTGCTTCTTGACTTTGCACGGTTCCTTGATTGCCAGATGGCAGCAGTGACAAGGAGTGCATTTGTATAATTCTGCATAGTGTGTCAGCTATGACCCTTTCTCAATAGTGATCCATGCCTTATAGTTAAGTTACATCATGTCTTGACTAATGCAATGTGCTTTATGTGGGGTTAGCCTTAAGGAGTGCCCAGGATCTTCAACTGCTGTAACATATGGGTAGCTAGGTTACTAACTGGTGCACGGTATAACGATCATGTTACCCCAACATTGACTGGGTTCAATACAAGGATATCTAAGGGTCAGCTTCTCTTGTTATGAGCATGTCTGTGCATTAAGATATTAGGAAGAGGCCCTCTTAAAAATACCGATAAAATTACTAGTTTCAGAGACCTGCCTCTTCTGTACAGCTCCAGATTGTGGAATGCATTCACTTCAGAACTAAGATCTATTTCCACTCAGACTGATTTTCAGAAGGCAGTAAAAACACATCTTTTTAGATAGGTATATGAAATCCACTCTGCCCTTGTGTTCTTTTTAACTGTACCCTTTGACGACTATAATAGCTTTAATCCATTTGCTCGAGTTTAAACAGAGTTCTGTGCACTTTAGTGTCTAGTCATGCCTGCCACATGTCCACAAAAATGTCTGCAGACACAGACAGCGCTGGCTCTTTGGCTATAAACAGAGATGGCTGGCTTTCAAGAAAGGGTGACCTTTACCTAATATTATTTAAATTCAGACTTATTTTGTTTGATTTCATGACTTTGTAGGTGTTACTTGTTTTTATTCTTTTATGAAATTTGTAAGCCAAATTGAACAATATTTTTGGTGGGCAGACAAACTATAAAGGGAAGGAATGATTAAAATAAACAAATCACTTACCATTTGGTTAATTTAGCTGGATCTCCACCAGACTTTTGTCTAGCCCATATTCCAAGCATTCATTCATTCAAAAAGTTAAGTCTATAACACTTATAGAACTGTAGATATAATGTAAACATGGAATTAACTCTATGCCATGCTGTTTGTCAGAAACAAGCCTTTCGTTGTGATCAGACAAAGAACATAGACATCTAGTTTCACAGGTCAATGTTGCAGTGTTGACAACACATTGTCCTTTTTCAAACAGCTGAGTTCTGTCTGCAGATTCACCTGTATTGTTCCTGTGCAAACATAACCTGTAGCAATGAATGCTAGTTGAGGGATTGTGGGAGTTGTTGTCAAAAAACAAACAAACAAAAAACTCTCCTAAGTTTTAACTTTTTGCATCTTACTGCATTTCACGCTTTGGCACAGAGTTGAACCTTTTGACCTTCGCATTCCTTTCCAGCTCTATAATAATGCTGGTCTAGGTCAGTGATGACGAACCTTTTAGAGACTGAGTGCCCAAGGAGGTAGGGGAAGATGGGTGGCAGAGATCAAACGTGATGACCTCACGTGGGTGCGTGCATACCCACATGACGTCACCAGTGTGCTTCAACTACACATGCACACCACCACCGCACTACCAAGCTTTGTGCTCCTGGCAAGCCCCCCTGATAAGCCTATGGCACCGCACCAGCCCCCACTGCCTCCTGACAAGTGCCCTGCTGGTCGCCTAGAAAGCCTCCAGGTTTCCAAAGAAGCCCCTTGCGGCCTCCCCTGCCCCCGACAGGCTTCCCCACCCCAAAAGGCCTTCCTACCTCACCTGCACAGTTTCCCTGCCTCCTGATGGGCTTCCCCACCCCTGATGGGCCTCCCCATCCCCCAAAAGGCCTCCCCCCTGCAACGTGCCTTCCCACCCACCTGATGGCCCTTCCTAACCCCTGTTGGGCCTCCCTCCCATGAGTGCTCCCCACCTTACCTCTCACAGCCGCAGCCTCCTGGCTGGGATTTCAGCCTCCCCTCTCAGCTCTCCTTTGGCAGAGAGAGAGGGGTGGCGGGGAAGAGGTGCAGGCCAGGCTGTGTGGTGTGGGGCTTCCCCCTGATGGGGCACATGCCAGGAGAAAGGCTTCTGTGTGTCACTTCTGGCATGTGTGCCATAGGTTCGCCACCACTGGTCTATGTTCTGTGACTTCTTCAAGAAACATTAAGTTTATTTTCTGCAGGCTACTGGGAGTTTAGCTAACAGGTTAGCCAGTGTGAAGTGGGTGGGAATGTACATTATTTTAAAATTCTGCCTGTTGTTATTGAGCTTATAGTTAATGTGAATTTTTAGTTAGCAAAATTACGCTGTGTGACCCATTCATACAATCAAACAACTGCAGAATGGAGGGGATGCCTTTTATAGGGTAACTCAAAAAATAAAACAATGCAAGCTTTCATAACTCACAGGTCACTTCTTCAGGCTGGGTAGCTTAGATATTAAATGGGAGAAAGAAGCAGGTGTTATCTTTTTAAAGAGAGACCGCATCACCACAAGAACATCTGTCCATCCCACCAGAGTGCACCAGACCAGACCGGAGAGACTCTCTAATTGTTCCATCGGCTAGAGAGGCACATCTCTTTAGCACCAGATGGAGGGCCTTCTCTGTCTCCGCTCCGGCCCTATGGAACCTCCTGCCAACTGAGTTGCACCTCCAGACAAAACTGCTGCACTTTAGGAAGGGCATAAAAACTTGGCCGGCAGGGTGACCTGGTAATTCCCCTGTTTCCTTTTATTTCTTAATTGTTAATTTTTTTACAGCTTTTAATCTTTTAATTTTCATTGGATTAGCCATGTTTTACTGATGATTTTATTGCTGGATTAATGTGTTCCTGATGTTGTTCTGCAATGCTATGTCAGCCACCCTGAGTCGCTCTACAAGTAGGGCGGCATACGAGTGTGAGCAATAAATAAATAAATAAATAAATCCAAAGGTAGGAAGCTAGGGGCCTGCATGTTTCCCTCCCCGAATAGCCTTCTTTGAAGCTAATAGCTTTCTCTCTGGCCAGAATGGAGTGGGGTGGAGGGGTGTTGTAATTGAGCAACAAAGCTGTGAATTTTTTATTTCTGAAAGAGGAAAAAGCAACCAATTCTACATGTATTTTTAAAATATAGCTCTTTGAACTGCTTGCTCTCATATTTGTCCTATTAATTAAATAAATCCTTCACCTCAATGCCTGTACACAGCAAATTTCTATAAGAAATAGATACTGGCAGAGTTACTTTCTTGGATTCTAGGTCCCAAAACCACTCAGCCAACATGATTAATTCTGCCTCTAAAATTCTGGATGGTGTAATTTAGTTATTAAAAACGTGTTCAAACTCTGCTATGAATCACATCCACAATATAGCATAGCAGTGAAAAACCCTCCAGCTATAGGGTTTGAGGTTTAGAAAGCAGGTATCATGAAAGATTGGGGCTTGCTTTTCTGTAGCAATGTGCCTACCTGTGAAAAAGTAAAATATGACAAGACAAATTAAACTAGGATATTTTCTAGTATAAAATATTCAAACTTGGCATCTCTGAAATAAATGCCATCCTGTATTTCTTGCTGGTTCATGAACCTTGTACCCCACTTTCTCTTGTGTTTCAAATTTCCTATCTCTACTCTGCTTGCCTCTTCTGCCATCAGCTATTTCTTAATTCTGCCAGCTTAGTGGTTAAGAGGCTGAGCTGGAGATTGGAATGTTGGGTTTGGATACCCAAGGACTGCACTTGAGGACATAAAAGGAGCTTCATTTGGGCATCCAAAACTGTGTTGCTGCCGAACCTTCGCCCTTCACCCGCCTGGCCAAGGAAGGAGAAACAGCTGTAGAGGGCCGGTAGCTGATAAAAATTGCATTCCGCCATCACTGGACCCTCGCCCCTCACCTGCCCAGCTGAGGAAGGAGAAACAGCTGCAGAGGGCCAGCGGCTGACAATAACTGCATTGCCACCACCGCCGGACCCTCACCCCTTACCCACCCAGCCAAGGAAGGAGAAACAGCTGCAGAGGGCCAGTGGCTGACGATAACTGTGTTGCCACCACCGCCGGACCCTCGCCCCTTACCCACCCAGCCAAGGAAGGAGAAACAGCTGCGGATGATGGTCCCTTGGCCACAGTTGTCAATGTATGTGTTGGTTTTTTATGTTTTATTGCATTGTTACATTCTATTTTATTGTTATATTTTATCATATTGTTACTTTTTATTGCATTGTTACATTTTATTGTATTGTTATACAATTGTACCTCACTTAAAGAGCATTATGTCTTTCACAGGATTGTTCTTTAAGAGAGTTTGCTTTTTAAGTGAAGCACCGTTGTAAGTGACCAATTGTGGCTTCTGGAGGGGACGGGGACGGGGACTGTGAACCCTGATTTATTTGTTAAGCAAGTTTTTGGTTGGTTTTATTTGTTAAGTGAAGCGAACATTCAGAAAAAATTCTGCTCTTTAAGCGAGTTACTCTCTAAGCGAGGCACTCTTTATGTGATGTTTGACTGTATTTTATTGTACTGTAATGTTTGATATGCTGTGATTTCTTTGAGCCGCCTTGAGTCACGTATGCTGAGTGGGCAGCATACAAGTCCAATAAATCAAATCAAATCAATTCCGAGAGGAGTTTCTCCAGCAAAAATCCTTTCAACCTAGAGTAATCTCTGACATGTAATTATTATTAACTCTACCAGCCTCTACCATTAGCTGCCTCTGCTAATCAAGTTCCCATGTCTCCAAAATGCGTGTGTATTAGCTTCCTCAGTGCAACGCATCTAGTCTGAGCTGATCATTCAATTTCTGTCATTTAGCACTGTGAGCCTGCTTGCTACAAGGAATTCTGCACAGTCTGCTAAAGATTTTATTCATCTGTAGTGCCTATCTGCCACCATTACATATCTACCTCTATCTGCTTCTGGTTCCTGCTGCTTAGCTAGTACTTCTTCTTGTGTAGATGCTCTAGTTCAGTGTTTCCCAACCTTTGGTTTTTGGTCTTCAATTTCCAGAAGCCTAAGTCAATTCCTGAAAACACTGATCAGCCAATGTACTGACTTAGGCTTCTGGGAATTGAAGTCCAAAAACCAAAGGTTGGGAAACACTGCTCTAGCTGCAACTTCAAGCACATGCCTTATTGCACAGAACAATGTTGCCACTGACTATCAAAGAACTGTGTCTGTTTGGCAAGAGTGTTGCTTTTTTGTAGTTAGGAACTTCTGTCAGGAGAGTTGTACCCTTTACCAACCAGCTAGGTACAACAATCATAACCTGCTCACTGCCACTTGGATCAGACAATTCATCTTTTGATGCCTAAGTAAGGAGATCCAGTTCACCATTGGGAAAATCATGACCCCTTAAAAAAGTTGGGATATACTTCTGGATAGCTACCTGTCTGTCTCTGTGACAAGAGGTGGAAGAATATTTTTCCATGTTACTGTGCTTCATTGTTAAAAAGTTCTGGATCCCATTGCTGTAGAGGAATCAGAAAACCCATGGAATAAGATTTTGACACTGTAAAGAGCTGCAATAAGAAGACTGGAAGAAAGCTACATTTCTGGCAATGGACAACTAGATACACCGTTAGATCTTGCACAGTTAAAAAAAATTAAATCCATCTATTTTACATAATATTTTACATGAGCTAATTCATGTCTTGCGAATATGCAATGCATTTTCAATTGTTAAATATGTTTCTAAACCACATCTTTATTGTTTAAGACGTATTTATTTACAATTTATAAACCTTAGAGATGTGAAAGTATATAACAAAAATAAGACATTAATATACACAATGTGCAAACAAACTATACAATATACATAGTACACAGCACACACTACAGTATAAATGGAATCCATGAAACAGATGCTAAATTGGATTATATAGTGAAGATACATGGGTTCATTTCTGGTACAGCAGAAATACTATCCTCGTTCTACCTACAGTTATCTGTCTCCCCGATTAGTCCAGTTTATAAATTTGATATATCCCTTAGGTATTAAATTCCAGAACTTTGTTTCAGTTTAATCTTACTTAGCAAGTCCCTCATAATGGACATATATTTTATAGGATAAACTATCCCTATCTCAGCTTCATTTTAGGTTTCCACCTGGACTATTATAAATCAATGAGATTCTCTCCTTGTCATAAGAAAGTGAGTGTTCAAAAGTGTTTACTGATAATGTAGCTGAAATTTCTGAAAACGCTGTAGTTAAGTACAGAATTCCAAAGGAAGAGGCAACTGTTTGAAAGCAGATAATTTGGAACATTTGCTCACATGAGAACTACAACAGTTTTATAATAGAAGATAACACTGCACAACAGCAAGTTTGCTACTGGGAATAACACATGTGATCTACATGATATTGAGTGTGCTGATTCCAAATCTGAACTCAGAATTTGACTATCATGTACAGATTTTAAGGTGTGCTATAGCTGTTCAAATGGTTGGTAACCGGGTAATGTATTTTTACATGGGAACATTACAACAGTTGCAGCTATCACTATGCCTCCTGTCGCCTCAGCTGAATCATGTCCCCTGGTGGGATGCATGTTTTAGCAGCGGCTGGGTATGTCTGGGCAAGTCAGTGAACTTATGTTAGAAATATGTATATAAGGCGAGATGGACCAAGGGCTTGTCTCTAGTGTAAAACCATCTTATTGGATAGTACAGCTAGGCCATAGTGAGTCTGTTTGGAGCCATAGATGAGTAGGTTGTTGTTGTTGTTCAGTCGCACAGTCGATTCCGACCCTTTGTGACCCTATGGACCATTGCCAGGCACCTCTGTCCTCCACCATCTTACTCAGCCCGCCCAGCTCTGTGCCCATTGCATCTACAATACCATCTAGCCATCTCATTTTTGGCTGCCCCCTTCTTCTTTTGACCTCAGCCTTTCCCAGCATCAAGGCTTTCTCAAGTGAATCCTCTCATTTGATGTCCAAAGTATGTTAGTGTCATCTTTACTATTTAACCTTCTAATGAGTAGTCAGGGTTGATTTCTTTTAGGATCGACTTATTTGTTCTCCTTGCTGTCCAGGGGACTCTCAAAACTCCTCCAACACTACATTTCAAAGGTATCTATTCTTCTTCATTCAGCTTTCCTAATGGTACATCTCTTACAATCATACATTAGTAGGTGCAGCTGAGTTAATAAACTGGGCAATTTTTGCTACATTTATGGCAAACATAAGTGATCAATGCAAAAAACCTAACCAAGAGGGTGAGATTTGCTAATTTAAGATCCTGCTGTCCTAGGCAGATTTGGACTTCAGATTTGGATTCAGCACACTTGATTTAGTAAATGACACATTGATTAGACCAAGTATCAGACAATATTTATTTTTTGTGATGTAGTGTAATTAAAGTATAAATGGTTTAAGAGAGATGGATGGCTGCATTAGATAAAATTTAAGAGCTCATGCATTATATAAAAATAAGCTATAAAATAGTATCTTCAAGATACATGACA
Organism: Furcifer pardalis; assembly: GCA_030440675.1. NCBI lineage: Eukaryota > Metazoa > Chordata > Lepidosauria > Squamata > Chamaeleonidae > Furcifer > Furcifer pardalis. The sequence goes on along the minus strand of CP126894.1, from coordinate 80,881,064 downwards.
TTCTCCTGATAAACATGAGTACTATAGAAGAATTACATAACTTTAATGTTGACAATCAAGAAATAAAAACGGTTAAAGATTTAGTACATTTCAGTCCAAATGCAGACTGGTTTCTGTTGTTAAGTGTCATCAAGTTGTAACTGACTTATAGTAACTATAATAGGGCTTCTAAGGGAAGTGAAATATTTAAAAAATGGTTTTATCAGTTCCACCCCCTCCCCTAATGAGATTCCATGGCTGAGCAGGGAATTGAATCCAGGTCTCTTGAATCCTACTCTGTCATTCTATCTACTACACCATACTGAGAACAAAGGGGGGCATCAACCAAGAAATCAGAAGAAGACAGACTTGGAAGGGTAGCTATAAAGCAGTGTTGGCCAACCTTGGTGCTCCTGCTGTTCTTAGACTTCAATTCCCAGAATCCGTGATCAGCACACCTGCTGATCAGGGCTTCTGGAAATTGGAAGTCCAAGAACAGCAGGAGCACACCAAGATTGGCCAACACTGCTATAAAGGAACTAGAAAATACCTTTAAGTGCAAGGATGTGTTCCTAAGAATAAGACTAAGATAATTCATACTGTGGTACTCCTAATTACTATGGTCACACGTGAAAGGTGAACATTTTAAAAATGACAAGAAAGAAAATCCTGTAAATATGGTGTTGGAGGATAATCTCTTTGACCACCAGAAAGACAAATAAGCAGGTGTTAGATCAAATGAAGCATTAGCTCCTTCTAGAAGTAAAGATGATTAAACATATCACAAGTAGGAAACATTCACTTGAATAATACTATGAAAAGTTGGAGACAGTAGGGAAAGAGGAACTCTGAACATGAGATGAGTTGAGTCAATGAAGAAAACCATAGACTTTAGTTTGTAAGGCCTGAGGAGGGCTGTTAATGATAAGACCTTTTTATAGGTCATTAATTTATAAGGTCACTGGTGTAAGTTGTAAAAAACTTGGTGTCACGTAACAACAGCTCAAATTCAGTGGTTAAGTCACAATTAGAGCAGGCACGCTGAAACACTGGAAGTTACATAGCAGTTAACTCAACAAATTATTATTAATTCAATTGGCCTACTCTAATTGCTGGGCAGGCTGAGGAGGATGGTGGAAGACAGAGGTGCCTGGTGGGCAATGGTCCATAGGGTCACAAAGGGTCGGTATCGACTGCGCGACTGAACAACAATAATTGTGACTTGCTAAAATCTGAAGTATGAATAGAGAATATGGATAATACATTTTATTTATTTATTTATTTATTTACTTAGATTTGTATCCCGCTCTCCTTGGTTCAACCGACTCAGAGCGGCTCACAAAGTCCCCTAATATCATTATTAAAGTGCAAATAAATAAATAAATACAATAGCATACAATATAACAAAACAGCAAAGTACAGTAAATATCATATAGTAGGTCAGTACACATTACACATCAATACACATTATAGTACAATCAAAATATCATGGCATGTATTGCAACAGAGCAATAAGGTTCAATACAGTAATGACCAAATTATTTTGGATACCTATGCAAATAATGTAACTTTTTGAGGCAAATTGCCTCAACTTAAATATCTGTATTACAAGTTGCCCACTGAGTCACATAACTCAGTGTGTAACAGATGATGTCTAAAATTAGTTCTTAATGCAAGACAGTTCGCTAAACATTATGCCAGCATAACTAGTAAGGGAGATTTTGGCTATTGTATTCTTCTTCTGTGTCTAGGCCAGATGTGAAACTACCAAAATGAAGCCCTTTTGGTGAATTCATTCCACATTTCCTTTTGCCTGACTTAGAGTGAGAATAATTAGCCAGCACAAGGTGGCTGTTGCGCAGGGTACACTCGATGTGGTTCAAAAATACCACAATCTTCAAGGAAGCTCTTTTGGTATACCCTGGCTATCATATCATACAAATATATTAAACTGAAAAGTAATCTATATTTGAAATTTTCAATATTTAACTTTTTTACTTATTTCAATCAAAAGGAGTCAAACCTCGATTTCAGAATTTATTGTGCACATTTAGACTAAGAATACCTACAATGTATATAATTACATTACATAATAATAATTTCATATCAAAATTATTCTGGGTTATATTAAATATAGTTTCTTGCTCCTCTGAATTTATCCCTCATTTGAAACATATCCTTTTTCCAGACAACCTTAACTTCCAACATGAAAATCTTTCCTTCTCTCTTTTTTCAAACACAGAAGTCAAGTTTTTCTTTATATTAGCTTATATGGCTTGTATTTTACATTCAATATGTTGGCAAGGTTTACTATGTAAATGTAGACCACCTTGATTGCTGAAAAAAAACATGCCCTTTAAAACCAGAACGTCATTTGTATCTGCAGAAGGGTAAAAATGTTTTAATTTAGAAAAACATAATTCAAAAATCTATTGCCAAACCTTCCCCAAATTGGCATGAGCAACAGAAAAGTATCTGCTACATCTGTGCGAAGATTGATGGTGATCAAAAGTCTAGTTCCAAAATTACAATTTTTGTGGGGTGCCACCATTCTTAGAACTTGGAACATTTTTTTGCTCTGCTGCACAATAACGTAATTGCACTACCATGCAGCTATAAGCAGTCAGTTTTCCAAGTGTCACAGTACTTTTGTTTTTATTTTATACAACTATTAGATGTACCAGGACCCAAATCCAGTTCTGGGAATTGCCAGTGCATTTGGGAGCACCGATTCATCCTTCCAAACAATGACTGCAGGGCCATGCAGTGCAAATATTTCCTGATTCAGGCTTAGATGTAAATGTACATCATTTTGAAAATGCATAACTGTGCAGTTCTGTTCAGCTAAATGTAGCTCTTACTTCAGAGAGCTTTATTGTTCATTTAGTTTATTTTGCTGGTAAGGAAGATGTGAAGGAAGCAGGCATATCTCCCTAATAAACCAGAAAGAATGCAAAGTAAATTTGTGTGCTCAGTGATTCTAACTGGATAAGGCCCATATGTCTATCCTCTAACACAGGGGTGGACAACCTTTTTATGTCATTGACCTGACCATGCCCTCAGACAGCTAAGTGGGCCAGACCACAGCCCCAGAAGTGGAAGTAGGCACATTTATGTAAATGCACCTACTTCCTGTTTACGACAGCCGTGGGCGTGTTTTATGGCTAATGTAAATGTGCCCGCTTCCACTTCTGGGTGCAGCAGAGCGATGATGGGCTGGATGGAATGTTGTCACAGAACTGTAGGTTTGGGTACCCTTGCTCTAACACAATACAGTTGTACCTCGCTTAAAGAGCACAATGCATTCCACAGGATTGCTCTTTAAGTGAGTTTGCTCTTTAAGCGAAACACCATTGTAAATTACCAATTGTTGGGGGGATTGCGAACCCTGATTTATTTGTTAAGTGAAGCGAACATTCAGAGAAAATTCTGCTCCTTAAGTGAGTTACTCTTTAAGCGAAGCGCTCTTTATGAGAGGTTCGACTGTAGTTTTTAAAATCCTGTCCTTACAGAATATTGTCTATACAAGATTAGTATTTAAAGAACCTTTAAATATGTTCCAAATAATAAAATGTGATAATGGTGGTATTGATGACAATAATAAATAGAACTTTTACCTAAGTTAAAGAAGAAGCAGGTTGAATTGTGAGGAGGGTAGTGGGTTGTGTGAGTTCACAGAAGACCATTTGAAGAACCACTATTACAGGTATGCAACATGTTCTTCTCCATTCCAGTCTATATGACTGACAGAATTGGTCAACATACCTCTTAATGGTGAGAACCACATGCTAAAAATACCAAAATAATTACTCTGTCCAATGTCACACTGTCTTGGACATCAGATTTACACTATTTATCAGATGTGAGTAATAAAGATTAAATTCCTGCTCTAAAAATGTCTGACAAAGTTATCCTCCATAGAAACACACAGAAATCTGATGTAGATCTAGTGGTATGACTTCAAACTATAGTTGGCATTGGCTAACCAACCCTACCACTGGCCAACACCCAACCCTACTGTTGACAACTTTTGAGATAATAGAGGAAGTCTTGCCTCAAAGCCCTTCCAAAAAGGCTAGAGAATTTCTAAAAAGAGAATGGTCAGTGCACAATAAAGGCTGTAACAAAACTTTGCAATAGGGAGGAAAGGTTAGAGAAAAAAAGATATCACTACTATATCAAAGCTGAGAACAAATGCTGAGACCATTTTAGGTAGGCAAGCCAAGCAAGGAAGCAACCAACCAGCAAACAAACAAACAAGGATGGAAGAAGAGAGTATAAACTATGAACTTATTTCAGTGCTGCAACTTCAATAATACCCTGTGAATAAGTCCAAATAGTGGGGAAATATACAGAGATCAACCTCTCTATCTCATTCAGTGAGAATGAATGGTGAGCGATGTCAGCTCTTGAGCAATAGAGAGGTTATTTCTGATTTTAATGAGTATTGATACTCCATACGATGGTTATCATATTGAAAATGTCATCTGACAATTCCCCTTCATTAGTCTGGAAGAACTGATGGCTTAGATCAGTGATGGTGAACCTTGGCACTCCATCTGTTCTTGAACTTCAATTTCCAGAAACCCTGATCAGCAGGAGTGTTGACTTGGGCTTCTGGTGATTGAAGTCCAAGAACATCTGGAGTGTCATGGTTCACCACCACGGGTTAGGTAATCTGCCAGAAAACTGTTGTTACCTGTTATGTGGATCCCAATGGGAAAAATCTACCGGAAATGCATCATTGAGAGGAAAGGATGCCTCCCTGTACACTGCTGTTGAGTTGTCTGTGGCAACTAGTATTGCTTTCCTCACTAACATCTTCTCAAAAACTAGAAAGGCCTTGTAAATAGCTAGGAGATGAGGCAACTGATATAGAGGGACTTCTCTTCCTGAGACCTAGTGGCATGGATCTGGTAGTAAAGGCAGTAAGGTTCCCAGCCTTGCAAGCTTGCATTTATCATTACCATAATGGCCGTGGCAATTTGAAGGGTATATCAAAGTTCAGGAATGACATCATTTTCTATCATTGAGGTTCTCTGCAAATCTATTGTGGAACTAAAAGAGGTCTGTGAGGTCTGTGATGCATGTTGTTAAGTTTCCAAGAATCATACTTGAAGTGGCCTCACATGAGCTGTTGTGGAAACCATGGGCCCCAAGTAGTCTCTGAAGTAAAAACACTCTACTTGCCACAGTAGTAGAGTTTAGAATAGCACATATATTGTACTGTATATTGAATGGTAAATTGAATGGAGAGGAAGAGAGACTTCTCTCATGAGATTGCTACTTCCTTCGTTGGTAGGACAAATGCCTACTGCTGATCAAATATAGAGGCCCTGAGGGGACAACCATTCATGCCTCACAAAAAATTAGAACGAAAGCTGGCATTGGTGGGTAACTAAGAATCCCCTAGGGCTGTGATGGTGAACCTTGGCACTCAAGCTGTTCTTGGACTTCAATTCCCAGAAGCCCAAGTCTCTGTGAATCCACACTAATGGGTTTACTGAGCACAAGCAGTGATTAAAAGCTTTACCGTAGAGCTGGGGCTGACTGAAGTACAGTCTTGCCATGTTATCTGGGATTGATTCGATCCAGTTGTCCCTGAGGAAGTGGACAGGCTCCTGGAAGCTGTCTGTGCCACTGCCTGTGCATTTGATCCATGCCCCGCCTAGTTAATTAAATCTACCAGGATGGTGACAGGCAGTTGGGTCGAGGCAATGATCAACTCTTCACTACGGGAGGGGTTTTTTCCAGAACCTTTAAAACATGCTTTGGTGCACCCCCTCCTAAAGAAGTCATCCCTCGACCCATCAATAATGGGAAATTATCGGCCTGTGTCCAACCTGGCCTTTTTGGGTAAGGTTTTGGAGAAGGCAGTGGCATGGCGGTTACAGGAGATCCTGGATGAAATGGATTATCTGGACCACTTCCAGTCAGGATGCAGGCCCGGATATGGTACAGAAACTGCATTGGTTGTGCTGGTGGATGATCTCTGGAGAGAGCGGGATGGCAGACATCCATCCGTCCTGGCTCTTCTTGACCTCTCAGCGACTTTTGATACCGTTGACCACGGTATCCTTCTGGAAAGGCTCAGAGGATTGGGGATCCAGGGCACTGTGTGGTCCTGGTTTTCCTTATTTCTGAGGGGCCGGACATAGTTGGTGTGGTTGGAGAGTGAGAAATCCAGCCCTAGGCAGTTCCAATATGGGATGCCTCAGGGCTCGGTGCTCTCACCTCTCCTATTTAACATGTACATGAAACCGCTGGATGAAATCATCTGTTCCCATGGGGTGAGGTATCATCAATATGCAGATGATACCCAGTTGTATATCTTGGCCCGTGGGGACCCTAGCGATGCAGTAGAAGTCCTTTCCAGGTGCCTTGAGGCTGTTAGGATCTGGATGGGGGACAATGGGCTACAATTGAATCCTGGCAAGACTGAGTGGCTGTGGGTCAGGGGTCCTGCACATCTCAGGAGCTACCATTTTTGGTTCTGGATGGAGCAGTTTTGCCCCAAACAGATTTGTTGCATAATCTGGGGGGTCCTTCTGGACTCACGACTTGTGCTCAAAGAGCAGGTGGCAGTCGTGGCTAGGAGGGCTTTTGCACAATTTCGTCTTTTGCACCAGTTACAGCCGCTCCAAGATCAGGACTCCTTGTTCATGATCACACACACTTTGGTCACCTCCAGACTTGATTATTGTAATGCGCTCTACATGGGGCTGAGCTTGATCCAGAATGCGGCTGCGCGGATTGAGATATGGTGCGGGTGTTATACCCGTGCCTCACCACTTCTCCGAGAGCTGTACTGGCTTCCAGTATGCCTCCGAGTGCAATTCAAGGTGCTGGTTATCACCTTTAAAGCCCTACATGGTAGTGGGCCAGGATACTTAAGAGATAACATCTGTCCGTCCCACCCGAGCGGACCGGAGAGGCTCTCTGGTCGTACCATCAGCCAGAGAGGCTCATCTCTCTAGCACAAGAAGGAGGGTCTTTCGGTGTCCGCTCCGGCCCTCCGGGATTCAACTATGGAACCTCCTGCCAAGTGAGTTGCGTCTCCAGACAGAGCTGATGCCCTTTAGGAAGGAGGTGAAGACCTGGCTGGCAGGGCATGTGTGGGACGCGGGCCAGACAGTCCGTTTGGCCAGCTGGCTCCTCTCAATACCCCACCTCTCTCCCTGTTGTTTTTAACTTTCTTAACTTTTTGATCTTTTAACTTTAACTTTAATTCTTATTGTAATTAACATGTTTTTAATAGTTTAATAGTTTTAAATTGTAAGCCGCCCTGAGTCCATGGATAAGTGTGGGGTAAGCATGTAATAAAATAAATAAAAATAAATAAAATCAATCATTCAAATTTATACTAAATAGAGGGGTTTTTTTCAGTTTAACAGAAAGGATAAATCATACTATGGTTATATTCCTTACTATATCATATGTATAATACCACATCATATTACCAGTATCAGTTCAGAGACGCAAATGGCAAGCAAGATATTGAAGAAATTTAGCTAAACTATTTTGGTACTGTATGTGATTTTTTCAGTTTTTGCTTATTTCCACATATGGTTTCAATGCAGTATCTGGGCAAATTACTAGCTACCTTTTTCAGGATCAAAAAGCTGATTGCATCACAATTCTGGCATTAGAGTAAGTATAATGGCATAACAAACATTGCAGAATTAATGAGTGCAAATAATAAGAATTTTATTCAGTAATAGTTCACATGATCATATTTCCTTAAGATAGTAGTCATCCTCATTCATAACAAAAAAACCTATCAAATAAAACAAAAACTTTGAACTAGGAAGAAAATGAAACAAACCAGATTGGACTATTGGACCATAATCCTTGAACCCTTGAACAATACTCATGCCTTAGGTAGGGAAAATTGTCAGTCAATGTCAAATTGTGTAAACTGAAAATTCAACAGGGCATGCTGTCATCATGAGAGTCATACCAAGTTGCATATGTTAAGTACATAAATAAAGTCATTCAAAATATGTAAATTTTAAGTTGCCAATTACTAGCAGTGAGTATGAGCTAATTTAAAAAGTGTCTGGGAGATTTAAAAAGACAAAAAGGGTCAAACTGACTTGTCCTGCTAAACAAGAACAATCTACCAACCCCTGCTGCTCCTATTCTATAGGGATATGCTAGAATTCTGAATAGAACTGATTTACTTAACAGATTAGTCCCCACCCAAGAGAACAGAATATACTCTCCAGCAAGATTTGTGAGATCAGGTCACTGTCTCCACTAGAACAAAAGATGAATTAGTTTCAGAGCTTTATTTCAACTGGGATTAATTATATTTTTGAGCCTCAGAATACATTTCAGAAACTACTGTGCATTCTGGAACATAAGGATTCTATATTATGCATGAGTTGCGATCATTTTTACACAGCTGGAAAATGGAGAACGTAGTTGCTCTTCTCAGAGTAGAACAGCCATAAAGAACTTTCCACATTCCTAAGAACAAGAACAGTAGTAGCAACAAAGCCATGTGAACTTTGTAGAAAACCCCAAAATAAATCACTTTTATTAGGCCAATGAAATATCTTGCAAATATCAAAAGATTCCTTATTTTTGAGAATTTAGTGGTCTAATAGCATTATAAATAAATCATAATTGCTGATGTCAAGTCAATTCCGACACATGGCAACCCTTCCCAGAGTTTTCTGGGTACACAGAATTGGTTTATAATTTTCTTTGTATGGGGTGTGTCTGTCCTGGGGCTGTGCAGCTTACCTAAACCAATAAAGTTAAGTTGTACTTAACAGTAATAACGTTTGTTCTTCAAGTATGTAGTCTGTGAATCCCCACTTTTGGGTTCTGCGCCTGTGTGGAGCTGTTACTGGAGCTTTCAAGTTGATTGGATAAAAGTTTGCATGTTAGGGCCGCCTACTGTACCGCCCATCCTTAGGTGCCATTTCATGCTATTTCTTCAGTTAATACTTAATCTAAGCATAGGATAAAATAAATCATCTCATCCTTGCAGCTCAAGTGGGGAGGAAGGGTGGGAAAGTGTGAATTCACAGACTACATACTCAAAGAACAAACGTTATTACTGGTAAGTACAACTTAACTTTCACCTTCGTGTAGTCTGTGAATCCCTACATTTGGGAGATTAACAAGCTCACACTTACTTGGTAGGCAGCCAGCCAGATGAGATGAATCCACATGCTACACAGTGGCATGTCAGGTAGGGGGGATGGCAGTGGCTCTGATGTCCATCATGTAATACTTGACAAATGTAGAAGGTCTGGACCATGTGGCCGGCTTACAGATGTCATCAAGAGAGATGCCTTCGAGGAATGCAGTCGAAGTGGCAACAGCTCTGGTAGAATGTGCCCTGATGTGAGGAGGCGGCGGCAAAGAAGAGATCTCAAATGCAAGATGGATGACAACTGAAACCCATTTGGAGAACCACTGTGATGTGATGGGTTCACCCTTGGACTTTCCTCCATCTGCCACAAAGAGTAAATGAGTATTTCTGAATTCTCTTGCTCTGTTGATGTAAAACAATAAAGTCCTCTTTACATCAGCATGTGCCACACTCTTTCCTGGTCTGGTTGGGTTAAGAAAGAAAGTGGGAACAGAAATGGACTATCCCATATGGAAGCTTGAGACAACCTTCGGGAGGAAAGTGACATCTGGGTGCAGGACCACCCTGTCGTTGAAAAATTTGCAAAAAGCATGTCTGCACTTAGTGCTGTCAATTCGCTTGCTCTCTGAGCTGATGTGATGGCTACAAGGAAAGCAGCCTTCCAGGTTAGGACCCGGAGGTCTGTGGTAGCTAAAGGCTTGAAAGGGGCTTTAGTCAACGCTGTCAGAACAGTGGACAAATACCACTGGGTAGTTGGGATCTTCACAGTTGGAAATGCATTGCAAAGGCCCTTGAGAAAATGCTTCACCGTTTGGTCTCAAAAAGCTGTAGAGGCTATGGAGCAGCCAGATGTACTCTGACGGAGGCAAGCCCAAGACCAGAGTCTGATAGGTGGAGTAGATATTTCATGATGGTTTGGAGGCTACATCGGCTTGGGCTGATCGATTTGGAGTCGAGGAATGCATGGAACAGACGATATTTGGAGGTACAGTAATACCTCGCATAACGTTTGCATCAGATAACGATAAAATCGCATAACGTTAAGCAATCGGAGGGGGGGGGAGAATTGGATCGAATAACATTAAGGTCCTATGGGATGGATCGAATAACAACCGCTAAAGCCTGTGCGGTTACAATGTATCTCTATGGAGCTTTAACGTTATCCGATCCATCCCATAGGATTTTAACATGGATTGGATAACACTAAAAATCGAATAACACCAAGACTTGTGGAACCAAGTCTTAGCATTATCCGAGGTATTACTGTACTCACTTTCGTCTGGGATTATCCTCCATGCCGTGAGATGTAGACTTGGCAGATCAGAATCTGAAGTAGCTGTCCGTTCTCCATTTGGAGTAGTGATGGAGAGTCCGGTAGTGTGAGTGAGTGTGATGACAGCTATAGCAGTAGAGGATACCACGGCTGTTGTGGCCAGGCTGGGGTAATCAGGATTGTTCATGCTTGTTGATGGAACATTTGAATCAGTACCTTCTGGATGAGAGGGAATGGAGGGAAGGCATATAGGTAGTCTCTGCTCCATTCCGTCATTAAGGTGTCACCCTTGGATCCCAATTCAATGCCCGCTCTGGAACAGTACCTCGGGCATTTTCGGTTCGTCTCTGTTGCAAAGAGATCGATGTCTGGCATGCCCCAACGGTGGCAAATGTCCTGAAAGACTTGTGGGTGGTAGAGTTCAGCCAGCTGAGCTGGTCTGCTAGGACATTTCGCTTGCCCTGGATGTGGACACCGATCGGAAGGATGTGTCTCTCCAGGCACCATTCCCATAGCTGAATGGCTAGGTATAGCAAGTTCATCGATTTCATGCCCCCTTGTTTGTTGATATAAGCAATCGCAGTCGTGTTGTCCAACATGATTTGGATTACCTTGCCCGAGAGAATTGTCTCGAAGGACTTCAGTGCTTTCCACACCACCAGGAGTTCCAGGTAATTGATATGGAATTTTGACTCATGTGGGGACCACAGGTTGTTCACCTTGAGCGACCCGCAAGCAGCTCCCCATCCGAGGCTGCTTGCATCGGTCAAGACTTGTATCGAAGGTTGAGGAGGATGAAAACACTTCCCCATCTCCATATTGGGTTGTGTTGTCCACCAGCCTAACTGAAGAACAAGTTCTGGTGATGGCATCAGCCATTTGGTCGGACTCTCGGAGAGACGATTGAAGCTGTACAGGAGCCAAGACTGCAGAGAGCGTAGCTTTCGCTTGGCATGGGATATCATGGCCATGGTAGATACCATGAGCCCCAACAGTCTCTGAGCCTTCTTGGCTCGAATGTAAGGTTTTAGTCGGAAGGCATAGACAACTTGCGTGATGTCCCGCAATTGTTTTGGTGGAGCATAGGCTTTGAGATTGAGTGAGTTGAGTATTGCTCCGATGTACTCCACTCATTGTGATGGGATCAACATGGACTTGCCATAGTTGATCCGTAGGCTGAAACTCTCCAAGAGGTGAACAGTGTAGGCAACATCTTGGGTGGCTTTGCTCTTGGCTGTGAAAGCGATCAAACAATCGTCGATGTACGGGAAGACCCATGCACCTTTTTGCCTCAGAAAAGCTGCTATTGGGGCCAGGCATTTGGTGAAGAGCTGGGGCGCAGTAGCCAGACCAAACAGAAGACATCAGTACTGGTAAACCTGGTTGCCTATCTGAAAACGGAGGAACCTCTGGTGCTCCTTGCAGATGTTGACATGGAAATAGGCATCCTTGAGGTCGATGACTATGAACCAATCCCCTTTGTTGAGGAGAAGAAGGACGGAATGGAGCATCACCATTTGGAACTTTCTGACATGGATGTGTTTGTTGAGGCAGTGGAAGTCCAGGATGGGTCTGAGACCTCTGTCCTTCTTTTGTACCACGAAGTACCATGAGTAGAATCTGCTGGTCCATTCTCACAGGGCTACCGTTTCAATGGCTCCCTTCAAGAGCAGCGTTGCCACTTCCTCCTGTAGATGAAAAAAGGGAGGTGTGTGGCGTAGCTTGCCTATTCTGGGGAACTGGTCGAATTTGATGGCATAACTAGCGGATAAGATTTTCAAGACCCACTGGTCGTTTGTAATGCCCTTCATATTCATAGAAAGTTGTGAAGGTGGATGTACGGGAGATGGAGAGAGAGAGAGTCCCGGCCTAGAGGAAGTCAAATGCGCTGCTTGGACTTCCACTTGGAACGTTTTGTTTGGGGCTGTTGATATGGCTGATACTGATGCCTACCTTGTTGCTGGTGTGGTCGGTAAAACGATGACTTTCAAAGTCTCACCATGCTGCTTTGCTTGGTACTAATAAGAAGGGTTTTGATACCTCATTGAATAAGGTTGGTATCGGGACCGCGAGGATGACTGGCCTGTAGAGGAGAGACCAAAGAACTTCACCATCATCTTGGTTTGGTGAAGCTCATTCAGTGCCTTGTCAATCTTTTAGGCAAAGAGCCTCTAGCCATCAAAGGGCATATCCTCAATAAGCTTCTTTGTGGCATCCTCCAGCTCAGTAGAGCATAGCCAAGCATGACGGTGCAGGAGGATGGATGTTGACATGTCCTTGGCTGCTGCGTCGGTCATGTGTTGAGAGGTTCTCATTTGTTGCTCGGCGAGGTAGTTGCCCTCGTCACACAGTGAAGTAAACTTGGCGTGCAAATCAGCTGGCAGCTTCACCAAAAAGGACTTGGCCCATTCCCAAGGGCGGGAATTGTACAGTTCCATGACTGTTGAATAGATGGAAGCTCGAAGGAAGAGCAATGCAGTAGTGTAGACCTTATGCCCCAGTGCATCCAGTTTTTTGCCTTTAGGTGAAGACGACATGAAGAAGCCACTCACCACGGTCTTGCTTTGTGATGCCCGTACCACCATGGAATTTGGCAGGGGATGGGCCTGCAAGAATTCCATGTCTTTGCCTAGCAGATGGTAGAGACTGTCAACCCGTGTAGAGACCATGTGGGAAGAGACTGGTTTCTTCCACACAGACTTAGCAGAATCTAGCAAAGACGGCAACATCTTGATATGGACCAGGCGAATGGCCTTCTTATCGAGTTTGGCAGTCACCCGGTCCTCAGCCGGTAGCGGTGGATGATCAGCCTGGAGACTCAGGGCAGTGCCTAGCCGGGTGAGCTTGGTGGTGAAAGATTTCTGGTCCTCACCACATGGTGGGGCCACTGCTCCAATGATGGTATTGGGAGTCTTCTCTGCATCAACCTCCACATCCTCATCCTCCGAGGAGGATTTGGACTCGTCTGAAGATGGTGGAAGGACCCTTGCTTCAACGTCAGAGCTGTGCCAGTAACACCTGGGCTGGTCGACGGAACAGATGCTGAATGCTGGGGATGGCAGCAGAGCAGGTGGTTGCTGGGTTGGAGTGAGTGAAATGGCTGAGCCTTGCGATGCTGGGAAAGTTGTAGCAGAGGCCAAGGCGGGTTGATGAGCCACAGTCGCAAGTAGTTGGTCTCCAATCTTCCAAACCATTGCCTCTAGTAGCGGTTGGAGGAGGTCCATATGGCCGGATATTTGAAATGGAGGGCATGGAGCAGATACTGCTGATAGTACGGTCGGTTTGGTGCTTGGTGGTGGTGCCGATCTGGAAACCCTCCGACAAAGAGATCTCCCTCTTGGAGGAGGAGGAGATGGAGAAGGAGATTATCAAAGTGGCCAAGGAGGAGGAGGCAGAGATGATGATGAGCTATCTCCCCTCCATGGTGGAGATGATCTGGTAGGAAAACACTCATCGGAGATAGAGGCTCTCTTGGGAAACACGGCAGAAGCTGGTGAGTAGGAGGACGCGAAGTCTGGGAAGAAGCTGAGGGGACAAGTGCCTTCTCCATCAGGTGCGCCTTAAGTTAGTTGCTCCTGTTCTGGACAGTGACCCCGGTAAATTTTTTGCAATGAATGCAAGCCTGCACCTGGTGTGGCTCCCCCAGACAAAAAAGATACTCGCTGTGACTGTCGGACACAGGGAGCTTGCTCTTGCAGGTTGTGCAATGTTTGAAGGCCACAGATGCCATGAAAAATTGTTTGATTCGGAGAAACTGACGATCAGTCCATGTGCTTGCCACGTGGCAAACAAATGGCCACAGTGCCGGTCCTTCCGAAGTAAAAGACTGGTGGAGAAAAATTGATGGTACAGACCACTTAGCCCGCAAAGGACAAGCGGTGAATGCAAATGTGGCCGAGGACACAGAGGTGCTCTTGGCAGGAAAGTGCCTCATGCACAGAAAAAATTAGCCAAACTATCCCTCCACAAGGAGAGGCAGTCTGGGAGGGTGATCCTGCCCAGAGGACAAGATCACCAGAAAAACTGTTGAGAATAAATGTCTTTTCCAAAGAATTGACTAGGAAAAATTGCTAAGAGCTCTCAAAGGTTTCCTGCTGCTAAGGCGGAAAGAAGAGAACTGAGGAAAGAGTGCGAAATGGTGCCTAAGGGTGGGCGGTACGGTGGGCAGCCCTAACATGCAAACTTTTATCAAATCAGCTTGAAAGCTCCAGTAATGGCTCTGCACAGGTGCAGAACTCAAAAGTGGTGATTCACAGACTACATGAAGGAGAAGCTATGGAGTCAACTTAATAAAATAATTATCCACCTCTTTTAATTAAAAATAAAAATATTACCAATTTCTTTTAAAAAATAATGAAAAACATTAATATTAATTATTAAGAGCAGAAACCATGCACAGAACTCCAGCCAACTCATTGATGGAACGGATTCTACCACACTGCAGTAGCGTAGCGTGGGGTGTGTGTGCAAGGCACCCCACAGCACTTTCCAGGGAGCGACGGGAGCTGGGGCACATGGTCCAGCCTCCAGGTGGCCTCCTCCTTCTCCACCTTCCCCTACCCAGTACTCACCCCCCCACACACTGCACTCCCTGCTCCCCAGATAAATTCGCTCCCACCACCCACTTTTCCTCTCCACTCATATGGAGCCCAGGGGAAGGGGAGGGCCCTGGAGTTAGACTGCAGTACTGCAGAAAAAAAGGTTGTGAGTTTGATCCTGACAGAGTTCCAGGTTGACCCAGCCTCTTTCATCCTTTCCGAGGTCGGAAAAATGAGTCCCCAGCAAGTTGGGGACAAAATCCTCTTTTTCCTGCTGTGAACCGCCCAGAGAGGTGATGAAGAAGTGCTAGGGATGCTATAGAAGTATAACTGCTATTGCTTGTGGGCGCACAAACACCTCTAACCCACCCCAGACACACAGGGCGCAAAACTGAATGCCCTCCTTGTGACAGCCTGAGGCCAAGGGGAAGGGGGAGGGCAGGCACCGAGCCGGCACAAAATGGGATAATGGTGAGTTAATATTCCGGGTAGAAAAACTGAGTTGAGCTGGTAGTCAGAGGGCTTTGTGCCTGCAGGGTTCTGGTCCCTGGGAAGGGGGAGGAAGAGGACTCAGGTTGGTGGAAATTTGGTCCCCTCCTCAACTGCAGGCACTGCACGTACATGCACACACACAGAGGCAGGTGGGCGCTCCTTCCCCCTTTGTGGGAGGGGAATCCAGGCAAGGCCATAGCCAGAGGGTGGGCGCTGCCCATCCTGAGTTAGCAGTTTGCCCACCCTCAACATCTAGAATCCTGGCTACGGCCCTGGACCCAGGACTGCCGCCAGAGTCCACCCCAGGTGCGTAGTAGGGGGCGGCCCTCCCCGTAAGCACTTTTTGGGTGTGGCAAAATTTCACACCGCTGGTGTCCTGCCCCCCCCCCCAGGGGGTGGAGAATTTGGCCTCCACCCCGGGTGGCTGAAACCCATGCTATGCCACTGCCACACTGATTTATAAAAGTGGTGTCAAATGCCATGTGATTCCTAACATTTCATATACCATTTGAAGAAGGTCTAAGTTATGGATACCTTCTATATGTTTATACTTTATATGGAGAAATATTAATGGCTGCACATACAGTAAAATTAATTTATAAGCCATCAAATATACCACTCTGCTTTAAGATGCTGTCTAATATGGAAGACTAAAACACTCACTTTCTATTTGGAAATTTCAACAGTCATAGCAACATTTGGGGCTAAGAATGTGATGATGAATATGGCAAAGTTGATATAAAATGGGCAGAATCCCACTCAACATGTCTTACACAGATTCCTAAACTCTTCAGTTCCTTTAACAGTGGCAGAAGGCAGAGAGACTACAACCTAGATCTAATTTTTGTTAGTGAAACTATAGCTCAACAGTGTATTATGAGTGTAGGCGATTAAATCCCAAACACAGTACAGATCTGTTCTATGTCAGATTTACACAGCCACCCAACATCAATCTACATAGCATTCCTTAGACAGTGTTTCCCAAATGCTGGTGTTTGGACTTCAATTCCCAGAAGCCTAAGTCATTTCCCCAAAGCACTGATCAGCCAATGTACTGATTTAGGCTTCTGGGATTTGAAGTCTACCTGTGGGCTGTGTACCCCTTGTTGGGAACCACTGCCTTAGGAGGTATAATTTCAGAAAAGTCAACTAGGTAAAGTTCTCTACAATCTAAATGCAACTGTGCTTTATATTGCATCTCAAGCAAATAGCTATGATCAATTTGTAACTTCTGTTTTGGAATGTTCTTGTGCCTCCATTCCAAGCGAGTGCCAGAGAATTACAACCCAGGTCTCACTCCAGAAATACATGCTAGATACCTGAATTATATTTCACACTTCAAACAAAATCCTTTTAGTGAACATCTAATAAAAGTTGTGAGAAATTTGATTTTGACTCTTGCAGAAACAAAAAGAACTTACCAAAGCAGTAGTAAAGCTTGGAGATTACTGAAAAGACTGAACAACAATCCAAACTAATGGACACTATTTGCAAATAGAATCCCAAACTAAATAACATACCAACAGCTCCTGGAAGGGAAGACTAGCCAATGCAAAATAAAAATAAAACATCAAAGGGAATCCAAAACAAATCTAATGAACACTTTACTCCCTATTGGTAGAATTAGACATAAGAAGATGTAGGAATGACAGTGGCAGGACTTGATGATCAAACCAATCCACTTCAGGATACCAATACTATAGGCAACAGGTAAAATCTAGGAAAATTTTTCTGCACACCTTTCATGCTCTAAATATTAAACCAGAAGTAGCTAAGTCAAACCTTTGGAAAGGCAAATCAACGCAACTTGCTGAATGGGTGAATGCCAAAAAGTGTCTCTACCAGGACAAGATTCTGGCTAAACCATCTAGAAGTCACTTAATAAACATTGAAGCAAAGTAGGAAGATGAAATAATAGTCAAGTAAAACTGGACTACTTGGATACAGGACAATTTTTCTGTAAATGTGGAGAAATGCAATCAATGGTCCAATTATAAGCAGACAATTTTTGTTCCCCATGTTACAAAAGATTGGCCAATCATATTATTATTATTATTATTATTATTATTATTATTATTATTATTATTATTATTATTATTATTATTATTATTATTATTATTATTATTATTATTATTATTATATTTAGACTTATATGCCGCTCTACTTGCCGAAGCAACTCAGAGCGGCTAACATAACACGGGCATCATATATTACAATATCAAATAAATACAACATAAGCATATACAGTCAGTAAATCTAACATAAAAATGAAAATGCATATAAAAAAAAATCAACTCCCGCCTGCTGAGAAGAACTATTACCACATACTAGCACAGTTATACAATACAAAAAAGCAAAAATACACTAGCACAGAAAATACGGTACAGTAAGGAGAGTCAAGAGAGTCCTTATCTCTTCCCAGCAGGGAGGGGGCTGGCCGTGGAACAGCTGTGGTGGCAGCAGTGGCAATCTTTGGCCAGCCAGCCAGCCCACGCAACTGCCTCCCATTCCCCAGCTCGACTGGCTGGAGAGAGTCTGTTGGTGGACACGGTGGCTGTGGTGGGGATGTTATAGCCATGGCCATTCCACACAGTATAGGTGATTCAAGCTGCCTTTATCCCTTCCCGGGCTGGGAAGGGCTGGCCCCGACACAGGTGCGTTGGCGGCGGGGAGGTCTTGGTCCCACCGTGAGTCTCACCGCCCTTTATCCCTTCCCGGGCTGGGAAGGGCTGGCCCCGACACAGGTGCGTTGGCGGCGGGGAGGTCTTGGTCCCACCGTGAGTCTCACCGCCCTTTATCCCTTCCCGGGCTGGGAAGGGCTGGCCCCGACACAGGTGCGTTGGCGGCGGGGAGGTCTTGGTCCCACCGTGAGTCTCACCGCCCTTTATCCCTTCCCGGGCTGGGAAGGGCTGGCCCCGACACAGGTGCGTTGGCGGCGGGGAGGTCTTGGTCCCAACCGTGAGTCTCACCGCCCTTTATCCCTTCCCGGGCTGGGAAGGGCTGGCCCCGACACAGGTGCGTTGGCGGCGGGGAGGTCTTGGTCCCACCGTGAGTCTCACCGCCCTTTATCCCTTCCCGGGCTGGAAAGGGCTGGCCCCGACACAGGTGCGTTGGCGGCGGGGAGGTCTTGGTCCCAACCGTGAGTCTCACCGCCCTTTATCCCTTCCCGGGCTGGGAAGGGCTGGCCCCGACACAGGTGCGTTGGCGGCGGGGAGGTCTTGGTCCCACCGTGAGTCTCACCGCCCTTTATCCCTTCCCGGGCTGGGAAGGGCTGGCCCCGACACAGGTGCGTTGGCGGCGGGGAGGTCTTGGTCCCACCGTGAGTCTCACCGCCCTTTATCCCTTCCCGGGCTGGGAAGGGCTGGCCCCGACACAGGTGCGTTGGCGGCCATATTCTGTAAATAGAAAGCAACACTGACTCCTTTTTTATTTTAGATACAGCTTCAGTGCTTGCCAGATAAAAACAACCAACCAACCAATTGTCCTGTTGCAATAACAGAAAAGTACTGTTATAACAGCGGGCAACTAATGGTTTTGGTGGCCATCATTGGAAAGCTGATCAATGTTTTGGAAATCAAGACTGTCCATAAAAAGCATTTAAAAACTTTGTTCATTTACTATGGTTGTAGATAAATGAATTCCATTTACTGAATACTGCAACACATATTGGTTTGTATATAATGCTAGGTCACTTCCAACTACGAACCTATCTATCAGGTTCATATCCTCTCCCTGTCCTCACCTTAAGTGGTTAGCAGGGTACAAGAAATAACATCAAGTTGTTGTTTTAAGCTAATCAATTTATCATTCAATTAATGATTAATTTCAACCATGAGAAACAAACTAGTATCAAAATTTTGTTATTGCATTCTGTTTCAATACAGTGGAACCTCAAGATACGAATGGCTGTACTTACAAAAAAACTCGTGATATGAATGGAAAACTTGGGGAGTGGGTGGGTTTTGAGATACAAATTTTAATAGGATTTTTCGAGATATGAAAAAGTATATGGTGACCACTAGTGGTACGTCTGGTAATGCAATGTGTTTTCACTGTGTTTCAAGATACAATTTTTTCAAGATATGACCAACCTTGAGGAATGAATTAAATCCGTATCTCGAGGTTTGACTGTAATCACAAGTTAATAACCAAATAATATGGTTATATTATCTGGTAGCAGTTGCTTCCAGTTTTTCATGGGGGGGGGGAGGGCATATACAAGGTTTGCTGCAGTGCATCACTTCTGAACTGAGCCAACATAACTTTATAACTATTACTTTGCAAACAACACCAAAATGCACTAGAGAAGTCACAAAGGAGATTTATTTTAAAAGCTCTTCTGTGTTAAACTTTGTCTGCCTGTACAAAATTTATCAGGGATATAGATATTCCCTGTGGCTTGGTGGGTTTGCAATATGGAAGACTATTTGACTTGATGATCTTTCTGATCAACAATTGTTCACAAATGTTTTGTGGATACTGTACATGATAATATCACAGGAAGGTCTAAATGTCTGCAAAGTTTTGATTCTAAACACGTTGGAGCATCTGCCAACTTCACATATCTTCCAAAGAAAGTGACATACACAAGCAGAGAGCAATTTCCATTTAAATATATTTGGAATTACATTGCAACTCTAACAGAAGGCATAACAAACTTTTCTTAGCTACAGTATATTATATCATATTTTTTGTACATTGTATATCATATTTTTGTATTATGCCTTAAAATACTTAGTGTATGTCTTTATGAACTCATTATTACAATACAGGTACTTGTAAAATATTTTAGTTTACATTACTGAAATAAAATTATTGCAAGAAAATGTTTAGAATGCGTTTCTATTTGCAGACAGTGGCAAAAGGTTATCATCCACATTTGATGAAGAAGTTAAGACTCAACAGAAAAAGTTATTATTCCTACCTTGCATCTCATAATAGAGTATCACCACAAAATGTTAATTAATTTCCAATTCTTTATTCTTTTATTTAGATTTTATGAAGGTTGATTAGACTTGCTCCATCATTTTACAAAAAATTAATTATTTCAAAAACATGCACTACTTTATGCAACCTGCCTGATTTGCATTGAGGAAAATTCAGCAGAAGTAATTGAAGCACAAGCAAATACTGGCACTGACTGAACTCAATTTTCATTCCAAATTTCTGCTAAATCCCAAGACACAACAACATCAGATGCAAGGGGGAAAACAAACAAAAGCCATGTGAAAAGGGAACATGAAGAGAGAATATTACAAGAATCAGAGAACAAAGGGATTGCAAAACTATTTTAGTGCCATAGATGAACAGTGAGGGCTTCATTCACGCAAGGTGGAATAAGATATCATGTGGCATCCTGACAATTGATGTCTTCATTTAAATGTAAGAATTTACATTCTAATTAGAAAGAATTTACATCTTAATCAGAGGCAGCTGTATTATCTTGTTACTGTTTTTTTCCAAAGGTAATGAACTAAAGTACTGCTGTGCTTTTTCAACCAGAAACTAAATAGACAGCATACAGTGTTATTTTATAGCCTACCTGCTGTAAGCTGTTATTAATATTTTCAAAGATTAAATTCCAACTACAGCCTTTTAAAAATAAAAATTGCATTTGACACCACTCAGAATAATGTGATGAAGACTTATTTATAATATTTAATCATTATGGTTTATAACTTATATTTTTGAGAGTTTGTACTTATCAAAGTATGGTTAAGATAGCAATTAAATGTAACTATTATTTTTAGATACTACTAATTCAATATTTTATGTACTGAGAAAGGGAAAATATGCGAGCAAATACGTGAACAAAATAAGTGCTTGAAGCTCCTCTTTATAGCTCAGAGCCAACTGTCCAGAGTCTGAATGATCCTGTCTCACACCATCATCAAATACCCACTTACCTAGGAGTAAGCAACATTGTTGATGTTTTCCCCTGACTAGATATGCATAGACTAGCTGATTAGCATATACTATATATATATATTATTTTATCAAAGGCATGTAAAAACCCAGTTCTTGAAATAAGATTTGAACTATTTGTTTAAAAAATGAACTAGAATAACAGGCCATCCACAGGGTAAAAGATTGTGAAGAATAAATTTATTATTATTTATTATTTCAAATTTATATTGCCGCCCACTCGCCATGGGCGAGTACATGACCACAATGTCTGTATAAATCAAATCAGATGTTAACATTCTAAATATATGTTTTATCTAATGCTATTTCAAAACCATATTCTATGTTATAGAGCATTTTGGTATTCGGTTGATTTGTGCATAAATAAATAAGCAATGACAAATCGATATTGGGATTGGATTCGATGTAAAAATGTGCATTTTGATATGTTTTTGGTATAAATAATTTTAATGGTGTTTTCTAATGAAAGCTTTTCTTTGATTGACTCTTTTACTTAATGTTTTTATGTGTCATTTAGAGTATATTGTTATGATCTTGGATTTGACAAGTAATTTTAACTGATTTTTTTCCTAATAAAAACTTGTTTAAAATTTAATGTGATTTAATGAACACATTTTAAATTCTAGAAGTGTTTTAAAAATCAGTCCATGTTGGCCTAACACAAACACTGCATTGAAGCCTAATATTCAATATAAAAGAAAACATCAGAGAGGGAAATTATTATAAACATCACATGTCAAGATGATGTATTGTATTTATTGTTAATATTACTATTAGCAATGGATGTGTTCTTGTTCAAGTTACTTTCCATTTGATGGAGAAAAAATGTTTGTTTAGCTTTGCTTTGGAAACATTTTGAACACTGCTCTCAAGTAGACTGGGACTACTATCTCTTAGGTGGTGTATATGTGAATTTTTTTCAACAACAATAAACTGGTAAGAGCTATCTGCACTGAAGCATATGGGGCACACACACTGTATTATTGCTATAGATCTTTTTATTAATTAGGTTTTGATGATCAATCTTACATAGACCCATGAATCTAACAAAAGGTGTATTTCAGGAGTAGACAGACAAACACAACAGCTTCCTTTCTTGAATGCTTTAGGGGGCTATGGACTCTCATTAAGCAATCTTAACAATTATTGTCTTATTTTAGGGTATGATCAGATAAGCACACATTTATCCCCATTTTCCATTAAATCAACCTTAAATGTGAAGCAATGCATGTCCAATAATCTTTTCAATTCAGTTTTGCTTACTTTCAATTGTGTGCACAGGATTGATGGCACATGTCAAACTTTGGGCTGAGCCAGGTCCCAATCTTGGCTCGCGGAGGGGGAAGAGTGAGAGAGAGGGTTCTAGACTTCAACCCCCTAAACTTTCTCTCCTCAGGCTTCAAGGCAATTATAGACTCCCATGACTCCTTACAATTCTACCCCAGAACCTTGTACATTCTGCCTGAGTCACTCCTCTTATCTCCCTCCTGGCCCTCCGACGTTCACCCAAGGACGAGCCATGGGAGAATTAGCAGTAGTGTGAAAAACAGATTTAAGAAGAAACAGGTGTTGTAAGGATCCCACACCCAGCTTGGACTCAACACTTCCAACTGTCTTTCAGAAGAGACCTTGTGCGGACTCGTTTATTGGATCAAATAATAAAATACAGTCCACAAAGCCAATCTTTTCTTCAGGCAAAGCACAGCCATAGTGAAAAGCAAAACTTGACTTAAAATTAAAAATAAAGTTTCTCATGGTAGGGTAAAACCTATTCTAATTTCTAGCAAACTAATTTAGCAAACTAATCTAGACGCAGAGCCTACTCAACACTTTGTCTAATAAAATAAGGAATGCGGTAGTTTCTAAAAGTAGCTTCTCCAAGCTATCAGAATATCTTCAAAGGCCAAAGATACTCAGAAATTTGGCTAGGTATGAAAGTCTGAATATTTCTAACTATTCAGCCTCCAATTCCAGACTAGGTTTGATGACTAGCCTGCCTCCCTTCTGATAAGTTTCAAAGAGTCAGCCGGTCCCGGCCTCATCTTCTTCAGAATTCCATTGTAGTTCCGTAGATCAAAGGCTCTCGGTGAATCCCCTGAAGATCTCCCTAACTGGGCTAAAACTGGTCCTTTTATTTCCAAAAGTAGCTCACCCCTACCTAAGGAATGTCAGGTGTCCTTGAGCCAGGTCAAGAGATAAGATTTCTATTATCTTTGTAAAATCTCTCAAGGTCCAGTTACCAGGATCAGACTTTATTCCTGGCAAGGTGCCAAAGTTTTCAACCCCCCTTTCTCTGGGTGACTGACCTCTTCAAGTTCAAAGTGTATGAACGTGTCCTGAGGCATCTTATGGGTAATCCTTCCCTTAATAACTAATGCTGCTGCTAGGGGCGTTCATCCGGGTAAAGTAATGTCTCACAAGGAAATCTCAATGCAAAGTTGCATAGAGAAGTTTTGTTACTCCAAACAAAATAGTGCTGTGTTCAAGTGAATCACGGTGACACATCCTGGTGAGCTTATTCTCATAACTAAAGCTTCCATCTATGACAGCACATACCGATAATAACTCCTACAAGGGCTCAACTACAGTAACAGTTTTCATCTTTTTTGTGCTTGATCATTTTTATTATGCATGTATGTCTGATACTGTTTAACTACCCATGAGAGTTGGTCTCATTTTGTTCAATCATTTTGGAAGAGCACTATCTCCCCAGTGGAACTTTAGGAAGGCTCACTTTGGGTCCACGGGTGTATCACAATGATTAGGAGGAAAGCAGGAACTGGCAGCTTGTGAAGAAACTAGAAGCAAGAACCTGAGTTGTTAGAACAGTTTTATTTTGTTTCATTCATTCTCTAGGGCAGCGTTTCCTAAACTATGTTCTGCGAAACACCAGTGGACTTCAATTCCCAGAAGCATCAGTCAGTACACTGGCTGATCAGTGCTTTGGGGAAATGACTTAGGTTTCTGGGAATTGAAGTCCAAGAACCAAAGACTGGTTGGATGAACTCACTAACTAAAGAGAGGAGATAGAGAGCAGAGAGACTCTTGAGGAGAGAATAGGAGTTAATGTGAGATGGACAATATAATAATCCTGAGGGGTTGGATGTAGGCACCAGGCCACAAAAAGGAAAGTACAGTAATACCTCATATAACATTAGTATCAAATAACACTAAAATCGCATAACATTAAGGAATCTGGGGGGAAGAATTGCATCAGATAACATTAAGATCCTATGGGATGCTTCAGATAACAACCGCTAAAGCCTGTGTGGTTACAATGTATCTCTATGGATCCCATAGAGGATCAGATAACACTAAAAATCATATAACACCAAGCCTTGTGGAACCAG
The DNA here is from genome assembly GCA_030440675.1 of Furcifer pardalis. Taxonomy (NCBI): domain Eukaryota; kingdom Metazoa; phylum Chordata; class Lepidosauria; order Squamata; family Chamaeleonidae; genus Furcifer; species Furcifer pardalis. The sequence continues at coordinate 80,856,398 of CP126894.1, read as the reverse complement.
GTTTTAGTGTTATATGAGGTTTTACTGTACATTAGTACCCCGGATAACGTTATGACTTGGTTCCACAAGTCCCGTCGTTATCCGGTTTTTAACGTTGTGCGATACATTGATCACACAATGTTAAAAAAAGCCCTGTTTCCCTGGAGGCTGCAGCAAGCCAGAACGTCGGCATTTGAATCCTGACATTTTGGCTTGCTGCAGCCTCCAGGGAGGTGGGGGAACTTTGGAAACAGCTTGGATCGGGTCTCCCCACCTCCCTGGACCCGGCGGGGGGGGGGGGTCAGAGACCCCAAAATTGGTAAAAAAAAAAGTCCATTTTTTTTTACCAATTTTGGGGTCTCTGACCCCCCTGCTGGGTCCAGGGAGGTGTGGATACCCCATCCAAGCTGTTTCTGGGCTTCCCCAACGTCCTCAGCCAGTGCAGCAAGCCAGAATGTCGGGATTCGAACTCTGACATTCTGGCTTGCTGCGCTGGCTGAGGACGTCGGAGAAGCCCAGAAACAGCTTGGATTGTGTCCCCTGCCTGCTCCAGAGAGATCAGAGGACCTGATCTACAGCTGCAGGGTGGCTGGGGAAGCTGACGGGGACTCCCTGTCGGCTTCCCTAGCCACCCGCCCTTGCCTCCGCAGCTGTGGGGTGGCTGGGGAAGCCGATGATGGAGCCCCCCGTCAGCTTTCCAGCCTCCCCACCCCTGCCTCTGTAGCTGCAGGGTGGCTGGGAAGCTGAACGGAGAACCCCATTCAGCTTTCCATCCACCCTGCTGCTAAGAACGACTGTATCGGATAACGTTAAAAATTGCGTTATTCGATACAAGATTTTTCCGAAAATCTTGTAACGTTATGTGGTTTTCACACTATACGGTACTCACGTTATCCGGGGTATTACTGTATAGTTAAGACATTAGGTTATGTTAAATAGATTGCAATGCCTTTCACCCCACACTCAGAAGGGAGAGTTGCAGTTAATAGCTCTCTTAGCAGCTCTTTGGCCTGTTTGGGTTTTCAGTTGTCTTCATTGGAGTTCCCCCAAGTCCAAGTTCTGCAAGGCTGAATCAAACCCCTTCTTACTTTTTTATTATTATTTATTAAATTTGATACCCCGCCCCAATCGGGAGGACCCGACTCTGGGCGGCTTACATCCCGATAAAAACAGAAATAAAACCTAAACACTCAATATCAATAAAAGCGTCAAAATTAAAAAATAATCAGAAGTTAAAACAACACAGAACTACACACCAGTATTCCCACATTCCAACCCAGGGAGGCAGTCCTTATATAAGCCACTTGGTATGGGAACCCACGTTCCCGGGTCCCCAAACCTGTCCTGCCAGCCAGGTTTTCACGCTCTTCCGGAAGGGTAAGAGCTCTGTCTGAAGGCGCAGTTCGGTGGGCAGGAGGTTCCAGAGGGTCGGGGCGGACACGGAGAAGGCTTTCCTCCTAGTACAGGCGAGGCGCGCCTCTCTCGCCAAAGGAATAACAAGGGAGCCTCTCCGATCCGCCCTGGTGGGCCGGACAGATGTTCTTGGGGTGACGCGGTCTCTTAGGTATCCTGGCCCACTACCATATAGGGCTTTAAAGGTAATAACCAGTACCTTGAATTGCACCCGGAGACATACTGGCAGCCAGTGCAGCTCCCGGAGCAGCGGCGAAGCATGAGCATAACGCCCACACCCCACCACTACCCGGGCCGCCGCATTCTGGACCAGCTGGAGTCTCCGGATGGTCATCAGGGGCAGCCCCATGTAGAGCGCGTTGCAATAATCAAGTCTGGAGGTGACCAACGCATGTGTGACCATAAGCAGGGCATCCCGGTCTAGGAGTGGGCATAACTGGCGTATTACATGAAGTTGTGCAAAAGCCTTCCTGGCCACGGCTGCCACCTGCTCTTCGAACAGTAGCCGTGAGTCCAGGAGGACCCCCAGATTACGCACCGGGTCTGTTTGGGGCAAAACTGCCCCATCCAGAACCAAAGGTGGCAGCTCCTGTGTTAACACAGGACCCCTTACCCACAGCCACTCAGTCTTGCCGGGATTCAGCTGTAGCCCGTTGTACTCCATCCAGACCTTAACAGCCTTCAGACACCTGGAAAGGACTTCCACCGCACCGCTTGGGTCCCCACGGGCGGAGATGTATAACTGGGTATCATCTGCATATTGATGATACCTTACCCCGTGGGAACGGATGATCTCACCCAGCGGCTTCATATAGATGTTAAATAGGAGAGGAGAAAGTACCGAGCCCTGAGGCACCTCGTATTGCAGGGGCCTAGGGCTGGACTTCTCCTTCTCCAGGCACACCGATTGGGTCCTGCCCCTCAGGAATGAGGAAAACCAGGACAGCACCGTGCCCTGGATCCCCAGACCCTGGAGCCTTCCCAGAAGGATGCCATGATCGACAGTATCAAAAGCTGCTGAGAGATCGAGAAGAGCAAGGACAGACGGCTCCCCTCCGTCCCGCTCTCTCCAGAGATCATCCACCAAAGCGACTAGTGCAGTCTCAGTACCATAACCGGGCCTGAATCCTGACTGAAACGGGTCCAGATAATCCGCTTCATCCAGGACCTCCTGTAATTGCTGCGCCACAACCTTTTCCAAAACCTTACCTAAGAAAGGTAGGTTGGACACTGGACGGTAGTTGGAAATTACCGTGGGATCGAGGGACGGCTTCTTCAAGAGGGGGAGCACCAAAGCGTGTTTAAACGGTGCTGGAAAATGCCCCTCTTTTAGAGAAGCGTTAATTATCGCCTTGATCCAGCCACCTGCCACAGACTTGGAGGCTTTAATTAACCAGGCAGGGCATGGGTCCAGTGCACAGGTTGTGGCACGAACAGATACAAGAAGCCTGTCCACTTCCTCAGGGCCAACAGGATCGAACCGATCCCAGGTAACATGGCTAGACTGTGCTATGGTCAACCCCAGCTCTGTATGTTCCACACCGGGATTTAGCTTCGAGCGGATCTGAGCGATTTTCTCCGCCAGATAATCAGCAAAATCCTCAGCTGAACCCTGCCACCCAGGGCCCGGCCCCCCTCTACCGAGGAGGGACCTGGTCACCCGGAACAAGGCCGCTGGGCGATTATCTGCGGAGGCAATAAGGGTGGTGAAGTATTGACGCTTCACCACCCTCATCGCCACTAGGTAGTCTTTAATAGCAGCTCTAACCAGTGTTTGGTCAGACTCACTCCGAGTCTTCACCCAGCGGCGCTCTCGGCGTCTCTTAGCCCATTTAAGCTCCCTTAGTTCCTCTGAAAACCAAGGGGCAGATCGATCCCCACGGACTCGGAGAGGCCGTAGTGGCGCGATTACATCCAAGGCTGTCGTCGCTCTCCTGTCCCATGCGTTGACAAGAGCCTCAGATGAACCGCTTTGCAGGTCAAGAGGACAACACCCCAGTTCCCTCTGGAATCCTTCTGGATCCATTAGTCACCGGGGGCGGGCCCACTTAATCGGCCCTGCCTCCCTGCGGTGGAGTCCAGCCCCTAGGAAGTCTAGAGCCACCAGATAGTGATCTGACCATGGCACTGGAGTGATCTCTAATTTTTGTAAATTCAGATCACTCTGCCACAGCTCCGACAAAAAGACTAAATCCGGGGTGTGGCCACTGCTCCTGGTAGGACCCTGAATTACCTGAGTCAGGCCCACGGTTGCCATGGAAGCCATGAACTCCCGAGCCACCTCCGAGCCGGTCCCCAACGATGGCAAATTGAAGTCCCCCAGGACCGTCAGCCTGGGGGTCTCCAATGCCAACATGGAGACCGCCTTGAGGAGCCCAGGCAGGGAGTCCGCTACTCTGCAGGGAGGCAGGTACATGAGCAAGACTCCCAACTGACCCTTAGGGCCCATACGCAAGAACAAGGCCTCACAACCCGGAATTTGTGGTGCCGTGGCCCTGGTGACTCTCAGTGACTCCCTAGCTATCACGGCGACTCCACCGCCCCTTCCCCTCTCCCTAGGCTGGTGCCAAATACCGAAACCGGCTGGGCATAATTCAGACAGAGGAACCCCATCTTGCCTCTCTTGTGCCATGGTTAGGGAGAGAAAGCAGGTGGTAACTCTTTGGCTTCTGAAGCTGCTGGCAGAATGGGAAGTATGTTGCGCAGACTACAGCCCAGTTTTTTTCAGCATCTTCCCAGACACTTTGACCTTCACCAGTCGGTGTCAACAACCCTCCTCCCTACTTTCTTCTGCCTGCTCTTTTTATCTCTGTCCAAGTAGCTCCATCTGGGTATTTCTCATTCATCAGTTCCAGCTATGTCAGCATGTTCTGGAATGCTTGTTCTCTGAGGGCCCTGCTCTTCCCTTGAGTTTCCTCAGCCTCTAAACAGACCAGTGGGAGGTGCAAACCCCCCCCCCCCAACAACATCCCTCTTACATTTTGCATAGCAAGTTGAACTGGAATAACCCCATTGAATTAAATCAAATAAAACAATATTGGTCTGTTTTATCCATTTGCTTTATTCCAGTTCTCCATTGTCTTTCAAGTGAAAATGACACTTGAGACAGATAACATCATCTCTACAAACTAATTAAGAAATAAAACCATTAAAATTCAGTAAAACACAATTACAATCAATATACATGAATGAGTGTATGTATGTTCTTACAGATCCCTAATTCCCCAAAATGTGTCATGCATGCTAAGAAAACAAGAGGAGAACCTCTGCAATTTGATGCATGTAGGGCCTACCTATCCTTAGCAGCTGGAAAGAAAATTGAAAAATATATTATGATAATGTCCAGAGCCTTCCACATGTCACATACACACACACACACTCATACTAACACTCTCTCACACAAACACAAGGCTTCCTGTACCTACTGCTTTGTAAAAACTGAAGTGTCTCTTAGTAGACAATCCAAAGACAAAGGTAGGTATCTACCTTTATTAATATCTTTATTAAATCACTAAAATTTCTCAAAAAAAAAGCAAGCTTTCAACTCTGTATGAGCTTTCATCAGGCTAGGTGCTGGGAGTAGTACACAAATATATATATAAGTTAGTGGACAGTGCAAAAACTTTATATTGATACGTTGGCAGAATCCTTAATGTTTCTATTTGCTATTTTTTGTTTCTTGGAAATTTCAAACTTCATGGGATTAATCTATAACTGAACTATTAGAAAATAACTCTAGATTACATAACATGAAATATTTTGCTACTTTGGGTTTGTTGATTTTTTTGGTGTTTTCTTCAACAGGAAAACTTGTTTCTCAGTTACTGCTTGGAGGCTGAAGGAAACATTACCACTCTATTGTGAGGAAATTGCCTTGAGTTGGTACTGCAAACAAATTGCTAATGTGACTAGTTGCTGTCTTTGTTTTCATAGAAGAGTGCCTGCAGGCTGAAGTGATGCTTGACTTTCCTGCTGTGTCATAGATTGAGCATGGAATTGGATTTACTGACTGTGCCTTAGGACAAAATTTATCTAAGGTCTTATATGTATGACAAGAATTCAGACTTGGAATCCAGATTCCATACAGAATAAATGACCCACAGTTCAGCTATCTAATCCAGCAGATATTCTTGCATGCAGGATAGAGTTTATATGTGTTAAAAAGGACAGGATTTTAAAGCAATAATAAAGTTACAAGAACTCTATTTGAGAGAAATGAAGGGGAAACATTTAAAATCCCTTTTCAAAGAAATCTTTGTATCAAGGCCAGAACTCATTTAAAAACACCTTTATCTAGTTTCACAGTTATTATATCATACTGTTGCCATAATTTTATACACAATGGCTTTAGCTTAGCCTTATTTTTCTTGATAAGTGCAACTGCTCTGCAAGGAAAAATCCCTGGGAAGAGAGGCCATGGACACAGACAGTTTTCATGGCTGAAGAACCTGAGAGACTTGTGTGAAATGCCCTTGGAAGAACTGTTCTGAAAAGTTAAGAACAGGAAGACTATCGTCACAATGACAGCCAATATCTGGAACGGATACGGCACCTGAAGAAGTGCAACTGAGATTTTGAAAGTAGAGAAAAAGTGCAGATTTCTTTAATGAAACTTAAAAAATTAGATTATTTAGTCTTTTTGTTGGTAGTTTTTATGCTGATAACAATAAGTAATTTTATTTAATGTTACTACAAAAGCATGAGCAATTGAATGAAATAATGAAAAGGTTAATTCACATAAATGTGTACAGTTACCCCGGATAACATTAAGACTTGGTTCCACAAGTCTTGACGTTATCCGATTTTTAGCCTTATCCGATACATGTATCGAATAGCGTTAAAATCCTATGGAGCTGGCTTGGATAACGTCAACTCCATAGAGATACAGGTATGTACATTGTAACCGGCACAGAGTGCAAGGGAAAGTCAAGGAAATTTTTTGTTCCCCTGCCGCCAGGGGGGGGGGGAGATTTCGGACAAGCCTCCCCTTGCTTAGTCGCGCGACCGCATGTCTGAGCAAGGGTTGGCTTGTCCAGACTCCCCCTGCCCTGGGGGGGGGGGAGAGAGATTTCAGACAAGCCTCCCCTTGTTTGGCGCGCAACGGCGCATCTGAGCAAGGGGAGGCTTGTCCGAAATCTCCCCCCCCCCCCGGCGGCAGGGGAGCGAAAAGTTTCCTTGACTTTCCTCCTTTCTCCTCCTTCTCCCTCTCTTTCTCTCTCTCATTCTCTCTGCAAGCAGCCAGGCAGCTTCCTGCGCTGGGGAAGGAAAGCCGAAGAGCGGAGGAGGCGAAGGAGCTGGAGAGAAAGAGAGAGGGGGAGGAAGGAAGGAAGAGAGGGGAAACCCCAGAAGAAGAATAAGGAGAAGGAGAAGAGAGAGAAAAGGACGACGGGGGGCCGGGAAACAAGCACCGATCGCCGGCCGGAGAAAGCGCCTTGCGAAGAGGAAGGGAAGCCCCCCCCCGGGCGAGAAGCAGCAAACTTGCCGCTCTCCTTGTCACTGGAAAATGACACTTGATGTAGCCAAGGGCACTGCCGCCGCCGCCAAAGCCGCTGCTGCCTCGCCAGTTGATCCTAATGTTTCTCAAACTGCTTTCTTTCTTTCTTTGGTGATCCCAAAGAAAGGTGACTTCAGCGCAGCAGCGGCCGCGGCTTCGTCGTCTCCCCACCACCACCCGAAACGAACCTTAGCACTTGCCGTGGGTGGTGGTGGTGGAGAGACGACGAAGCTGCTGCTGCTGCTGGGCTGAAGTTACCTTTCTTTGGGATCGCCGAAGAAAGCAAGAAGGCAGTTTAAGAAACAATAGGATTTTTAGCATTGATCGCACGTTAAAAAAAGCGATTTCCCTGGAGGATGCAGCAGGCCAGAATGTCGGGATTTGAATCCTGATGTTTTGGCTTGCTGCAGCCTCCAGGGAGGTGGGGGAACTTTGAAAACAGTTTGGATCGGGTCCTCTGAACTCCCTGCAGCTGGCAGAGGGGGGGGGGGAGAGCCCAAAAGGGGTAAAAAAAAGATGTGGTTTTTTTTACCCCCTTTGGGCTCCCTGACCCCCCTGCCGGCTCCAGGGAGGTCAGGAGACCTGATCCTCACTATTTCCAAAGTTTCCCCACCTCCCTGGAGGCTGTAGCAAGCCAAAACATGGATTTCAAATCCTGACGTTTTGGCTTGCTACAGCCTCCAGGGAGTTGGGGGAACTTCAAAAATAGCACGTATCGGGTCTCCCGACCTTCCTGGAGCTGGCACGGAGGTCAGAGAGCCCAAAATGGGTTAAAAATGTCTGGGTTTTTTTTACCCATTTCGGGCTCCCTGACCCTCCTGCTGGCTCCAGGGAGGTCAGGGGACCTGATCCTCACTATTTCCAAAGTTCCCCCACCTGCCTGGAGACTGTAGCAAGCCAAAACACGGGATTTGAATCCTGTCATTTTGGTTTGTTGTAGCCTCTAGGAGGGTGGGGGAACTTCAAAAATAGCACGGCAAAATGATCCACAGGAAAAGAGATATCATCTCTTTTCCTCTGAATCTTTTTGCTTTTAAATCTAGTGCTGGGGGTGGGGGTGGGGGGAATACCCACCCACCCCATGCAAGGACAGTGATCACTGCCCTTGTGTGGGGGTATTCCCCCTCACCCCACCCCCCAGTGCTAGATTTAAAAGCAAAAAGATCCAGAGGAAAAGAGATGATGTCTCTTTTCCTGTAGATCATTTTGCTTTTAAAGCTAGCGCTGGGTGAGGTGGGGTGAATACCCACCCCACCACGCAAGGGCAGTAATGGATCTCTGCCCTTGCAGGGTGGGGTGGGTATTCCCCCCCACCCAGTGCAGCGCTAGCTTGGAGAGCAGGAAGGTGGAGGGGAAAAGAGGTGCAAGATCGCGCCTCTCCCCCTCTTCCTGCATTCCAAACTATAATCGCTGTGTATGAAGAAGGGGTGAGGAAATCCCCAGCACGCACGCTGTAGATTTCCTCACCCCTTCTTCATTCACAGCTACTGCAGTAGGGTCGGGGAAAGGCCCGCACCTTTCCCCTGACCCTACTGCAGTCGCAGTAGGGGGGGGGGTAGTTTGGGTAGAAGTTCTACCCAAACCACCACCCCCGCAGACCATTGCCTCAGATAACGCTAAAGAATCGTTATCCGATGCAAGTTTTTTCCAAAAAACTTGCATCGTTATCTGATTCTAGCATTATCCGATGCAATCGTTATCCGGGGTATTACTGTATTTTATTAGTCTAGGAACAAATTATCTTCTTCTATATTACCTTTTGCACTGTTTGCATCTGATCAGATATTACATTTTAATAGATATATTTCAATATTGTTATCACTTAAGGTCTCCCATTGTTCGTTATTGCGGAATGCAACTTGGGTTATTATTATTATTATTATTTCGATTAATATGCCGCCCTACTTGGTGAAAACCAACTCAGGGCGGCTCACAACATACAATTAAATACAATATAACAGTTCAATAATGATGCAATATAAAATACAGTGTAACAAAACAAAATAAATATAACCACAATACAATCAGGATACAGTCCATAATCAATATTCAGTCCTGAGGGGCAGCAGCAACGGCCCCTTCTTAAAGCTGCCAGCCCAGCGCAGGTGTCCTCGCTCTCCCCTGTTGAGACCAGGGGGAGAGCTGCACAGAGTCCCGAGGGCAGCAGCAACGGCCCCTTCTTAAAGCTGCCAGCCCAGCGCAGGTGTCCTCGCTCTCCCCTGTCGAGACCAGGGGGAGAGCTGCACAGAGTCCCGAGGGCAGCAGCAACGGCCCCGTCTTAAAGCTGCCAGCCCAGCGCAGGTGTCCTCGCTCTCCCCTGTCGAGACCAGGGGGAGAGCTGCACAGAGTCCCGAGGGCAGCAGCAAAGGCCCCTTCTTAAAGCTGCCAGCCCAGCGCAGGTGTCCTCGCTCTCCCCTGTCGAGACCAGGGGGAGAGCTGCGCAGAGTCCCGAGGGCAGCAGCAACGGCCCTTCTTAAAGCTGCCAGCCCAGCGCAGGTGTCCTCGCTCTCCCCTGTCGAGACCAGGGGGAGAGCTGCGCAGAGTCCCGAGGGCAGCAGCAACGGCCCCTTCTTAAAGCTGCCAGCCCAGCGCAGGTGTCCTCGCTCTCCCCTGTCGAGACCAGGGGGAGAGCTGCCCAGAGTCCCGAGGGCAGCAGCAAAGGCCCCTTCTTAAAGCTGCCAGCCCAGCGCAGGTGTCCTCGCTCTCCCCTGTTGAGACCAGGGTGAGAGCTGCACAGAGTCCCGAGGGCAGCAGCAACGGCCCCTTCTTAAAGCTGCCAGCCCAGCGCAGGTGTCCTCGCTCTCCCCTGTCGAGACCAGGGGGAGAGCTGCACAGAGTCCCGAGGGCAGCAGCAACGGCCCCGTCTTAAAGCTGCCAGCCCAGCGCAGGTGTCCTCGCTCTCCCCTGTCGAGACCAGGGGGAGAGCTGCACAGAGTCCCGAGGGCAGCAGCAAAGGCCCCTTCTTAAAGCTGCCAGCCCAGCGCAGGTGTCCTCGCTCTCCCCTGTCGAGACCAGGGGGAGAGCTGCGCAGAGTCCCGAGGGCAGCAGCAACGGCCCCTTCTTAAAGCTGCCAGCCCAGCGCAGGTGTCCTCGCTCTCCCCTGTCGAGACCAGGGGGAGAGCTGCGCAGAGTCCCGAGGGCAGCAGCAACGGCCCTTCTTAAAGCTGCCAGCCCAGCGCAGGTGTCCTCGCTCTCCCCTGTCGAGACCAGGGGGAGAGCTGCGCAGAGTCCCGAGGGCAGCAGCAACGGCCCTTCTTAAAGCTGCCAGCCCAGCGCAGGTGTCCTCGCTCTCCCCTGTCGAGACCAGGGGGAGAGCTGCGCAGAGTCCCGAGGGCAGCAGCAACGGCCCCTTCTTAAAGCTGCCAGCCCAGCACAGGTGTCCTCGCTCTCCCCTGTCGAGACCAGGGGGAGAGCTGCGCAGAGTTCTGAGGGGCAGCAGCAACGGCCCCTTCTTAAAGCTGCCAGCCCAGCGCAGGTGTCCTCGCTCTCCCCTGTCGAGACCAGGGTGAGAGCTGCGCAGAGTCCCGAGGGCAGCAGCAACGGCCCCTTCTTAAAGCTGCCAGCCCAGCGCAGGTGTCCTCGCTCTCCCCTGTCGAGACCAGGGTGAGAGCTGCGCAGAGTTCTGAGGGGCAGCAGCAACGGCCCCTTCTTAAAGCTGCCAGCCCAGCGCAGGTGTCCTCGCTCTCCCCTGTCGAGACCAAGGGGAGAGCTGTGCAGAAGATCAGTCTCCTGATATAGCAGGCCCATTAATTTAGATTTCTGACCACAGTGGCCCTTTCTCCTTGGACAGTATATCATTACTTCTACTAGTTTCTACTGATTCTTTATTTTGGCAAGAATTTTCCTGGGCACTGAAGTTTGAATGCCTCCCTAAATTACAGGCTGTTTTTGCATGAACATTTGCCTCTTCTTTGGATGTGAAGACTATAAGCAACACTGTGTTGTACAAACAAATAGAAGGTTATCTATGGTTTTCCACATTTTTGTGGGTTTAAAGAAGGGGTTCCCAAATTATGGCTGCAGGGCAGCTCCAGCCTGCAGCTTCTAATAATCCAGCCCACGCTGCCCTCACTGCTCCCGGAAGCAGAAGTTAAACGTACCATAAATGTGTTTATGACAGCTGTGGTGCATTTATGGCAGCATTTTGTGCATGCGTGGGTGTGTTTTGCTTCAGCACCTGGTGGAACCACATGACTGGCCCGCCCACTCAACCATGTGACCAGCCTGTGGCCTGAAAAGTTTGGGCACCCCTGGTTTAAAGGAATACATTCAATTCATTGCAGGCCAACCTCACTATTTTTTGGAACTTTACCTCTTAAAACTCCTTAAAATTCACTTCTTTGGAGAGCAGAAACTGTTTGTTCAGTCTCCACTGGGAGTTAACTGTTTTAAAAGTCAGTCAATCAGTAGATTCTTTTCTTCTTTGTGTTCATGCTAGAACTGTAGTATTTTCTTTTCATGCTTCTCAACTTCTAGCATTTTTCTCTCTCATGTACTCTACCTCCTCTTGCTGTCTCTCCCTGTGCTGCTGCAGAAATGTCAGTGCCTGAAGCAGTGCAGCTGTGTGCTAAACATGAGTACTGAGACCCATACTGAATTCTCTCACTGTTTTGCAAAATCTTCCTGGGGAACATTTGCAGTTAAGCATTATATGTTGAAAATGCATCGGATGCCATTTTCCTTTGTCTAATTAAAAAAAAACACCATGTTTTGCTGGTGAAATGGAATTTAGGGGTACTGGAATACAGCAGTTACTGGGTCAAGCAGGATGGGATTGCCACTATTTTTGACAATGAGTTCTGTCATTTTTGTTGCTGCTTTTTAATCCAATTATATAGATGTGATATAGTACCTGCAGAGACTAATGTGCCTAATGTGTTGTCATAATTCTGTTTCCCCTCTTTTCCCTGCTATAGATTATCTGGAGACTGAACATAAGTTTCAGAAACATAAGGATAAGTAGTTTTATCCTGAATGAGATAGTGATTGAAATCTTGTTGCTTAGCGTGGTAAATCGCAATTAGAATAGGACCACTGAATCAGTGGATCTTAAGTAGGACCTGACTCATCAAAATCCCACTGATTCAATTGCCACTTACTATGCTAAACAACAGGATTTCAACCACCACTTTACTTGATAGTTTGTGGAGGGAGATATTGGAAAATATGGAAAGTTGAAATTGGGAAGGGGAGAATGAGTTATCCTGGAAAAAGTAAGATCTGGATTGCTGGAGCACTGAAAACACTCTGCAGCAAGTTGTCAATTATATGAAAAAGAAGTAAACTACGAATTGAAGCTGTAACAAAGACAGCTTACAAAAAGAAAAGTCACCTCATGACATCAAAAAATACATTTTTCTTAATATAACCACCTTGCCATTAACTACTCAGAGGCATAAATGAGAAATACTTCAATTATATCTCTGAGATTACCGGTAGTTGGTGAAAAAGAGGTAGCTCTGTGTGACATCTGAATACTGATTACACTACGCAACAAAAAAATTTTCCCCCTGCTACTGCGTTGAAAATATGTTCTTTATAGTAATTCATATGTGCTGAATACAGAACTGCAGTCGGATTTGCTCTGGCACGTTAGGAAAAAAAGTTATGTATGTATAAAGGTTATCAAGGAAAATGCTATTAACTATGTTGAAAAGCGATTATGAGAAATTTTAGGGAAATTAATGTGCATACTTTGGGATGAACTAAATATTATAATTAAGAAGTGAATTATAAATGTTTATTTACCTCTGAAATGAGTCAGGGACCCTTAGTTACACTAAAATTGACAATGGCTTGGTTTAAAAGTGTGTAGAGCTTCTTGCTTTCCGCCTGTGAACATCTTCTGTTGCTCTCTGCAAAAACCAACAGTAATCCCCCATCATGTTCAGATTGAAGCGGCCTTAATATCTTGCTTCCATGGTGGACATCTCCTGGTGGAATCTTTCACTGTGCTCGTCACTCACGGCTCCCATATTTGAAAGAAAGTGAGATGCGAATGCAAGAAATGCATCTTTAGTGACATTCGGCAACCGAGGTGCTGGAAGGTTGTTAGCAAGTTGTCCACAATTTCTGCATAGTTGTCTGCTCTGTGGTTCCCAATAAAGTTGTGCATGACAAGCACAAGCTGCTAGTTCTTGTTCCGTGAGCTCCCATCTGAATTGTGGACATCAAATCAACTTTCATATTTCTGGTCCAACAAAGACTCCTGCTTTCAATTTTGCCTCAGTTTTCATCTTTCCAAACTTGCCTTTTAGGTACTGAAAACCACGATTTGTTTTATCCATCACTGCAACAAACTGTTTCATAAGACCCAGTTTGATATGGAGTGGAGGTAGGTAAATCTTATTACGATCCACAAGAGGTACATGTTGAACATTGTGCTGTCCGACTACAAGGGTGGTCAATTTTTCACTATGTAGTGATTCTTGTCATCGCAAGTAAGTTCCACTCCTTCAGTCTGGAACCCAACAGTTCAGACTTTTCTTTCGACAGGGACAAATCTTGAACCAGGTTGTCCAATTTGGCTTGGCTGATCAAATGTGGCTTTTTAATGTCACTTTCGGGATCATTTGTGTATTCCATAGCTCCAGTGTCACTGTCATTACCTTCAGTATCACTTTCTTCGTTGTTCATTGCATCGGATGAAGGAGGAATTAGTACTGGGTAATCTGTACCATGAGCCACAAGCTTTAGAGCAGACTGACAATCTGGATACACGAATTTTGACGTTCTTCTTGCTGTACCCAGATATGATGGTCAAGCAGAAATAGCAATCGGAATGGTGATCTTTCTGCTCCCGCCAAATCATGGGAACAGCAAAAGGCATTCAATTTTGCTTACCGTTTAACCACTGGGTTAGGCCGGAGTAACAGACGGTGCAACAGAGATGAGGAGCCCAGGATTTTGTTTGATCTCCGATTTCACATCCGAAGTAATGTTTGTAAGCTATACGTAGCTTTCTGGACATGTTCTTGCATTGGTCAGACGTCGTATACTTGTCACAAATGTAGCAAAAGCAGTCCGGACAATTCACACAGCTGCGCTTATTCATCTTTTGTTTACTGAATCACCATGTACCGAATTACCGAATCGTCTTATACGAAATCACTTAAATGCATGTTACTGCGACTGCTGATTAATAAAACACAGAACCACACTAGCACAAACTATTCTCTAGTCACCTCTGAATCAGACTGATGGACGAACACACACACACACATTCACACAATTGAACATCAAACAGCTACATATTAACCCATGTACAGGCTTTTAATATCATATGACTTTCAGCTATAACTTTAAATCCAGACGTCCTACAACATTTCTGATTACAAAATTGGAATCAGCGCACCCTATTACATAACAATCACATTATTTTCACCCAGTAGCAATTTTTTTGTTTCGTAGTGCAATGGTACTACAGTATATGTCAGCTGAACGGAACCTTCATAATTCACTTGGAAGTTGGTAAACAGCCCTGACATAAAAATCAAAGAAGTGACTTGTTGGATCAGAACAAAATGTTCACCAAACCCAGAATTCTGCTTCCAAGATCAAAAACTGATTGAAGAAAAATATGTACACAAGGACAATTGTGCAATTTTCCACTATTGCTTGCCATCTGTTGCATAAGGTACATAAATGTTTTCTTGACTGGAGAATGTGGGTGACATGATGAATGACCAACCACACAGGTTGGATTATTTGTGTGCTTGCTGTGCAGATCCTACAGGATTCTAAGACAAGTGTTCTAGGAAGCATTCTAATATTTTACGTTGAGAGGCAAACAATTTCAGAACGTGAGAACTCTATTTAATTCTAAGGGCTATAGCCACTGATAACCTTTCTGCCACAAATGCATCTAACACACTTCAAAAGCACAAATACAATATGTTAATTATCTGCTGTGTGAGGTCTTTTTGGTTGTCTTGAATCTACTCTAACAAAATTCACTAGACAAAATTCAAAATTAGATAAATTTGCCAAGTTCAGCTTGCTTTACATGATCAGCCACTCTTATTCATTGTTCAGAAGGAAAGGTTGAAAACTATGATGTACAGAAGCTTCTTTGTAGAGATCTACTCACAAATTCAAAGGACTGATTTGTTCAATAATAGTATGGAAAGCTAGATCAACCATCCTAATCCCACTTTCATTTAGTCAGCCATCTCCATGGAGATAACATACACAGAGATAGCATATCGAAATCTGATTCATGGTACTTTAATTGATCTTAATGCAAGTAACAGTATACTGCTTTACAAAGGAATGCAATTGAGAGGAATACAATTTAGTTCAAGCTATTCCATCTAATACAAAATCTTACAGTGAAATTCATTCCTCTTAGAAAGGCTTTTTAATTCCTAAATTGAAGAAATTGTTCAACAATATTCTAGAAGGGGGTAAAACCCTTTTACTTGCTGGAGTTATCAGCATTTTCCTCACTATTCAGATGACATAAGGTTTGTCTCAGTGTAACCAGCTACAAAATCCATACTTTTCTATGTTCTATCTATGCCCTCTTTTCAAGAAAGCTTATTCATTTACTCGTTCACTCACTCATTTAGCAGTTTGTTGTTGGGATGGAGCTAAATATTAGCTTGGTACATCTCTTCATAAATTAGGTCTCTTTGCAATTAATCAATTTCTTCCAAGCCTAGGGTGAGTGGGGATCATTTGCTGTAAAAATTGCTTCCCTTCACAGCAATGCATACATTGGCTAGTTCTTCTGATCTGAGGAGATACTACAAAGAGGCATAAGTGAGCTTGCACTTCACTTCACAGTACAGTAATACCTTAGATAACGTTTACCTCGGATAACGCTAAAATCGCATAATGTTAAGTAATCTGGGGAGGAGAATTGGATCGAATAACGTTAAGGTCCTATGGGATGTATCGGATAACAACCGCTAAAGCCTGTGCGGTTACAATGTATCTTTATGGAGCTTTAACGTTATCCGATATATCCCATAGGATTTTAACATGCATCGGATAACACTAAAAATTGGATAACACCAAGACTTGTGGAACCAAGTCTTAGCGTTATCTGAGGTATTACTGTATGTGGTTTACTCTTTTTAAATGCTTTTAAAACCCATCCCAGCATGAGAAGATCCCAATCAGGTTGTGGTTAGTGTTATTGCACCTTCCCTATCAAATAAAATGGTGAAAGTTCAGAAGAGATAACCAGAGGACCCCTGGTCCCTTCACTGGGGCGGCATACAAATCGAATTAATAATAATAATAATAATAATAATAATAATAATAATAATAATAATAATAATAATAATAATAATAACAATAATAATAATAATAATAATTCCCCACACCCAACCATGTTTTATTTCAAATGTCATAGCAACAGACTGACGAATTCCATGTTCTTCAGGAACCAACAAGCTTGGGACCTATGCCCAGTCTGTATGCACTTATAGGCAATAATGAGAATGGCTGTCCAAAAACATAGGGCTGTGATATTTTTGCTTTATACCACCTTAGGAACCTGTATGTTTTTTCTAAGACAAGATGCAGATCATTTGAGCTGCTGCCGGACATGTGTATTTGTTAAGTTATTTGTAGCAGTAGCACAGCAAAGTAGGGCAGGTTTTTAGGCAATTTTATGTTCAAATGCAAGTCTCCCAGTTCACCCCTTTGTATCTCAGTTCAGTCACACTTGGACAAAATACTTGAGAGAAAAAAAAAATTTACTCCGCCGCCCTGGAGTCACCTGCGGTGGGGTGGAGGGGATACGTGGTGGCCAGCAATGGGACCACCTCCTTCTCCAGCATCTGGGACTCTGCTCCTGGCCAGGAGCTTGAAAACCCCACCAAGATGACAGGACTTTCACCACCGCTCTGAGCAGAGAGGCTGCCATGGCAGTTGGTGCCGGGACCACCTCCTTCACTGGCGTCTGGGACTCTGCCCTTGCCCGGGAACTTTAAAAATTGAATATTGTATGGTTAATTGTGTTTTATTATGTATATTGTGTAGACTTTTATATTGTGTTGAGGATATGTGAGCCACCCAGAGTCGCAGTGCGCGAGTGGGGTGGCATATACATTTGGATTAATAAATAATAAATACATAAATAAAATATTATGCTTATTACCTTTAAAGCCCTACATGGTAGTGGGCCAGGATACTTAAGAGACCACACCACCCCGAGAACATCTGTCCGTCCTGCCAGAGCAGACCAGAGAGGTTCTCTGGTCTGGTTGTGCCATCAGCAAGAGAGGCTCGCCTCTCTAGCACTAGAAGGAGAGCCTTTTCTGTGTCTGCTCCGGCCCTATGGAACCTCCTTCCAACTGAGTTGCATCTTCAGACAGAGCTGCTGCCCTTTAGAAAGGGGGTAAAGACCTGGCTGGCAGGGCATGTGTGGGGTGCTGGCCAGACGGTCAGTTTTGCCATCTGGCTCTTTTCACCCCCACCTCTCTCCCCATTATCTGTTTAATTTTATAATCTTTTCAACTTTTAAAATTTTTTAAACTTTAAATGCGTTTTAACTGTGGTTTTTAAATTTTGTAAGCCACCCTGAGTCTGTGGATGAGGGCGGGATAGAAATGTGATAAATAAATAAATAAATCTTGGCATCATTCTATGCTAGTTCTGATATTAAAGCCTGGGAAAGGTAAAACAAATAGATTTGTATCAACCTATCTTGTGAATAAATCAAGATGCCAAGATATTTACAGCAATAATAGTAAAAAGGTTGAATGAGTTTATAGGAGAATATACTAGAACTGATCAAACTGGTTATATCAAAGGAAGGCATTTGACAGATTTAACAAAAAGAGTATTACAGTAAAACCGCACATAAAGAGTGCCTCACTTAGAGACTAATTTGCTCAGGGAGCAGAATTTTCTCTAAATGATCGCCTTGCTTAACAACTAAAACCAACTAAAAATTTGTTTAACAACTAAAATGGGGTTTGCAATCCCCCCCACCAGAAGACACAATTGATCACTTACAATGGTGTTTCACAAAGAGCAAACTTGCTTAAATAGCAATCCTGTAAAACCCATTATGCTCTTTAAACGAGGTACCACTGTAAATACAATTATATAAATGAGAAGAAATTGAAAGTTGGTGTTGTTGCCTTAGATATTATCAAAGCTTTTGACTAAGTGGAATGGCCAACATTATGTCAGAGTATACATTTTAATAAAATTTTTATAAAATGTGGCCTGAAAGCATTCACTCCTAAAAAGCAATGTACAGTGGAACCCCGACATACAAACGGTTCTACTTACAAAAAAATTTGACATACAAATAGAAATCCTGTCTAAAAAATTTTTGACATTTTTTTAGAGGAAAAATTCAACATACAAAAAATATACGGTGACATTTAGTGACTTCTTCTGGTAATGCAATGTGTTTTCGACATACAGATTTTTTTGACATACAAATAACTTTGTGGAATGGAAAAAAATCATATGTAGAGGTTTTATTGTATTAGGATTTAGGAGGCCAAAATGAAGCTTCAAACCAGAAAACTTGATCAGCCAAGACTGACTAGAAAAAGGGGTTAAAAGGAAAAACAAACAAACACATAAATTGACTTGGAGATGGGAGGGGCACTTCTGACTCTGGTCTCTAGAAAGTGAAAGCCATTTTACAGAGTAAGTCAGTTTTGGTCTGATAACACCAAGAAGAATTTGATTACATCATCCTTTAAGGCAGGGGTTCCTAACCTTTTCCCGCCATGGGCCAGACAACCCCCCAACTCACAGCTGTGTGGGCCGGAGGTGTGTTCCTTCCCACCGCTTCTGGCGGCTTCTGGTGTCCGCAGTGGTTGTGGTGCTTTTTTTGATGCTTTTGCAACCTCTGCCACTTCCCATGGCAGTGGGAGAGTATGCAGAGCATTTTTGCTCAGTTTTTGCAATTTTTATCATGTTTTCAGCACTTCCGGGTGAGTGAAAAATTACAAAAATGGAGTAAAAATACTCTGCATACCCTCCTGCCACCATGGGACATGGCAGAGGTTTCAAAAGTAGTAAAAAAAAATGCCAGTTTGTACAATGACAGCAATCATGGCTTTTTTGGCTGCTTTTGCAGCTTCTGCTGCTTCCTAAGGTGGCAGGAGGGTATGCAGAGCATTTTCACTCTATTTTTGTAATTTTTGTAAGAAAGAGGCTGGAGTGATGTTTCAAGTCATGGTTCCAGCGTTCTGCCTCAGTGCTATTGGACCGCCCACCCCCTTCCCTGGCAGCACAAATGCTTGTTGGGTGGTGCCAGCTCATGTTTTTTCTTTGAAATACAGTACCATAAATATTTAAAAACATTATGCCGCAAATGTCTCAATTAATGTACCAGTAACACAATTTTATTTTACTGTATTTTCATGTATTTTGATTATGGAAACTCACTAGAAGTGGCTGCATTTATTTTCCTGGTTTCTCAGGTAAAAATAGGTACCTCAACTTATATTTGGGTCACCTTATACTTGAGTATATATGGTAGGTGATAAGCACTCAATGCTTTCTGATGTTTGTCACTTGTCATTCATATGAAACCTTGCTTTAAATCCATGGTTCCCAACTGATATTGAATATAGTTAAAAATGGAAAATAGATTGGGAATTTGAATTGGATGATTGGCATAAAGAGATATGGAATATAGCTATAAATTATAAACTAGCATGTGAGATAAAGGAAAAAAGGATTAGGAAAAAAAAGTGATTTTAGAGAGATACGGAGAGAATTTTTAGATTATGTATTGATGAAACGGAAAGGAGTAAAGCCATAACAAAATGTTTTATCTTTTGGAACGAGGGGGCAAATATAAAAAATAGTGATATTGAGAATATTTAATGGAGAAAGTTTACAAGTCCCACTGGTGGTGGGTTTACATAGAAAGTTATATTGTATTATATTTATTTTGGTTTAATTTTTGTTGTGTTTTTTGTCTTTTTTCTGTACATTAATTAATAATATTTTTCTAAAAAAAGAAATTATTTCCCCTTATATCAATTCAGTTACTTATTGTACTTTCCTTTTATTTCTAGAATACCTAATATACCTAAAAGCATACAAAAACAAATACAGTGATATTAAGAGATGGGCAAACATGAAATATTAAGAAAATTTAAATGCTACAATATCCTTCACAGAGAGATTTAACCTCTACAACTCCATCTTGTCTGCCTTCCATTTGCCCCAGGGTTTCACAAATAATTTGAATCAACAGACCATTGCCAAGCTGCAAAAAACAACAACAACATCTTGCCGTCTACCATATGTTCCCAACTGTCAGCAGTAAAATTCCAGATTTCTTGGGAGGCACTTTGGCAATGGAAGGCCATCTCTCTGTTCATTCGCACTGACTACCATAGTCACTGAATAGACTATCAAAATTAGCCTGCACAATCACTTATGAAGATTAAATAAGTATCACAGAGCACAAACAGTCCAAAACCCATCCTCTCATCCCACTGAAATCAGTGTTGTTATATAAAGTATATTTGGCACTGCAACCTTGAGGAACAAAAAGAAAACCACAACCACGATTATTTTTGAAAGCAGCTAAAAATGAAAGTTCTTGTATCTGGTGCTCCACAGTTATCTGGATACTTTCCACCCAAAAAGATTCAAAAGCACACTAGACACAACCATTTAAGGCTTAAAAAAGTAATTTTCTTTCACCCCCCCCCCCAATAAACCATATACATAAGAGTCACACTAGATCTTACAAGATTACAAATGAAATGTCCCCATTTCACATCACCATGCAGCTCAGAATTTAATTTAGTCGATGCATCTTTGTGGGAGGGGGTGTTTCCTGCAGCATTAAAACATGCTTTGGTGCACCCCCTCCTTAAGAAGCCAGCGCTTGACCCAACGATAATGGCCAACTATCAGCCGGTATCCAACCTCCCCTTTATAGGGAAGGTTTTGGAGAAGGCAGTGGTGTGGCAGTTATAAGGGGTTTAGGATGAAGCGGATTACAGTAATACCCCGGATAACGATTGCATCGGATAACGCTAGAATCGGATAACGCTAAGAATCATAATCCAGAATCGTTATCCGATGCAAGTTTTTTCCAAAAAACTTGCATCGGTTAACGATTCTGGATTATGATTCTTAGCGTTATCCGAGGCAATGGTCTGCGGATGTGGGGTGGTTTGGGTAGAACTACCCAATCCAACCCTCACCCGTAGTGGTCTCTGCGACTGCAGTAGGGTCAGGGAAAAGCACGCGCCTTTTCCCCAACCCTACTGCAGTCGCAGAGGCTGCTTGTCTCTCTTTCCCTCCCTGTATTTAAACTACAGGGAGGGGGAAAGAGAGAGACGTGATTGGTTCTCTAGAGGGAAAGAGAGACAAGCAGTTTCTCTCTCCCTGTAGTTTAAATACAGGGAGGAAAAAGATGTGATCGCGTCTTTTTCCTCCCTGTATTTAAACTACAGGGAGAGAGAGACTGTCTCTTTCCCTCCCTGTATTTAAACTACAGGGAGGGGGAAAGAGAGAGATGTGATTGGGTCTCTAGAGAACCAATCACGTATCTCTCTTTCCCCCTCTCTGTAGTTTAAATATAGGGAGGGAAAGAGACAGTCTCTCTCTCCCTGTAGTTTAAATACAGGGAGGAAAAAGATGCGATCGTCAACTCTCCCTGTAGTTTAAATACAGGGAAGAAAAAGACGCGGGTGGGGGGTGGCTTTAAAGGCAGGGAGGAAAAGAAAGACCCGATCGGGTCTCTTTCTTTCCCTGCCTGCCTTTAAAGCGGTTTGTTCCTGAAGTCAGGGCTTTTTTTAAAGCGTTGTTCTATGCATGCATCGGACAATGCTAAAAATCGGGTAACATCATGACTTGTGGAACCAAGTTATCCGGGGTATTACTGTATCTGGGCCCCTTTCAGTCAGGTCAGGCCTGGATATGGTACTGAGACTGCATTGGTCATGCTGTTTGATTTGATTTATTCAATTTGTATGCTGTTCCATGATTTGTGGTGGGAGCAGGATGGAGGTCATCCCTCCGTCCTTGCTCTTCTTGACCTCTTAGTGGCCTTCTATACCGTCGACCAAGGTATCCTTCTGGAACGGCTCTGATGATTGGGGATCTTGGGCACTGTGTGGTCCTGGTTTGGCTCAATTCTGAAGGGCCAGACCCAGTGTGGTTGGAGGATGGGATGTCCAGCCGTAAGCCTCTCCAATATGGGGTGCCTCAGGGCTCGGTGCTCTCACCTCTCCTATTTAGCACCTACCTGAAGCCGTTGGGGAAGATAATCTGTTCCAATGCGGTAAAATATCATCAGTATGCAGATGATACTCAGCTGTATATCTTGACCCATGGTGCTCCAAGTGATGCAGTTGAAGTCCTATCCAGGTGTCTGGAGGCTGTTGAGGTCTGGATGGGGGACAACGTGCTTCAACTGAATCCAGGCAAGACTGAGTGGCAATGGGTTAGGGCCCCCACATTATCTCAGGAGCTACCATCTTTGGTGCTGGATGGGGCTATTTTACCCCAAACAGACCCTGTGCATAATCTGGGGGTCCTCCTGGACTCGTGACTCCTGTTCATTGAGCAGGTGGCAGACGTGGCCAGGAGGACTTTTGCACAAATTTGTGTCATACACCATTTACACCCGCTCCTAGATCAGGACTCCTTGCTCATGATTACACATGCTCTGATCACCTCCAGACTGGACTATTGTAATGCGCTCTGCATGGGGCTCCCCTTGATGACCATTTGGAGGCTGCAACTGGTCCAGAATGCAGCTGCCCAGGTGAAGATGGGGTGCGGATGTTACGCCTGTGCCTTGCCACTGCTTCGGGAGCTGCACTGGTTACTGGTGTGCCTCCAGGTGCAATTCAAGGTGCTGTTAATGACCTTTAAAGCCCTTCATGGTAGTGGGCCAGAATACTTAAGAGATCACGTCACCCTGAGAACATCTGTCCGTCCCACCAGAGTGGACTGGAGAGGCTCTCTTATTGTGCCATCTGCTAGAAAGGCTCGCCTCTCTAGCACCAGAAAGAGGGTCTTCTCTGTGTCTTCTCCGGCCCTGTGGAATCTCCTGCCAATTGAGCTACGACTCCAGATGGAGTTGCTGCCCTTCAAGAAAGAACTAAAAACCTGGCTGGCAAAGCAGGTGTGGGGCACTAGGGATGCAGTGACCCCTACCTGTTGGCTGATATAGTAATATTGCTCCCTTGCTCTTTTTAGCTGTTGGGGTAATTTCTTATTGTATTTTTAATTGGGGTTTTTACCGGTTTTAAGTTTTTAGATTGTAGTACTGATTTTAATGTTGTAAGCTGCCCAGAGTCATTCCAAGTTGGTCGGCTATACAAATTGGAAATTAAATTAAATTATATATATATAACTTAAAATTTGGAATCTGCAGACTGTAGTTTTGTTTCATAAAAGTATGTTCATATTTAATTGTATTTAAAATATGCAATCATAATTACTTTAAAAGAGTAGATTTAATTGTTGACTTGTATTAAAAAAACTACCAACATTAGATGGAAACTGGATTAATTTATAAGAAAATTATGTAGCAAAAGAAAGACCCTAAATCACTTTTACACCCTAAACACAATTTATTTCTGACTTTAAAACTCATAGAGAAAACATTAATCTATGCATAGGCTAGAAAGTGAATGAAACATAATAACTGTTACCTTTCATCACAACCTCTAGCTGAAAAGGTCATTAGATATATTATATCTAAGTGAGCAGCTTATCCCTGCTTCATTACTGATAATTAAGGCAAGCAATATTTCTTGACAGTAATGTGTCCAATAAGAGATATTGTATAGTTTGCATAAAATACACATTAATTACTAGAATAGTACTACAGATAAAAAAAAATTAAGTACCTGTGTAACATGGTTTCATTATTTTTTCTTCATTTCTTTAAAGAATTAGCAGACTGAGAAACATAATGAGCATATTAAAAATCAATTTTCAGGCACCTCTTGAAATTCATAATATATGAACACAAAGGTTTCCTCTTTAAAAACATTAAATATCAAGACACTGTAAAATAATTACATTTTAAAATACTAAATGCAATTTCTATCCAAAGTCTAAACCAGTGTTTCTTTATTGTTTGATGTATTTCCTCTTTTCAGTAACCACTTGCAATTTCATCAAGGAAGTTAGCGAGTAAGCTAAAAAGACATACAGTAGAAGAAAACTGATTTCTGGCAAGGTTATCACATATACCAAATGACCCACACTCTTTTTCTGAAGAATTGGGGAAAAACGATATTGCTTACAACCTTGTACAATGTATAATTCAATGGAGAAAGGAGAGTTTAGAGAATGCTGCTTGCTCACCAGTGGCTGTTATGTAACCAGATAGCTAAGACAAAGTTATTTACCTGTAACTAATTCTTCGAGTGATCATCTGTGAATTCATAGACATGGGTTCTTCTGTGCCTGTGTATATATCCTCAGAATATCCCAGAGCCTAGAAAACCATTAGCCCAAGCTGTTCATATAAGGCATGCTCCACTAGTTAATGGCTATTCCTCAATTTCTATGTCCACTGATAACTTTAACATCTGTGTGGCAGGCAGAGGGCAGATTGGGTGGAGTTTGTGTCTCCTTCCTTCAGCAAAGGCATCAATGCAGTTGTCACCACTATAAAAAAATGCTGTTTATGAAGGAATTGATGTCTCTCAAATCCAGAATGTGTCTAAAGCCTCCAGCTTTCTTTGAGACTGTAAAGTAATGTGAATAAAATCCCACATCCAAATATACGTTGGATCATGGAGAAAACAAAGGAATATCAGAAACAAGTCTACTTCTGTTTCATTGACTACACCAAGGCCTTTGACTGTGTGGACCACACCTTATATGCCTCATGAGAAATCTGTACATGAGTCAAGAAACAACAGTTAGGACATAATACAGAATTACAGAGTGGTTTGGAATAGGAAAAGGAGTAAGACAAGGCCGCATTTTAGGTAAAGGTTTCCCTTGCTCAAAAGCCAGTCATACCTGACTCTAGAGTTCAGTGCTCATCTCTGTTTCAAAGTCGAACAGCCAGCACTGTCTGCTTCTGCAGACATTTCCGTGGTCATGTGGCAGGCATGACTAGACACTGGAGTGCACGGAATGCTGTTACCTTCCCTCTGAAGTGGTCCCTATTTATCTACTTGCAATTTCTTGCTTTTGAACTGCTAGGTTGGCAGGAGCTGGGACAAAGACAGGAGCTCATTCCATCCTGCAGTACTCAGGAATCGAACTGCTGACGTTCCGCCTCCCAGTCAGTGTCTTAGCCACTTGAGCCTTGTATTTTATCACCCTGTTTATTCAACTTATACACAGAGCACATAATGTGCAATGTAGGGATGGAGGAATCACAATTTGGAATCAAAATTGCTGGGAGAAACATCAACAATTTAAGATACGCAGATGATACTACCCTAATGACAGAAAGTGAGGAAGACCTAAAGAAGCTGCTGCTTAGGTTGAAAGAAGAGAGTGGAAAAGCTGGCTTGAGACTCAACATCAAGAAAACCAAGATAATGGCAACAGGCCCTATCAGTCCCTGGAAAATAGATGGGGAAGAAGAAGCAGTGACATATTTTACTTTCTTAGGATCACAGATCATTGCAGATGGTGACTGCAGCCATGAAATAAAATGGTGACTGATTTTTGGGAGACAAGCTATGAGAAACCTGGGGAACACAGTTAAAAGTAGACACATCACCTTGCAAACAAAAATTCGCATAGTCAAAGCGATGGTATTCCTGGTGGTAATGTATGGTTGTGAGAGCTGGACCATAAGGAAAGCTGAGCGCAGAATAATAGATGCCCTTGAAATGTGGTGTTCGAGGAATTTTGAGAGTCCCCTGGACAGCACGGAGAACAAATAGGTGAATCTTAGAAGAAATCAACACTGACTGCTCCTTAGAAGGTAAAATAGTAAAGATGAAGCTAAAGTACTTTGGACATCAAATGAGAAGAGAGGATTCACTTGAGAAAGCCTTGATGCTGGGAAAAGTGGAGGGCAAAAGAAGAAGGGGGTGGCCCAAAATGAGATGGTTAGATAGTATTGCAGACGGAATGGGCACCGACCTGGGCAGGTTGAGGAAGATGGTGGAGGACAGAGGTGCCTGGAGAGCAATGGTCCATTGGGTCACAAAAGGTCAGGATTGACTGTGCAACTGAACAACAACAACAATACCTGTGTTTGGTGGATCAGTCTGTATAGTATCTTTATTTTAGTACTATTGTTGTGTTGTTTTTCAGTTGCACAGTCGAGTCTGACCCTTTGCGACCCCATGGACCACCGCATGCCAGGCTCCTCTGCCATTCTCCATAGCCTGCCCAGATGCATGCTCACGGTGTCAATGATGCCATCTAGCCATCTCATCCTCTGCAGTCCCCTTCACCTTTTGCCTTTGATCTTTCCCAGCATCAGGGCTTTCTCCGGTGAGTCCTCTCTTCTCATTTGGTGGCCATAGTACTCGAGCTTCAGCTTCATTATTTGTCCTTCCAGGGTTGATTTCCTTCAAGATTGACTGATTTGATCTCCTTGCAGTCCAGGGGACTCTCAAAAGTCTCCTCCAGCACCACAGTTCAAAGGTGTTTATTCTTCTGAGCTCAGCCTTCCTTATGGTCCAGTTCTCACAGCCATACATTACTACTGGGAAGACCATTGCTTTAACTATGCAGACTTTTGTTGGCAGGGTGATGTCTCTACTTTTTATTATGCTACCTACGTTTGCCATAGCTTGCATCCCAAGAAGCAAGCACTTTTTTATTTCATGGCTGCAGTCACCATCTGCAGTGATCTTAGATCCCAAGAAGATAAAGTCTGTCACTGCTTCCATTTCCTCCCCTTCTATTTGCCAGGGAGTGATGGGGCCAGATGTCATGGTCTTGTTTTTTTTGACGTAACATTTCAGGCCAGGTTTTTCACTCTCTTTTGCCCTCATCAAAAGTCTCTTTAGGACTTATTTATTTATTTATTTGAATTTCTATTCTGCCCTACTCACATAGGCGACTCAGGGCGGATTACAAAGAGTTATGAAGAAACATGGAAAATCACAGATCATAAAAACAAGATTAAAATCTAAAAAGCAGTTAAAATAACAGTTAAACAAGCTAAAAACAATTCCTTAACATTGAAGAGGGAGAGGGTGGGTATAAGATATTAAATAACTTTCTTTACTTTCTGCCATTAGGGTAGTGTCATCTGCATATCTCAGGTTGTTGATATTTCTTCCAGAAATCTTAATCCCAATTTGTGCTTCTTCCAGCCCTGCATTACACATGATGTACTCTGTATATAAATTAAATAAGCAGGATGACAATATACAGCCTTGTCGCACTCCTTTTCCTATTCCAAACCAATCAGTTGTTCCTGGATCCTGCCCTATCTGTCACTTCTTGACCCACATACAGATTTCTCAGAAGACAGGTGAGGTGGTCTGGTACTCCCATCTTTTTAAGGACTTACCATAGTTTATTGTGATCCACACAATCAAAGGCTTTGGTGTAGTCAATGAAACAGAAGTAGACCTTTTTTTGGTACTCCCTTGCTTTCTCCATGATCCAATGAATGTTGGCAATTTGGTCTCTAGTTCCCCTGCCTCTTCAGAACCCAGTCTGTACTTCTGGAAGTTCTTAATCCATGTACTGCTGAAGTCTAGCTTGTAAGATCTTGAGCATAACCTTGCTAGCATGTGAGATGAGCACAACTGTATGATAATTTGAACATTCTTTGGCATTGCCCTTCTTTGAAATTGGAACAGGTTTTGGAAGAAGATATAACTATTGTTATCTCTCCTTCCAATACCTGTGATGGTGGGAGGAAGTAGAAAATTATCTTGCACATTCTTGCATGATAATGGTTAAAACCCATTTGTTGTTGGTGGTGGTAATGATGATGATGATGATGATGATGATGATGATGATGATGATGATGATGATAATAATAATAATAATAATAATAATAATAATAATAATAATAATAATAATAATAATAATAATAATAATAATTATTTTGTGTCAGAGATTAGTCTGGGTTGAAAGGATTATTAGGGGATGCCTGGGTGAAGCTCCTTTCATGTCCCCAAGTGCAGCTCTCGGGTATTGAAATCTGATCTTCCAGTTTCCAGCTCAGTGTATAACCACCAAGCCACCGGGGGAGCTTGTTGGTGGTTATGGAGTGCCAAGTGTTGAAAAGTGGTGCTGGTATACAACCTTGTTGGTTATGACTCAAAGGGTGGTTGGTCCTGGTTAGAAATGGTCAAAAGTGCTGTTTTGACTTAGATTCAGGCTTCTTTCGGGTGGCTGAAGACCTACATTTAGTACTTTGAGATGGTTGTCTGAAAGATTGAGAAGTTGAAGTAGTTGCTGTTCTTTGTTGTTCAACTAATGAGTTGTTTGAGGATACGGATATTGCTGACACCATGATAGTCTATATTACTTTTGCTGGTGAGAAAAATCTATTAGCCTTTCTTTTCTTAAAGATGACATGATCAATTCTTTCATTGAAGAGGCCGTCACAGGTAGTAGCTCCCCCAGTGGCTTAGTGGTTAAAACGCTGAGCTGGAGACTGGAAGGTTGGGATTCGATACCCAACAGCTGCACTTGAGGACATGACAGAAGCCTCTTTCGGGAATCCCCTAAAAATCCTTTCAACCCAGGGTAAACTGACATGAAATTATTTATCAAAAGATATGTCTTCAGTGGATGACCTGGAATCTTCAGAATTTCACAATGTCCTTAGCCAAGCACAGTATTTCAAAGCCAAAGCAACTGTCAAATATTATACTGTACAATCTGTGGTATGACAAACTAAGTAGATCTAGTGTGTGGTTGAAAAGTCAATGCTAATGTTCTTTTATTCTCAGATAAAATTTGAAAGAGAGGTTGGACTATCCCCCCCCCCCAAGTATAAACAGTAAGCCACCATAGCAGCTTGATAATTTGCCACTCATGCCTAAGGCAAATTTTGAGTAAACCCTTCTACTGCCAAAAGTGTCCACTTTACAATCCTTTCTAGTTATTGGTGTCAAATTATGTTGTCCTTAAGATATTATCTGAGATGCCTCTACAATAATTGAATTTGGTTGTGGATGTTTCAACTGAAAACCTACTTTCTTGTCATGAATTTTATGTATTTTCAACCCTGCTTGCCAAGACTCTTCTACCAAATCCAAAAGAGATGGCAATAAGGCTATTTGTACTGGTTTTGCAGCATTTTTATCTGTACTTTATAAAAACTGGGTCAGACCTGTCAGTTGCAATTTAATTCATGTGCCCATGGTAAAGAAACTTTATGGGGAAATCCAGATCAGAGGACAGAGAGGAAACCTTTTTCGTGGAAGAAGAGGGTGAATTATAGTACAGCTGTACCTCGCTTAAAGAGCATAATGCGTTCCACAGGATTGCTCTTTAAGCGAGTTTGATCTTTAAGTGAAACACCATTGTAAGTGGCCAATTGTAGGGGGGATTGTGAACCCCGATTTATTTGTTAAGCGAGTTTTTGGTTGGTTTTATTTGTTAAGCGAAGCGAACATTTGGAGAAAATTCTGCTCTTTAAGCGAGTTACTCTTTAAGCGAGTCGCTCTTTATACGAGGTTTTGACTGTATATATATTTTAAACCAATTGATAGACTCAGATGATGAATTTCTAACATTCTCCACATTACAGTCTAAACATAATATCCTTGTAAGTGAAGAATGGCCATACAGTATCTTTAACTTCAGCAGTTCCTGATGTCTACCTTTGGCCTATCTGCACTGAGTGCCTCCTTATCTCCTAAAGTTGAAAGGGATTATTGGATCTATTCAAAAACCTAAACCCGTAACCATGATTTATAAATGTTTAATAGATATTTCTAAGATACATGTTCAAGGGCACAAAGAAATAGATGGAATGGAGAATTAAAAGGTAACATACAACCAACAATATAGAAAATTATGTTAGAATCTATACAAAATGTTTCCTTCGATTTAAAATCAAGATTAATCCAACAACAACAACAAAAAAAGAAATATTTAGAGCAGGGGTTCTCAAACTTTTAAAGCCATGGGCTGGACCATGCCACTCAGAGTGTTGCGCCCCCCCCCCCCGCGCTGCTGCCTCCATTAGTGGAACCAACCCTAGCTCACCCACTCCCCCTACTGCTTCCCTGCTTACCAGCCTGGAGGAGCTGCATGGATGAATCCGGGCTGTCCTTCTTGTCCACACTCGGCCAGAACACTCCCAGGAAAGACACAGGCAGCCACGTGCATTTGCCCCTTCCACCTTAATTGCCTTCTTAATCCTTTCCCCCTCCACTTGGCTTGGCATATCTCTAAGGCGTGCAACATCTGCACTGCTATGGAGCACCATTAGGGACACACCAAACAAAGTGGCAGGGAAAAAGATGGAGCCGGCGACTGTAGCGAGGGCACAGGCCACATGAAATGGCACCACAGATTGGATCCAACCCGTGGGCCATAGGTTGAGAACCCCTGATTTAGAGCATGCAGTTTTGCGGTTTTTAGCCATTTGGATATCACATGACCCAACTGGCTAGGTGGACCATGACATGTGCCCTTCACTCTCATCCAATGGAGGACGCTTTGCTGAGTTTTAGTCCCGGCCTAACATCATTGACAAGATAGCTGCCCTGGGTCTTTGTGAGGAGGATGACATAAAAGTTTGATTAAATAAATAAATAAATAAATAAATAAATAAATAAATAAATAAATATTGGCAACAGCAACTAGTTAGACCGCTCAAGCCCCCATGCCAACAAGGGTCTCACCTAAACTGGATTGAGGGTATTACAATAGATGATGAGAAATTAAACCATTTGAGGTTCGCCAATGACATTGTCCTGATAATAATACAGGAAAACCCCATTCCGTGGGGTTTTCCTTATAGCAAAAATTCCTTATTGCAAAGAACCCATAGGAATGCACTGCATGGTTTCCCATAGGAATGCATTGAAAAAATTCCATAAAGTGAAGTGTGGTTTTCCACAGGAATACATTGGGGGGGGGGGGGGAACCCATCCTGAAAAAAATCTTTAAGACGAGGCATTATTTTCAATGGATTTCTTTCCATAAATTGAGTTTTCCAAAGCGTCCGTAATCTGAGGTTCCACTGTACAACATAAGGGCTGCAACAAATGCTTACAGAGCTGGATGTAAGAGTGAGGCCTCATGGCATCAATTTATACACACAATGTATTTATACAATGCCATGAGACCTCGTTCTTATGTCAGATGAAATAGACTTGGTCCATGAAAGCTCACATTTAAATAAAGGGGTTAATCTTTAAAGTACCACAACGTTTTTTGTCTTTTTTTTTTTTTGCTGTTCTGTTTTGCTTAATCTCAGATATGCTTGCACAGACTAATACAGCTACCACTTCAAACATATAGCAATCTGTGTATCAAATTTGATAATGTCCCAGAAACCCTTCACTAATGTTAGATACCCATCACAGGGGGCTAAATATTAGTGAAGGGTTTTTGGGACATTATCAAATTTGATACCCAGATTGCTGTATGATTTTATATTACAGCTTTCCTGCCAATTCTCTTTAGTAAAACAGAAAGAAACCAGGTATAGGCGTTTGTTTTCCCCCCCTTGACATGCAGGTCAAAAGTTGATCAGAGACCATAATGGGCTTTTTCAGCAACCTTGAGATTGAAAGGAAGTCATTTAGCGTTTATCTGAATAATCTATTGTTTCTAATGGCTGTGTGAAACTGCATTCTTGTGCTCGCTTGTCTGTCATCTTGCTTGACCACACCCCTTCTCCCGTTGAGCCCCTGAATTTGGTATATAAAGAACATGCCTGTAAGTTTCACTCTTTGTCTGATGAAGTGGACTTGATCCACAAAAGCTAACAATAAAAATATAGCAGTTAGTCTTTAAAGTGCTACAGTGTTTTTTATTTTATTTTGTTTTGTTTTCTGATATGCCTGAACCACAGACTAACATGGCTACTATTCCAACTAATTGTTAAGGTTGCCTTTGCCAGAAGGCCAAGGGTTCCGTCTCTAGGGTTCAGTACTTATCCCTGATTATAGCCAAAGAGCCAGTGCTGTCTGCAATGCAGACTTTTCCATCGCCATGTGGAAGGCATGGCTACACATTGGAGTACAAGGAACACTCGTTACCTTCTCACCAAAGTAGTATCTATTTATTTACTTGCAATTTCTTGCTTCTGAACTGCTAGGTTGACAGGTTATATGACAGAGATGGGAGCTCACTCTGTTGTGCAGCACTTGGGTCTCGAATTGCTGACCTGCTCACCTTCCAGTCGTCAAAGTTCAGCAGAGCCTATCTCATGGCAATAAGTTCAGCAGAGCCTATCTCATGGCAATGAGGGTGGTGAAGCATCAATACTTCACCACTCTTATCGCCTCTGCAAATAATCGTTCAGCGCTCCTGTTCCAGGTGACCAGATTTATCTTGGTAAGGTCCCACCGGAGCCTGGTTGGCAGGGCTCAGCTGACGATTTTGCCGATTATTTGACGAAAAAATTGCTTGGATTCGCTTGAGGTTTACCCCCGACGTGGAGACAAAGAGTCTGGAGATCACCGGATCACAGTCTAGCCGTGTTATCTGGGATCAGTTTGATACAGTTGTCCCCAAGGAAGTGGACAGGCTCCTGGGGACTGTTCATGACACCACCTACTTGTTAGATTCATGCCCTACCTAGCTAATTAAATCTGCCAAGGCGGTGACAGGCAGTTGGGTCGGAGCAATGGTAAATGCTTCTTTATTGGAGGGGGTGTTTCCGGCATCATTCAAACATGCACTGGTCCACCCTCTACTGAAAAAACCATCGATTGACCCAACAATATTGGCCAACTTCAGGCCTGCATCCAACCACCCCTTTTTAGGAAAGGTACTGGAAAAAGCAGTGGCACAGCAGCTCCAGGGGGTTCTGGATGAAGCAGATTATCTGGACCCTTTTCCAGTCAGGATTCAGGCCTGGATGTGGTACCAAGACTGCACTGGTAGCACTTATGGATGATCTCTGGTGTGAGCGGGACAGGGGTAATCCCTCTGTCCTTGCTCTCCTTGACCTTTCAGTGGCCTTCGATACCATCAACCATGGTATCCTTCTGCCGCGGCTCTGAGGGTTGAGGGCCCAGGGCATTGTGTAGTCCTGGTTTTCCTCATTTCTGATGGTCCGGACCCAATCAGTGTCGTTGGAGGGTGAGTTGTCCAGCCCTAGGCTTCTCCAGTATGGGGTACCACAGGGCTCGGTACTCTTTCCTCTTCTATTTAACATCTATATGAAGCCACTGGGTGAGATCATCCATTCCCACAGGATGAGGTATCATCAGTACGCTGATGATATCCAACTGTGTATCTCGACCCATGGGAACCCTAGTGATGCAGTTGAAGTCCTATCCAGGTGCCTGCAGGCTGTAAGGGTTTGGATGGGGGACATGGGCTTCAGCTGAATCCTGGGAAGACTGAGTGGCTGTGGGTTCAGGCCCCCATGTTATTCCAGGAGCTACCATCTTTGGTGCTGGATGGGGCTTCTTTGCCCCAGACAGACCCCACGTGTAATTTGGGGGTCCTCCTGGACTCACGACTACTGCTCGAAGAGCAGGTGGCAGTCGTGGCCAGGAGGGCTTTTGTGCAACTTCGTGTCATCTGCCAATTATGCCCGCTCCTAGACCAGGACTCCTTACTTTTGGTCACCCATGCACTTGTCACCTCCAGACTGGATTATTGTAATGCGCTCTGTATGGGGCTGCCCTTGATGACCATTCGGAAGCTACAACTGGTTCAGAATGAGGCTGCCCGGGTGGTGATGGGGTGCGGGTGTTATGCCTGTGCCTTGCTGTTGCTATGGGAGCTGCATTGGTTGTCAGTGTGCCTCTGTGTGCAATTCAAGGTGCTAGTTTTGACCTTTAAAGCCCTTCATGGTAGTGGGCCAGGATACTTAAGAGACCGCGTCACCCCAAGGTTTTCAAACCGTCCTACGAGAGCAGACCATAGGGGCTCCCTAGTGGTCACATCTGCCAGGGAGGCACATCTCACTGGAACCAGGAGGAGAGCCTTCTTGGTATCTGCTCTGGCCCTATGGAACCTCCTGCCACTTTAATTGTGCCTCCAGGCAAAGTTGTTCCCCTTCAGGGAGGCCTTAAAAATGTGGTTATGCCAACAGGTGTGGTGTACAAACAGTACCACAACTCAGCCCTGCTGGCTTATTTAGGCCTGCCTGAGGTTCTTATTTACTCCTGCCCAGGTGTCCTTTTTTAAGGGGAGTAGGGAGGTTTTATGGACGCTTTTAAATAGTTTTATAGCGTTTGGTTTTAATTAGTATTGGGTATGGGTTTTAACTGATGCCTTGGGTCACTTGGGCGAAAAGGACAGTTATATAAATAAATAAATAAATATCTGTATGGTTGTAAGCAGCATCAGAGGGCTACAGCACTAAATGTTTTGAGATCACTGGTTGAGTGATAAACAGTATATAATGTGTCATTCTTATAAAATAACTACCGGTAGTTAAGAAGAATAAGTAAACCACTCTTCTCAAATCCTGTTACTTGGTAAAGTAAGTCACTAGAATAAGAAGATCATACTGCATTCTACAGACAGACTTTGATTAACTAAAATGAAATAAAAGTGTTTAGAAAATGGAACAACCTCAAGGTGCACATCCTAAGAGTCCTACAGTATACACAACAAACTTTAGTTGTCTAGGAATCATGATCTTGGATCTCTGGTAGACAAAGGCAGACAAGGACAGAGATTCTGTGCTATTTACTATAGATAACATGTAGGAATTTATTTAAGGATTCATATATTACTAGTGATGTGTCTATTCATCTCACCCTAACCAAGGCAGTCAAATATGTGCATTGATTATGTTGATACAGAGCTAAAAATATGTTCTAAATTCAATGTATTCAGTTTTGGATTACTTCTTTACATTTATGAATTTCTCTTTCAGATTCTCACGCATTTATGCTTTAGGGAAATGAGAATTCTTAATAGTAAAAGAATAAGGTGTAATTAGCTTTCACAGGGTATAATGTTTTCAGATGTATTTCTTCTTCTTCTGTGTCGAGGCCAGACGTGAAACTGCCAAAATGAAGACACCTTTTGGTGAGTTCATTCTGCATGACTAGTAAACCTAAGATATTGCTGCACAGATGATAAAGCAAAAGTAGGTTTCTATTTCTATTGACATCCCACCCGGAAATCTGAACATTTAATCTGAGAACCATTCATTCAGCTGGAAAATTATTTTCTTCACATCTTTATTTTATGATCCAAACTTCCAACAAACATTTGGAGAAACCAAACACCAACTAAAAGCTATTATATTTCAGCAATCTGAAAAACCATTTCTTTCATTGTGTATGTTTTACATAATTCTACAACAGAACAGGAATTTAATTTGGCTGCCTAATCCAATATAGCAGCTGGCATTGCTATTTTAAGATATCTGGCCTAGTTTTCTTTATAACAACCACATAAAACCTAATGTTTCAACAAATTCTGTAGATGTTATACTGTAACTCCCTTGTTTAATACTCTTTGATATCACAACTGAGCATCTTCTTTCTACAGAAATGGTAACTACACACCACATATCATAATCATCACCACCCTTCGGAAAGCATCTGGTTAAATATGAACACTTTCTTATCTTTAAGTACTGCCTGAATCCAGGCTCAAGTTACTGCTCGACCATTCATGTTTGCCTCCTTGTCAGAATGAGGCAGTAGCTGAAATCCTGTTGCTTTAGCATACTTTTTCAGTCCATTCCCAACTGGCAAAAAACTGATCCCTGTCACAGTTCGTAGGGGATGCATGAATGCTGGCTCTGTGCATGCATGTGTGCCCCCTGAGAACTGCAATTGGAACTGTTTATTTGCTAGTTAGGAACAGACAGAAAATTATGTATTTTAATATGCTAAGCAACAAGATTTCAGATAGTACAATAAAACCTCGCATAAAGAGCACCTTGCTTAGAGAATAACTTGCTTAAAGAGCAGAATTTTATCTGAATGGTTGCTTCGCTTAACAAATAAAACCAACCAAAAAGTTGCTTAACAAATAAATCTGGGTTCACAATCCCCCCCAACAGAAGTCACAATTGGTCACTTGAAATGGTGTTTCACTTAAAGAGCAAACTCGCATAAAGACCATTACTGTGGAACACATTATGCTCTTTAAGTGAGATACAACTGTTTGTTGCTGAAAACATGCCTGGCTTTCTGAGTCTGCATTAATGCTTTCTTCCCTGCCTGTGTATTTGTGTGTACATGAATGCAGTATTCTCTTTTGCCTCAGACTACTAGTCCTACTGGCCCTACCATCCCTTGGATGCTGTGATTTTTATCCTACAGATCACAAGGGACACAACATCCCTCTGATTGCATATATTCACACCATTGGCTACCTCAGCCTTCCCCATCCTAGTGATCCCCAAAGTTTAACTAAAATCTCATTGCCCCAGGCATTAGCTTGGGAAAGGCTGGGCCGCATCAATGAAACAACTACCATCCCAATATCTATACACTCTATGGCAATCTTTCCCAGCTTAACCTCCATTAAACTGTCACTATTTCCATGGTACTTGTAGTCCAACACATTTGGAAGCCATCAGATTGAGAAAGGCTGCTTTAGATCAAGCAAAGCAATAAATATCTGAAATTTTACATCCTTAAGTCAATAAACGTCCACTTGAGACAATCAGTTACGGCAATATTTACTGGTTGTATGAAGCATATACAGTGGGTTTAACATCTGAGTACTAATAGACTAGACATTGTTAACAGTCTTTAACAGATGGGCTGACAAACAGTCCATGGGCTGTTTCAGCTGGGGTCTCCATACATTAAACTATACGTTCATACCACACTGAAATCTTACACAAGTCATTATCAGAAAATTATGCTCAAAGCCTTAGAAAGTGGCATATTAACATTTTAATGTTCTGGACCAAAGTAGCCACTAGTTAATGGAAGAAAAATAACTGAACAAAGGAATATAATTTCCATAAAATAAAAATGGCAGAACTGCCTTTCTCCCTTACTACTTCTATCTCTAGGCTTTGTTTCTTTTATACAGAATAGAAGATTCCCTCATTTTATTTATAAAGAATGCTATAAACATTTAAAAACTATACAATAACCATATGAGCATTTATTGTTTTTCTCCTACACATGACACCCTCTTGCTAACAGAAAGCACCAAAGATTGAAACAAATTTTACTCAGTGTGATAGAAAGTGCCAAACTAGTATTGTAGCTGAACATTCAGTTAACAAAAATCACAACTATAGAACTAATGATAACATCAAATTAATTCCGACCTACACTGAGTCTTTCCAGGATTTTCTAGGTAAAAAAAGCACTTCTTTCTTCTGGGGGCGCCCTGGGACTATGCAGCTGGCACGTTGGCTACACAGTCTGATTCTTCTCTGAGAAAATAAAGTGGGGAACTGAACTCCCAGGCTCTGGCTCTGCAGCCAGATACCTAAACCATTGAGCTATCCAACCAGCTATCGAAGAAGTAAACAACTTTAGTGTTGACCATGAAAAAAATTGAAATAGGGAAATATTTTGTATACCTTGGTTTAATCATTGATCCAAATTAGGACTGCAGCCAAGAAATCGGAAGACTGTGGCTCAGAAAGGCAGAAATGAAGGTCAGAAAAGATCAAGTGTAAGAATGTGTCACAGGAGCCCAAGACCAACACCATCTACACTATTGTACTCCCAATCACTACGTACAGGTATGAAAGCTGGCCAGTAAAGAAAACTGACAGGAAAAAATTGATTTATTTGAAATATGGTATTGGAGGAAAGCTTTGTAGATATCCTGGAACGCCAGAAAGACAAACAAATGACTGCTAGAGCAAATCAAACCAGAACTATCTTTGAAAGCAAAAATGATGAAGTTGAAGCTGTCTTATTTGGGGCACATCGTGAGAAGACAAGAGTCTCTAGAGAAGACAACAATACTGGGAAAGGTTGAAGGCAGCAGGAAAACAGAAAGTCTAAATATGAGATGGATTCACTCCCTAAATCAGTGATAGTGAACCTTTCAGAGACAGAGTGCCCACACTGCAACCCAAAACGCACTCTGTGCTGGGGGAGGGAGGAAGCACTCCCATTGGGCTGCTGGGAAGAGGGGCGGTACAAACTCTGTGTTGGGGAGATGGCACATGTACCCACAGAAAGGGCTCTGTGTGCCCCTTCTGGCACGTGTGTAATAGGTTCGCCACCACTTCCCTAAAAGAAGCCAGAGCCTTGAGTTCACAAGAGGAGAGCAGAGCTGTTGAGAACATTTTGGAGATCACTCATTCATAGAGTTGTTGTAAGTTAAGGGCAATTTGATGGCGCATAACAACAATCAATATTATAATGTATTAAATTATATTATATTACATATTCAATACTCTGTATGTAGTGCTTTCCAAAGAATGAGAGGATAGGCATTTTCTTTCAGCATCTTACAAATGACATAGGTGAACCTTTGGCACAGGCACTAGAGGTGGCACTCAGAGCCCTCTCTGTGGGCACCTGTGCAATCACCCCAGCACAGAGTTTGCCCCACCCTCTGCCCAGCAGTCCAATAGGAGTGCTTTCTTCTTCCTCCTAGCACAGAATTCACCCCACCTCTCTGCCCAGCAACCTAATGGGAGTGCTTCCTCCCTCCCCCCAGCACAGAGTTTGCCCTGCCCCTCTGCCCAGCAACCCAAATGGGAGTGTTTTCTTCCTCCCCTGTTGTTATGTTGGCACTTTGTGATAAATTAGTGGGTTTGGGTTGCAGTTTGGGCACTTGGTCTCTAAACGGTTCACCATCACTTACATAGGCAAGCCAAGAAAAGAAGAGGAAGGAAATAAGACTCAAAGGATATAGGATTAATACAAGGCTAATGCTGTAGTAAATATTCAGACTTAACTAGAAGATGGTCAGAAATCAGGGAGTAGTATGAAGGGATTTGCAACAAAACGAGAAGTACTGATGATCAACCATTTCAGTCATATCATTTTTCATTACTGTTTGATAGTGACAGGAATAACTACAGGTGCTGACATTTTACATTTCACATTACTCATCCTTCATCTTTATTTTTAAATTAATATTGCCATCAAGCTTCATTGGATTGTTGTGAAGAAAGCTGAGGGACAACCACTTACATAAGTAAACACTAGTGCTCTTTAAAGTGCAGATGTCCCATTTGGAAAATTTATTATAACCCAGAGGAACGATTAAAAAAACCTTCAAGTTTGACAGAGATAAACTATAAAGTCTTAAAGAATACATAAAAAGTAAATCTTATCAAAATAATTAATTGTATGACAACTGTACATCATATTAACACAAGTGTGTACACGAGCAATGAAATATTCTTGAAGAGAAGGGAAAGTACATTATTTTAACTCCAGTTACAAATGATCTATTTTGCTATACAACTTCTTTCAAAACTAAAAAAATCTGTGAAGATTTCAATGCATTGGCATAAAAAACATAGTCTTTGAAAAAAATATATAAATGAGATAAGACAATGAAAAAACACGGAAGTTAAAGCACCCTTTCTTGTTTCTACATGCTTAGCTAATAGTCTCCTGACACAAATAAAAAGATCCTCCCTAGCATATGGCAGAACTGCTATGCCCTTCCGGGGATGGTCTGCAGCTATGTTCACCTCAGGCACGCCAAGGAGAGGTGAATTGTCAAATATAATTTCAATCACTGGGTGATTTGGTTGAAGCAGATTAGTTGTATGCAATCATGATAGATAGTTTATCCCAGCCCCAAACTGCCGCTTGGGAAATCTTGCACGCAAACGAACAAAAACTCAGTCATTATTAGTGTCAAGAAGGTATACAGAGACAAAATTTGGTTGGCAGCCAGGCAGGATGAATCAAGGCGAAAAAGTGACCAATTGCATGTTCAAATTGGAAATTGATAGGCATGTTGTAGTTGAGAGAAAATTTAAACACCCAAAAAGGTATACATTATTAATTGCCCAGTGATAATTTTTTGAAAAGCATTCTTTATAGATGTATATATGATTCTTTAGAACATAAAAGTCAATGGAGATTACATTCATTAGTGTTTCAATTTTTAATTTGTATTAAAAAATCTTTATTGTTGTCAAATTACCTATTCAGGTAAGAGTAAAAAGCTAGTCTGCAAATATAAACATTTTACATTAAAATTTACCGTATTATGAGCATTTTTCTATCAAGAAAATATTTATTGAAATCATCCTGTTTAGCAAATTAAATTGATACTTCACCTTGATGAATTACCTTTGATTAGATAGGTCATTTTATATATCCTTTGGATGTTCATTTTAATATTTACCTCTCCAAACCTATCTGAGTGTTATAGCAACAAGATGTTGAAACACCTAGGTGAATAATTACTAGGTTGGTCCATTAGCAAAAAAACCCAACACCTCCCCCTGCAAGCCATCAGGTTTCATAGCCTGAAGTGATATGCTCTGACAAATCTAACAGCTCTTTCTATGTCATTCCTAATGCACTTGTCACTCAGTATTACCCATCCTCATTAATGACAATGGGAAAGTTTATCTTAGTAACACGTTTTAAATCATCCACTCTTTACAATGGGACCATGAAATCTCTTATAAAACAAGAGGAGGGAAGTACATTGACAACAAAAGCTCTTCCTGACAGCTTTACTCTTAATTCCTGTTCAAGGAATAATCTGTTTATCATAAAATCATACAGAACAATATTCTAAATTAAAATTGAAATAAGAATAGCTAGTGTGATTTTCAAGACACAAGTATTTTTGCAACATTGCTACTAGGCTATAAATGTCACTTTAAACCAGTGTAATTTATACAGATCTTTGGTTTATCAATAAATGACAGAAACTGCATAGTAACTTCCACAAATTTCAGATATAATTTAAAAAGGACAAAAAAAGGGAAAACATGCAAGTAGTTTATTGTTTGCTGAATAACTCATAAGTGCACACATGATTCTGATAAATCAGAAGTTCTCAACCTTTTAAAGCAGGGTGCTAGGTCACTCTCCCTCAGACAGCTTCAGGAGCTGGATGGCCATTTTGCCTTTCCTCCACCATGTGGCACTTCTGGATGTGATGGAGGCGGTGGGGAGCACATGAAATGGTGCTGCGGGCTGCATCCGGCACACGGGCCACAGGTTGAGAATCCCTGTGCTAAATCATCATAATTCCAAAAATATTTTTCAAACAATATTCTTCTTCTGTGTCTAGGCCAGACATGAAACCACCAAAATGAAGGCACCCTTTGGTGAATTCATTCTGCAGTTCCTTTAGTCTGACCTAGTGTGAGAAAGACTAGCCAGCAACACAAGGTTGCCATTACCAGGGTACGCTCGATTGGGGTTCAAAAATACCACAATCTTCAAGGCTTTTTCTTAGATAAGTGTCCATAAGATCACTAGTTAACAGAAACTCTCTTGCACCAAGAGTACAAAACATCGGAGCAAAACGTTTGGAGAGGGAAGAACTTCATCCTGAAATGTAGTAATAACCACATGGTAGAATCAATTGCAAGACTGTGGTGGCTAAAGTGATTAAGACGCTGAACTCAACAACTAGAAGGTTCAAGTCTGATTCCCAAGTACTGCACAACGGAGTGAGTTCCCGTCTCTGTCCCAGCTCCTGCCAACCTAACAGTTTGAAAGCAAGAAATTGCAAGTAGATAAATAGGGAACACTTGGGTGGGAAGGTAAACAGTGTTCTGTGTTGAGGCATGCTTGCCACGTGTCCACGGAAACGTTTGCAGACGCAGATAATGCTGGCTCTTTGGCTATAAACAGAAATGTGCACGAACCCTAGAGTCAGATACAACT
The DNA here is from genome assembly GCA_030440675.1 of Furcifer pardalis. Lineage (NCBI taxonomy): Eukaryota > Metazoa > Chordata > Lepidosauria > Squamata > Chamaeleonidae > Furcifer > Furcifer pardalis. Next base: position 80,814,740 of record CP126894.1, on the reverse strand, counting down.
GGCTTTCAAGCAAGGGTGACCTTTACATTTAACTAGAATCAACTGCTAATCAATTTAAGATTTTACACAAGGTAAGGCCTCTGTTTCTATAATGCGGTAGCACGTGTAGTGTTTATTTCTGAAGATCTCTTGATCACTTTCTAACATGGGTGGGTGGCAATTCCTAGTCAAAAATAACAAAGTCTTGTGGTGTCTTAAAGACCAACAAATTCTAGTTGGCATAACTATTTGTATACTGTAGTTCAGTTGTATCATGCAATTAAGAAAACCTTTATGTCAAATAAGACTTGTTCATCTTTAAGGTCCTCACGAATGACTCAGGGCGTCTGACAACAAATAAAACATACCAATTATACAATCCCACAATATAAACCCATCCATCACAAAAGATGATAAAAAGTTAAAATCAGTAAAAATTAAAAAGCAAAAATTAAAATACAGCTAGAAACACAGCTAAGAACATGGGGGGGGGGAACAGGGAGTCAACTGAGCCAACCAGCCGGAGTGACCGTCTGGCCCAGCCCCCATACCTGCCCAGCCAGCCAGGTCTTATCACCCTTCCTAAAGGGCAGCAACTCTGTCTGGAGACACGACTCTGTTGGCAGAAGGTTCCATAGGGCCGGAGCGGACACAGAGAAGGCTCTTCTTTTAGTGCTAGAGACGTGCGCCCCTCTAGCTGATGGCACCATCAAAGAACCTCTCCGGTCCGCTCTGGTGGGACGGACAGATACTCTTGGGGTGATACAGTCTCTTAAGTATTCTGGCCCACTACTATGCAGGGCTTTAAAGGTAATAACCAGCACCTTGAATTGAACTCGGAGGCAACCTGGCAACCAGTGCAACTTCCGGAGCAAAGGTGAGGCAAGAGCATAATGCCCGCACCCCATCACAATCTGGGCAGCTGCATTCTGGACTAGTTGCAGCCTCCAAATGGTCACCAAGGGCAGCCCTATGTACAGCGCATTACAATAGTCAAGTCTGGAGGTGACCAAGGCATGTGTGATCATGAACAAGGAGACCCGATCTAGGAGTGGGCGTAACTGACATATCACACGAAGTTGTGCAAAAGCCCTCCTGGCCACAACTGCCACTTGCCACATATCTTCAAACTAATATGGGATGGCCACTTCTCAGGGTTGCTCTAGTTTTTATGCAGCAGCTTAGTGGTTAAGATGCTGAACTTGAAGACTGGAAGATTGGCAAGACAGCCATTTTAGAACTTGATGCTGCATGATGGAGTGAGGTCTTGCCTCTGTCCCACCTCCTGCCAACCTAGCAATTCGAAAGCAAAAAATTGCAAGTCGGTACTGCTTTGGTGGTAAGGTAACAGAGTTCCATACACTCTGGTGTCTAGTCATACTTACCACACGAACACAGAAACGTCTGCAGATGTTTATCTGTAAATGGAGACGAGCACTGAACCCTAGAGTCAGCTATGATTGGCTTTTGAGCAAGGGCGGCCTTCACCTAGACTTGATGGCTTGCAGGGTCTTTTTCAACTCTACACTTATATGATTCTATGCAAACTGTCTCACAGAAGCACATCAAAAAGAACACATGATGAAAAGAAGTGCAGAGAAGCAGATTTGGGACAAACTTTTAGAGAGACCTCCTAAAAGTAAGATCTGTTTAATAATGTTATAAACTACTTCCAGAAGGGCAGGGTCTTCTATAACAAGTATTTCAGCGATAATGGAGAGCTGTCCATTAAGAATTTTGAGATAGATCAGAGGACAAAAAACAACTTTTGAGCTACCTTTCAGCTCCGTGAGTAAGCTCCAAATCCATCTCACCATGAACAGAAGTGATCCTCCTATTTCCAGAGGAAATAAAAAAATAATGGTGGTTTTTCAGAGGAAAAGAGAAGGGCAGCAATTGTCTCCAACTCCATAATTAGACTAATCATTCTTTCTCAGTACAGACCATTTCTAGTTTTAAAAAAATGTGATACTGCAGTGCAAGAAGGAACTGTAGAAAATGTCTTCCTTCCCATTCTGCTGGCAGATACTGGTTGCCAGCAGACTAACACAATTGGCTATAACTATATTCTAATTATCATTGTTTTAAAACATTTTAAAGTATAAAAGCCTAAATGTTCATATTAAAATTAGGATTTGTTTTAGTAAAACAAAAATGTTTTAAATGTAACAAAATGCAGAATATAATTTATATGATCAAAATCTAATTAAAAGTGCAATCCTGCACACTCTCATAGTATAATCTTTTAATTCAGTTGAGTTTAATTCTCAGTACAGAAATCCAGGATGTGCTCTAGGAGAGAGTTAATCACAACAAGCCGTTTTGCACATAGGGAAGATCCCGGTACTTACTTACTGAAATTTCTCACTGCATCTAATATTTATGCTGCCTTACTCCTCCATTTATTTTTAAAGAGAATTAAAGAAGCAGCTATAACAACTCTGCCAATAAAACTATGGGAATGTTATTTTTAGCTGGGTGATGATGCAGACAAAGCAGAAACAGCCCATGGCCATGGCATAACTAAACAGAAATCCGTACCGGTAAGAACTGAACAACATTCCGCTTCATATTTTTATATTGCAGCTTTGCTTTCTGTTACAAAATGATTTGTAAAATTGAATAGGGACTGATTTAAAGAATGATAGTTCCTAGTTCCAAACAAATTTGCAAGTGGTTTATATGTTTAGATGACCCCACTTCAAGGGCTTGGGATAGACAGAAATGTTGTAACCACAAATTTATCCCATGTCAAAAATTAAATTATTAAGACTGCATTACCTTTCATTTCTATTTAACAGTCAGCTCATTGAACACAGTGAACAATATCCTGGCTCTTTGCAAGCCCAGAAGCACAACCAGCACCTCATTAATTACTGGTAATTTGCTGCAAGAACTTATGCCATTACCCTTACATGGACATAAATCAGTAATTAGATTATGGCTAGAGTTAATTGTGAAGTTGGACAACTGGGAATGTTATGTTAGTATATTAGGTCGGCAAAACTGGTTTACCATTATGATTTAGATGTGAAGGAAAACAGAATTTCAATTTCAATATACAGTCAAACCTCGCATAATCAGCGTTTCGCTTAGTGAAAAACTCGCATAACGAGCAAGTTTTTTGCTAAGTGGTCTGACTCGCATAATGAATTATTCACTATGCGAGTTGGACTTTTCCTTATGGAAAAACTCGCATAACGAGCGTTTCTATGGGGAAAACTCGCATAGCGAAATTTTTTCGCTGTGCGAGTTATCCCCCTTGAAACGCTCATTATGTGAGTTTTTCCATAGGGAAAAATCCAACTCGCATAGCGAAAACTTCGTTATGCGAGTCTGACTCACATAGCAAAAAACTTGCATAGCGAGCAGCCTCGCAGAATAAATTAAATTCGTTATGCGAGGTATGACTGTATTTTTCTTTGTAACATATTATTGATATAACCATTCACAGCATATACTTGAGGGAAAGGGAGCTAGATAAATTGAGAGAGCTATATAAACTGTAGAAAGTTTTATATGCATAACTTGAATTAATATCCGTCTGTTTTGGATATCCTAGTAAGTTCTAACCATGCAAATAAGAATTAGCAACAAAGGATCATCATCATCATAGACTATCCAACTTATGAACCTCCCTGAGGTTTTTTTCCTTGTCAGCAGAGGAAACTGAATAAAATGGACAGTTAGTTTGATATACCATGACAATGCTTATGTTCTTAAGAGGAGCTTATTCTGACAGGCAGGTATTCTGATAGAATACCACAGAATACAGAAAGCATCTCACAATGCACTGAAATTCAGTGTTGTACACATGGGAAGTACGACTTATGACTGGATATGAGTGAAGCATCAGGGGTGATGACCATACAGTATCTAACATCCCATGTAATTTTTAAATATAAGTAATAATAAATATTTTAAATACAGGCAATAATAATATTTGATGTATAATAATTAATAGCAGCATCCATAAAATGACATGCATCTTCTGATCCTAAACTTATAGGCCAGGGGTTCTCAACTTTTCCATGTCATGGGCTGAACCATGACCACTCAGACAGCTAAGCAGTCTGGACACGTGGTTTCCCTCTGCCATAAACTATGGCGGGTGCATTTGTGCATGTGTGGGCATGTTTGCACATGTGCAGATGCATTTACAGCTGTCATAAATGCATCCGCTTCCGGGGTCATTACCATGGGCTGGATGATTTGTCGCCATGGGCCGACTTCAGCCCACGGGCCATAGGTTGCAAACCCCTGCTTTAGGCTGTATGTGATCAGAAAACTGCATAAACTGGGGACAACTATAAATTGTCCAAAGGGTCACCTAAACATTCTAAGCTACATGAGGCTGTGTTGTTTTTGTAAACAATTGGATTTCTCTGCAGTTTACTGAGCAGGGAAAAACGACTACCATATTTCAACCCAAGTGATATGCACAGGGCCAACTAGTTCAGTATTATAGTGTTCATGTAGGAACTGCAACAAAACATTGTAGTGGAGAGCATTCTCTGCTCAGAATTCTAGGCACTCAATTTCATTCTTACTCCTTGTAACTTCCTGGTGGTTATGGGTTTCTCTTAACCAGCGTTTCTCAAACTTTGGTTTTTGAACTTCAGTTCTCAGAGGTCTAAGTCAATTCCCCAAAGTAATCAGCCAATATACTGACTTAGGCTTCTGGGAATTGAAGTCCCCCTGTGGGGCGTTGGCCCCACATTGGGAACCACTGCTCTGGACCTAGCACTTTGAGCAGAGATCTACTGTTCACTGTGAGATGCATTCTGTGAGATACATTCTGTGCATAGTCTTTGCTTTGCTGTTCAGGATATAGATATTTTCTATAACTTTTCAAACACATCATTCCCAAGCCAACTGAAAATATCATTTTGTGATGGGCAACATCTTTCTGACTAAACAAGGATCAACAACCAGAGGAAACTGAGAAGGCTAATACTATGTATGATGAGCAAGGTCCTGTAACAAAATCTTGTGGTATATCCTCAGCCCCTAAGAGAGATGATCCTATTTAGGATTTCAATCAGCTTGAAAGAGGAGTTTTGCAATCCCAGAACTTGTATGGGGGAAAAGAAGAAATTTCATTTTTTGAAAACATATCTGAAACCTCTCTTCCTGTGCTATGCATGTCTACCAGCCACATATTAAAACACTTTAAAACTCTATGAAATGCAAAGGTACGTGAGAACATGTTAAGTGCCATCAAGTTGCTTTTATCTTATAGCAATCCTAATAGGATTTCTGAGGACTGGATCACCATTGTCATATCTCTATCAGTTCTGTGGCCAACTGGCATCGAAGATATGTCCTCTTAATCTAACCCAGGGGTGGCCAACCTTTTTATGTCGTGGGCCTGACCACACCCCTGGACAGCTGAGTAGTCCGGACCACGCCCACTGGAAACAGAAGTGGGTGCATTTACGGCTGTAATTTTTGTGTTGTATAATTTATGTTCATGTAGGTATCAATGTTGTGATCACCCTTTACAGAATTACAGTTTGTTGTTTCATGAAAACACTCCTGGAAAAGAGAAAAAAATTGCTTACTATCCTCTAGACCTCCTCCTTAATTCAGAAAATTATCAATAAGCACCACTTTGTAATACTGATGACATTTCAGATTTAAAAAATGAGAGCAGTACCAACAGCTATCAAAGTCTACTTCTGTTGCTACCAATGGCCAGCTGAGAGAAGGGCTTTTTTCCTCAAAATTGACCAAGTTCAAAAACTAAAACTAGAAATAACAGCCACTCTGCCCCATACACACTTGATCATCTGGATGTATCATCCGCTGGCATTTAGTAATTAAAAACAAAAGTGTTATCAAAGTGCCTGGTAGTTCAGCGTCAGAAGGCCACCTCTGGTGTGACTGGAGAGCTGTCTGCTTTCACCCCATTCCCTTGGGGGCCCCACTGGAGATGGCTTCATTTGGGTCTCAGTTGGGCACAGTTACAGTAGGCTGACTGGCCAGCCAAGGGAGACGCTGGAAGATGAGAGCAGCCAGAGCAAAAAGGCTGAGTGGAGATTTATGAGATATTGGAAAAGATAAAAATGGGGGAAGAAGTAAGCAGAGAAGGAGTTGGAGGCACCTGGGGGGATGAGTCAGAGTTGGGCCTCAGTGGCTCTGAAGAGGAAAACATATGCCATGGGGGAACCTAGGAAAGCCCCGCTTGGGGAAGGGGTATACAACTATGCATATTAAGGCAGAAATAATGGCTGTAGAAGATTTACTTAAGGTTTGACAATGAATGAATCAAAATATTTTCCATTTCTTTGATTCAAATTCAATTCAAATGGAGACTGCAAACAAGAAATGACAAAAAGACTGTGATTTGGAAGCAAATTTATGAAGGAACTAGGAGGGAAATGCTTAAAATTAAAGACATGTCACTGGAAATCAAGATCAATTTACTATGGTATATTAATTGAGCCATCAAGTCTATTCTGACTTATGGCAACCTTTTACAGGTTTTTCTAAGTAGAGAGTAATCAAAAGCATTCACCATTCCCTTCTTCCATGGGCATTCTGGGATTGTGTAGCTTGCCCAAGGAAGGAAGGAAGAGGAAGGAAAATATAAGGTAATTGACTCAATAAAGGAAGTTGGGGCACGAGCTTGTGCAAAATCTGAGCAAGACTGTTAAGAAAAGAGTATTTTGATGGTCATAAGGTCACAAAGCAATAAAACAACACAAGCATACACAGAATGTCGTCTCCTTAGTTCTGCATAACTGCGAGTCAGTCCCAAAAAATAATGCCATGTGCACTATCATTGAACCAGTCACACTTCAAACATACATGGGTATAGAGCTGTGGTTCCCAACATGGGGCACACGCCCCACAGGGGGGCAATTTGATTTTTATGGGGGGGGGGCAACTCAATAATGAGTTATTAACAGTGAATAGATTTTTAGGCTTCCTCCACATGAATGGGAGTTCACCTTTTGAATAATAAGAATTATATGTCACCTGTGGGGGGGGGGGGCATCAGGATTTTAGAGATGCTTGGGTGGGGCATGGCCAAAAAAGGTTGGGAACCACTTCTATAGAGGCTTTATTCATAATTTATTATTTGCACACATACATTCCCTTTCTGCAAGGAAAGATTTACTACCTAGTAAACATGTGTTCAGCATCAGGATAAAAGAAGTAAATTCCAGTTTATCTGTGAAATCAAGATGATGCTCCAGCAAATCAATTATTTGAAATCTGAAACTTCTACATGCCTATAGTTTTGAAACTATCAAATTTCTAAATCATCCAACCTAGCAAGTATAGTTATTTGTTTGTTTGTGTTTGTTTATTTCATTCAGTGGTGGGCTCCAACCGGTTCGGACTGGTTTGGGCAGGGGGTAGTAAAACTTGCTGGCCCTACCCACGTCCACCTCCCTTTCCTCCTCTCACTCAACTCTGGGATGCACTCTTTTTGCTGCTGAGCCGCAACCATGGCCCCGAGGTGGGGAGGAGGAGGAAGCGCCCCAACTGAGGTTGGCAGGGATGTCCTGCTGTTGCTGCCCAGGTGCTCTTTTCCCTCCTGAGCCTCTGCAGATGCCAGCGGCAGGGAGGAGGTAGGACCCAGGCTGGGCTCGGAAGGGATGTCCTGCTGCCGCCCAGGTGCTCCTTTTTTCTCCATCACCACCATGGCCCTGGGGCAGAGGGGAGGAGGAAGTACCCAGGCTGGGCTTGGCAGGGATGCCCTGCCGCCACTGTTGCCCAAGCACTCATCTTTCCCTCCCGAGCCTCTACCATGGCCCTGGGAGAGAAGAGGAGGAGGAGGAGGAAAATTCCTCTACCTCCCTCTTTTGGGTAAGTCCCTTGCCTGTGGCTCTTTCTGTGTGTGTGTGTGTGTAAGGAGAGGCTGTGTGTATGTGTGTAGGGGGAGGCTGTGTATTTGTGGAGCAGGAGGGTGTGTGTGTGTGTGTGCGTGTGTGTGTGTAGGCTCTGGAGCAGGCTAGGGGGTTTCCCTAGAAGGGGGGAAATGAGGGCCAAGGAGCTCCCTGGGCCAGTCTACCTCAGAGCAGCAGTTAGTCTTTAAGGTGCCACAACTTTTTTCTTTTTGTTTTGTTTACTTTCTGATATGTTTGAAACACAGACTAACATGGCTATCATTTCAAAAAGTTTTGAATTTGTAGCTGTGTTAGTCTGTGTTTCAAGCATATCAGGAAGTAAACAAAACAAAAAGACAAAAACATTTTGGCACCTTAAAGACTAACTGTTGTTCTGAGGTAGACTGCAGTGGCCCAGGGAGCTCCACGGCCCTCGTTCCCCCTCCCTCCTCCCAAGGAAACCCCCTTAGGCTCCCCCATAACAAACCACCTTAAAGACTAACTGCTGTATATTAATAAAACAAAAATACAGTCAAACCATGCATAACGAGCGTTTCGCTTAGCGAAAAACTCGCATAATGAGCAATTTTTGCTATGTGAGTCGGACTTTCCCTATGGAAAAACTTGCATAATGAGTGTTTCTATGGGGGAAACTCCCATAGCGAATTTTTTCGCTATGCGAGTTTTCCCCCTTGAAATGCTTGTTATGCGAGTTTTTCCATAGGAATTTTGTTTGTTTCGCATAGCGAGCAACCTTGCATAACAAATTAAATTCGTTATGCGAGGTATTACTGTACTGCAGCACTTTAAAGACTAACTGCTATATTTTTACTGTTAGCTTTCGTGGATCAAGTCCACTTCTTCATCCACTTCTTGATCCATGAAAGCTAACAGTAAAAATATAGCAGTTAGTCTTTAAAGTGCTGCAGTGTTTTTGTTTTATTTTTTGTTTTGTTTTTGCTTTCTGATATGCCTGAACCATAGACTAAAATGGCTTTCTATTTTTTTAAAATTTAACTGTACAGGTATTTCAATGTGAGCTTTTGTGGATCGAGTCCACTAGCCACACAATGGTTGGCTAGCATAACAGATAAGTGTACAAATCAGTGTGGCTTTTTACAACCAGTAATAACTGCAGTAGCTCAAGTGGTTAAGCCACTGAACTTGATGACTGGAAGATCAGCAGGTCAGCAGTTTGAGACCTGAGTATTGCACAATGAAATGAGCTTCCATTTCAGTCCCTGTTCCTGCCAACCTAGCAGTTCAAAAGTAAAAAATTGCAAATAGATAAACAGGGACCACTTCGGTGGGAAGGTAAACAGTGTTCCGTGCACTCCGGTATCTAGTCATGCCTTCCACATGGTCACAGAAAACAGTACTGACTCTTTGGCTATAAACAGAGATAAGCACTGAACCCTAGAGTTGGATACGACTGGTTTTCGAGCAAGGGCAACCTTTACCTAATAACAGAAGATCACTGATTGGTATTCAAATTTGCTGTGAAGTTTGGCCATTTAGTTGCAAGTGGTTAGTAAAGGTAAAGGTCCCCCTTACTCAAAAGCCAGTTATAACTGACTCTAGAGTGCATTCCTCACCTCTATTTACAGCCAAAGAGCCAGTGCTGTCTGTGTTTGCAGACATTTTCATGTTCATGTGGCAAGCATGACTAGTCATGTGGCCACACCCACAGAGTAGGCCATACACACAGTGTGGTAGTAAAAAATTTTTGGAGCCCACCACTGATTTCATTTCATTTATAAGCTGCCTTTCACCTCATGAGAAGACTGAAGTAAAATTAAAAACACAATTTAAAAAGCAATTCAACTATCGTAATAGTTAAAATTGCCACATTGCCAGCAGCATAAATATTGCCAATTGAATGCTAGCAATCATTGAATGTTAGCAATCAAGATGATTTAAACTCTAGGATACCCTCTTGTGTTCATTACTTATTCACAAAGAGACACCAAGCAGGGGAAAATATCAGAACCTGACTCTTTTTTTCATCAGATAACACTTCTCAACCAAACATAAAGCAATTGTCAGGGTTGTTTTTCAACAAGTTGTCTAGATATCTATTATTATATATTTATTTTCATCCTCCCTCCAAGGTACCACTTCTTGCTTCCTGTTTGTCCTCATTTCCTGCTAGAAGAGAAGCTGGGATCAAAAATATTGAATAATGAATGAAGGCTTAAGTTCCATTAGCTTTGCTTAGGTACTGCTGGCTTTTCAGAAGCTGAGCTTCATAAGATTTACTAGCGAGTCTGTGCCCCACAACCAATGATTAGTACCACTAAAGATCTTATACTCCTCCTTCTTAGATGCCATCACAATGGATCAGTAACCTCCCCAGAGTTAATTACATAGCTTGGGTTAGAAGGCTTTCCTCAAACTAACCCTTCCCCATGGGCTACACCCCTTGGCATTTGAGGAAGGCTGTCCAGAAAAAAATGGTATCATTACTTCAAATAGCCTGCCCATCTGGGATATTTTTCCACTCTGTGTTGCTTTTATTTGAAAAATGAAACAATTTTTCAAATGAAAAGCCAGCTAGGGAAGACAGGAGGAAAAGCCAATCTTCCTGCTGGGTAAAGCAAGAGCTGCTCTGGTTGAATTTCTGCCTACTCAAAGTGGGGAGAAAAGAGATTTTGTAGACTGTTAAAACAGTGACTGGCAAAAAGTCACCATAGATGAGGTTTCCATTGATCTCATTCAACTGATAGAGTAAGAACAATCAAATGCATGTGAACTATTGTTTCTTCTGGTAAGCTTTTACTGAGTATTCTTCAGAATTATAAAATGGCTGATTTTGTGTTTAAAAGGAATGACATTTTTTTTTTTAGTATTTCCACAACTACAGGATAGATTTGCTGCTGCTACTACTACTACTACTAATAATAATGGATTGCTATGTAATTAACATCCTTTTAAGATTTTTAAAAATAGGTTTTCGAAATATATTTCAGCAATTTCTTGACATGCTTCAGAAAAAGGTTGCCTGTATCTGAATGCGGTGGGGGTGGGGAACCACTTCTCTACTTAAACCATACCTTTAAAACTGTTTGACCAACATAGGCAAATTTGCAGACAGCAACGTCTACTCCTAATCAGCCAAATTTGGTGTACAGTATATCCAAAGCCCAGTTTAGCAGTTATACTTTCTTGTTTAAGATATCTCCAATTTTAGAATTGCCTTGTAGAATTATATGCTCTGCCGCACAATATCAGTTAAAATCTTGTGCAGCAATAATTCAGTATTCCTATGTTTTAACATACTATCAAAATTCAGATGAGGGAACAAAGAACTGCATTTCTGTTCCTTATTTCAGTCAAAGCAATGAGAGTTTAAAACTAATAATTTAAAAATGTTGCATAAAGTGTACTGTCACTTTTTAAAAACCATTTATTTATTCAAAACTTAAGCAAGAATATACTTCATTTTTGACAGGCAGTCTTTTACAATATTGAAATTAAATCCTTGATTTCATCAAACCTTTCATATTCTGTGTCTTATTCCTCCAAGGCTTATGCCAAAATGACTTAGTCTGATTTTCTTTAACAATGGTAGGTTGGCTTGACAGCATCTGACAAAACAATTCAGTGAAGTACACTGTACCAGGTAAAAAGAACCTGAACTGGCTAATAAATGAAATAATGCAGAATGGAGCATGCAGGTATGACAGAATTAATCCTGCAGAGACTTTATTGGTTAAGAGAGGTTATGTTAAATTTCAAGAGAACTAAATTTCAAAGCCTTTCCATACCTGCATATTTGTATTTGCAAGAGACTAAATGAAGACCTTGTCAATAATGTGAGGCTAACCAGATGAACAGAATTAAAGATCGGGGATAGCACACATCTTTATTGTTGCTTATTATTACTTTTATAGTTGGAAGTTAAACCCTTTAAGGTTGGAAACTTTAAATTATCTCAGTCCTATTTAAATTGATGGCTGTAACTCATAACTAGAGGACTTTTTTGTTCCCTTAGCTCCCTTTACAATAAGATTGTGCACTATAGACAGAAATAGTTCTTTTGATCTGCTGCCTTTCAGGTCTTGAGCTGACGTAGAAACCTAGGAGTGTCATGTTCATATAAGGATAGGTTTCATGTAATGGAACAAGGAAACATCCAACATGGCCTTTATATTTCATGTAAGCCTTGAAGCTCTTTCAATTCTTAAGGCAAAAACAGCAGCAAGATGCCATATACTTAAATGTTAACACCTTCGGGCCTATCTTCACAATGTTTTTAGTCCTTTAATATTATATAGGTCTTCCTATTTTAATACTGATGCATTTCGTTCCATTGCAGTTTTTTTTTTGACTGCACAATTGATAACACCTTTCTCCCTGCAGAGGTTTTATAACTATCTTACCAACATTCACCCTATATACATAGTGCTAAATAATGTACCTGTGAAAAGCAGTTCCAACAGCCTGAAGGCTCTGTGAGAATAGGGAACTGAAGCCTCTTGCCACAGAGAAATTGCCTGGAGCTGCTGCTATGAAGGGATGTTTAAAACTTATGAAGGCTTTCCTCCTTTAACTTACACACCCAGGAACCTTTTAAAAATGACACTAAATCAGCCATCAACACCTCTGTTTTGGCTATAACCAAGAAGAGGCCACAGATTCTCTCCTCCAACAAAACAGCACTATACAGTAATACCTCGGATAACGCTAAGACTTGGTTCCACAAGTCTTAGTGTTATCCGATTTTTAGTGCTATCTGATGCATGTTAAAATCCTATGGGATGGATCGGATAACGTTAAAGCGCCATAGAGATACATTGTAACCGCACAGGCTTTAGCGGTTGTTATCCGATCCATCCCATAGGACGTTAACGTTATTCAATCCAATTCTCCTCCCCAGATTACTTAGCGTTATGCAATTTTAGCATTATCCGAGGTAAACGTTATCCGAGGTATTACTGTATTATTAAGTTTACAAATAGTGTCACAGGTTGTTGAATAAAATGTGTCAACTTAGAAGATTGCTTTTGTACCTTACAAATTGTAAAGGGCAAATTTCTAGATTCCAAAAACATTGTTGTATTGTAAAAGGATAGTTATATTCTTTCTAAAGTATGATGGGTACATCAAGGACTACTGATCCTATAGAAAGAACACAACTGCCCTTTTGCAACACAACAATGTTTTTTGAATATAGAAATTTGCCCTTGGTAACTTTTAAAGTACAAAAGTCATCTTCAAAGCTGTTTTGCATTCACATTTTATGGAAAACAACAAACAAAAACCCTTGTACACGAATATCCTTCAAAATCAAATGTCTTAATCAAAACACATTTCCAGTTTGAGACATGGAGGAAACTCAGTGATGCAAGAGAGACTTCAATTGGACTTGCTTTTAATTTTTTTTCTTAGGCCAGATCCTACAGCCAATCTGTGCTTATGCAAGAAAAATAATAAAGTATAGGTCTTGGAGGCAGACTGGTGCTCATTAATGAGGTGCTAGTTGTATTTTCAGCATGCACCTGATCGTGTTTATTTCATTGCATTTTGCAGGAAGTATTGTGAAAAATGAATTGTAGCTTTTGATGTCTGTGAAGAGCTCAAAAAAATAAACAAACCCAAAACAGAAATTTGTTTCACAAGCAAATTAACTGGTTTCTAGATTTGCTAACTGTATCAAGATTAAAATGACATATCATATAACTTACACGTTACTTAAAGCATTAGGAGTAAAACAAATGCTGCAAACAATAGGAAATGCTATTAATCTTCAGAAAAATATGGAATACTGTATATGTAATAGTCAATGATAACATGTGGGTTTTTGTTGCATGTTATGTTATTGGACATGGAGCACCAAAATAATGAATTGGTATGCGAGAGATTGCAAAAGACCTAGTGGAATACCACATCACAGAAGGGAAGATTTTCTCAAGAAAAATGTTGGACTGCCAGGGACAGATTACTCTCGATATAAATTTTGCGGAATGTCATCATGGAAATGTCTACACATACAAGGATTCGTTGTTGAATAGCAACTCCAAGACAAGGCAATGATAGCAATTAACACAAACAATTAGAAGGAGAGATTTTCTTGGAAAAGAAAATGGAAATAATTAGTGACTGTGAGTGTGAATGTTTGTAGAAAAAAAAGTATGAATACCTTGCAATGGCAACTTGTGCTGTGCTACCAGATTCCTTTGTTGAGCACTGTACCTTGGGACTAGTGCCCTGACATATTTACTAGGGGATACCACATACATAGAGGTTGGTATTTTGGGACTATGCAGGTAAATAGCTGGTAAACACCCAGTGTGGACCACAGATATAATTGGCTTACATTAATGTTAGGGTACTACTATCCACCTATCCACTCAGCAACTGTATACTACAGAGGTGCCCAAACTTTTCAGGCCGTACACCGGTCATGTGGTTCTTCCCAGTGGAAGCAGAAGTAAAACGCACTTGCAGATGCACAAAATGCTGTCATAAATGCTCCCATGGCTGTTGTAAATATGTTTACAACAGCCACAAGTGCTTTATGGCAGCATTTTGTGCATGCACGGGTGTATTTAACTTCTGTGAGTGGTGATGGCGATCTGGGCTGGATCTGGCCCATGGGCCATAGTTTGGGCACCCCTGGTGTACCACTATGTTTCATCAACAGAATCTAATAATCAACCAGCAACTTTTCATATCACACTCACACTCACACTCACACTCACACTCACACTCACACTCACACACACACACACACACACACACACACACACACAGTGTATATATATACTTCTCTAGCTGATGGAACTGTTAGAGAGCCTCTCCAGTCCTCTCTGGTGGGACAGACAGATGTCCTTGTTGTGATGTGGTCTCTTAAGTATCCTGGCCCACTATGTTTCAGTGAGGAGGGTGGCATATTAGTACAAACTATAAATAAATACAATCATGTGAAAAATTCTCAGAGGTCTGAATCAACAAGGGAATGGCAACAAGTTCTATTTGCATCAGTTCTTCAAGGTGCAATGCTTTACATCTGTACAAAACAAGAATGTACATACGATCTTCAATCACTATCTGAAATAAAAGATATCTACTTAACTGAAGGCTAGCAAGAATCCAATGTAACAGGCAAAATGCCAAAGGTTGGATACTCATGTAACACTATCAGAAAAGCAGTGCCACATGCTGTGACTGTTAAAGCTATATAGAAGTGACCCAGTAAGTGTCCCTGCAGAAGCCTAAGATGAAGCAAAGACAGGATTAGTCGAACAGCAACTTGCGGGAATCACTCATGTGTCATGACATTCACTCTTTATAATTGATGTGGCTTACTCCCAGCTGTGGCTATAACAAGATGGCACACACTTGCATCTTCTGATTATCATGTAATTACTTATGCCGGTATGTGATGGCATAATGCTGCTGTGTAGCTGGATTAAGGGCTTTCCTCAAACCGGAGGACCCTCAGGTTATGCACCGGGTCTGTTTGGGGCAAAAGTGTCCCATCCAGAACCAAAGATGGTAGCTCCTGAGATAACGAAGGACCCCTGAGCTATTTTTAGAATAGGTTCTTCTTCTTCTGCCATATCTGAATCCGAATGAAGACTGTCCAGAGAATAAAATGCAGTGGCCTTTCATCTAACTTCCATATTGCAGCATGTCCTCTGCACCACTGATCCAGTTCCGTGAGTCACTTTCTGGTCCTGAACCCTTTTGGTACAAAAGTCCTCATCAGCCCCAGGCCAGTATTGATGAAGCTGCTGCCCTTCATCAAGATGGACTCAAGTGGGATTTAATGTACTTGGGGGCCATCATCCTCCCCTGTGGACTTTGGAAGCCCAAGGCTGTTAGTCCTCAGGGTTGTTAGGTTAGTTAACCATCGCCTGACACTCCGCATTGAGTCACTGGCAGCATGGACTATTCTATTTTTGGCAGCATGGTCTACTCTATATATTTTTTTCGTGTCAAAAGCACACAAAAGTGCTTTCTGGGATGAAAGGATTTTTGCTAGAGGAACTCCAGTCAGGGCATGCCCAGATGAGGTTCCTTTCATGTCCCCAAGATCTTTTCCCCTACTGTATTTATCTACTTGCAATGCTTTGCTTTCGAACTGCTAGGTTGGCTGTTGCTCGGTTGGCTGTGACACGCACTCATTCTGTCATGCAGTACTCGGGTCTTGGACTACTGACCTTCCAGATAACAAGGCATGCTTCTTAACCACTGAGCCACCGTAGTCTGTGTCTACTCTATTACCGTAGCAGGATAACCTGGCTAGAGAGGTTAAAATAGGTTACTGTAGAAAAAGGTTACTTTCTGCAGCAATGAGCTGGAATAACATCACAGCACTGTACTTTATTTTGTCATTAACAGTTGTGGTTATAATTTGCTACTTTCCCCAATGAAACTATAATGAATATCTGCCTATCAGATATTACTGGCTGGGAAATAGAAGCAGTGCTAGCTAGAACAGGGAACATCTCCATGTCTTTGTGTTATATCATTCCCTCTCTTTTCTCTGACATGTTCAGCAGTCTTGTGCTCCTGTTAGACTTGGGGGGGGGGGAGAGAAAAAAATACACACACACACACACCTTTAGCAGAGGAACACTTAAGGAAACTGAGAAGTTTTAAAAGGGCAACAGGCTCTCTAGGGAACTTGCTCTTCTTCCTCTTTGATATACCGTAAAAGGTCAATGGCTGAGAGGCTTCCTTCCTTCTTAGATGAATTTTTTGGAATAGTAGCCCTGTTAGTTTCTAACATATCAGAGAGTAAACAAAACAAAAATGTTTTGGTACTTTAAATGCAGCTATTAGTCTTCTTCCTAATCTTTTGACAAAAGCAAGCAAACACCTGTCTGAGCAACAGAAAAAAAATAGGAGGAAAGGGAGGAGGCTGTGGGTCAGGGGTCCTGCGTTATCTTGGGAGTTGCCATCTTTGGTTCTGGATGGGGCACTTCTGCCCCAAACAGACCCGGTGCGTAACCTGGGGGTCCTCCTGGACTCACGACTCCTGCTCGAAGATCAGGTGGCAGTACGGCTAGGAGGGATTTTGCACAACTTCGTGTTGTACGGCAGTTACGCCCGCTCCAGGACTGGGACTCCTTGTGCATGATAACTAAGAGACCGCATCGCCCTAAGAACATCTGTCAGTCCCACCAGAGCAGACTGGAGAGGCTCTCTGGTTGTACCATCGGCTAGAGAGGTGTACCTCTCTAGCACTAGGAGGAGGGCCTTCTCTGTGTCTGCCCCAGCCCTATGGAACCTCCTGCCAATTGAGCTAGGTCTCCAGTTGTAGTTGCTGCATTTTAGGAAAGGGGTCAAGACCTGGCTGGTGGGACTGGTATGGGGTTTGGGTCAGACAGTTGCGTCGGCTTGTTGGCTCATCTGACCCCTCCCTCTCTCAATGTATGAATTTTTTAATCTTTTAACTTTACTTAGTTTTAATCTCTTTTAATATTAATTTTAGACAGGATTTTATATTGTGTTTTATGTCTCTTTTGAAGCTTTGTTAGCCGCCCTGGTTCTCTTTGAGGAGGGTGGCATATAAATCTGATTAAATAAATAAATAAATGATCACCAACACTTTGGTCACCTCCAGACTTGATTACTGTAATGCGCTCTACATGGGGCTGCCCTTGGTGACCATTTGGAGGCTGCAGCTGGTCCAGAATGCGGCTGCTCAGGTCATGATGGGGTGCAGGCGTTATGCTCGTGCCTCACCACTGCTGCGAGAGCTGCACTGGCTCCCGGCAATGCCTCTGAGTGCAATTCAAGGTGCTCGTTATTACCTTTAAAGCCCTACATGGTAGTGGGCCAGGATACTTAAGAGACCACGTCATCCCGAGAACATCTGTCCATCCCACCAGAGCGGACCGGAGAGGCTCTCTGGTTGTGCCATCAGCTAGAGAGGCTCGCCTCTCTAACACTAGAAGGAGAGCCTTTTCTGTGTCCGCTCCGGCCCTATGGAACCTCCTGCCAAGTGAGTTGCGTCTCCAGACAGAGCTGCTGCCCTTCAGAAAGCTGACGAAGCATGTGTGAGGTGTGGGCCAGACGGTCAGCTTGGCTGGCTGGCTCCCTGTTATATTTTTAAACTTTTTAATTCTTTTAACTTTTTAAATTTTTTAACCTTTTAATGTAATGTGTTTTAATTGTGTTTTTAATTTTGTAAGCTGACCTGAGTCTTTGGATGAGGGCAGGATATAAATGTGATTAATAAATAAAGTAAGTAAGAAAAAAAAGCAAGCATAGGAAGAATAGGCTGTTGAGCATAGCTTTGGAAGATCAGGGTGCAGGAAGCATGAAGTTCTGGTTTGTTCTAAACTAGGTTACTATGTTTCTGGATCATCACCAGAATCCTACTGGTGTTTGCATAAGCTTTATGTAGCTTGCCATAGTTAACTAATAAGGCGCTAGGATACTTCAACATTGTGTAAAATTCGGGCATGTGACCAAGCATTTGGCTGGAACACAACCGAACACCTCATCAATTAATTGCAGTTAGTGGTGGCAAGTCACACATGTTATGTATGTTAAAGAACTTCAGGTACAATCGCATCTGCTCAGACCCACACAACAGGGATGCCAAGCTCACGGACTTACAAAATGCATTTCTCAAACTACAATACCCATCCAATATGGTTAAAGAACAAATCAACTGGGCTAGACGAATACCCAGGAGGGATCTACTACAAGACAGGCCCAGAAGGGAAAGCAATTGCACACCACTGGTTGTCACCTTCAGCCCTCAACTTAAACTCCTCACACGCACAGTGAGGGATCTCCAACCCATCTTGGACAAGAGTGCTTTATTTTCTAAAGCCCTTGGTGACAGACCCCTACTCGCTTATACACAACCCTCCAATCTCAAACAACTATTGACACACAACAGACTACACAGAAGTGGAGCAGATATGGGAACTAGACCCTGCTGCAAATCCAGATGTCAACTATGCCCCCACATTCGCTCTGGAAACAGCAATACTGGACCCAACGGCACCACACACAACATTAAAGGCAGTTTTACTTGTGCGTCTGCCAATGTGATTTATGCCATCTCTTGCCAAAAATGTCCCTCCGTGCTTTATGTAGAACAAACAGGACAATCTTTATGCAAAAGAATTAATGGACACAAATCAGACATCCGGAATGGCAACACAGAGAAAACTGTCTCAAACCAGTTCAATCTAACTGGACACTCTATCCAAGACCTGAAAGTTACAATTCTGGAACAGAGAAATTACAAAACTAGGATTGAAAGGGAGACAGCAGAAATCAAATACATCCATCTGTTAGACACCCATCACAGGGGACTAAATATTAGGGAAGGGTTTCTGGGACATTATCAACTTTGATACACAGATTGCTATATGATTTTATATTATTATTATTATTATTTAGACTTGTATGCCGCTCTACTCAGTAAAGACTGACTCAGAGCGGCTCACAGCATTCACAAATAACAATATTACAGTGCAAATCAAAATACACTAGCATATAACAAAACAATTAAATACAGTAAATACTATACAGATCAATACACCTACAATATTATAGTGTAATCAAAATACAATAAATAAATATTATCACAGCACAATCCTCAATATACAATAAACAATTCAACAGTGTACAATATATAATACAGGAAAGAGCAAACAAAAAGTAAACCCTATTAATTCCAAATACGGCTGTAAAGAAGGCCTACAGCCCAGGCAACATCTACAGGGGTTTTTTCCACATCAACCACGGGAGGGTGGGGGCCTAAGGCCAACTGGATGGTGGGGGTCAATTCCTCCCAGGGAGAAATCCGGTACGAGAGATGGCAGCAAAGGCAGCATTTGTAGCTGGCTGGCTGCGTCTTTCAGCTGTAGTCCTTTCCTCCCAGGGAGAAGCCCAGTCCTGGTAAAA
Organism: Furcifer pardalis; assembly: GCA_030440675.1. Lineage (NCBI taxonomy): Eukaryota > Metazoa > Chordata > Lepidosauria > Squamata > Chamaeleonidae > Furcifer > Furcifer pardalis. The sequence goes on along the minus strand of CP126894.1, from coordinate 80,795,037 downwards.
GAGACGGCAGCAGAGCCAACATTTGTAGCTGGCTGGCCGCATCTTTCAGCTGTAGTCCATTCCTCCCAGGGAGAAGTCCAGTCCTATATATTACATTTCAAGTTTCCTGTCAATTTTCTTTAGCAAAACAGAAAGTAACCAGGTACAGTGTTTTTATTTGTTTTCTGACATGCAGGTCAAAAGTTGATCAGAGACCAGAATGGGCTTTCTCAGCAACCTTGAGATTGAAAGGGAGTCATTTAGAGCTAATCTGAATAATCTATTGTTGCTAATGGCTGTGTGAAGCTGTATTGTTGTGCTTGCTTGTCTGTCATCTTGCTTGACCACACCCATCTCCCTTTGACCCTCTGCATTTGGTGTATAAAAACCATGCCTGTAAGTTTCACTCTTTGTCTGAAGAAGTGGACTTGATCCACGAAAGCTAACAATAAAAACAAAGCAGTTAGTCTTTAAAGTGCTATAGTGTTTTTTATTTTATTTTTATTTTGTTTTGTTTTCTGATAGGCTTGGAGGATATAGATTTGTGTACATGTACATGTGTACCCATGTATGTGTTAGAGACTGAACGGAGCAAGGATGTTTTAAAACAGCTTGATGGTAATAGCTCAGTTATCCTTACAACAACCTTGTAAGATTTGTAGTTACATCCTGGGTTTAATTTTTTTTACTACCACACTGTGGGTGTGGTATAGTGGGCGTGACTAGGGGGAAAGCCCTGTGTTGAACCTGAATTAGGACTACTTTATTTCAAAACTTGGATGGGTGGAGCCAACCAGATTTTCTGCTACCGGTTCTGGCAAACTGGTGCAAACCTGATAATGTCCTCCACTGGGTTACATCAATACGCATATAGGAATCTGATCTTATACTTTGCTTTGTTCAAAATTACCTGCTGAGTTCATCACAGATTTCAACTGTAGATTTTCTAGTCCTGGTTCCTAACTCACAAAATATTCCCCTGTGCACTTCTTTGGAAATTAATTAAGGTATGTTCTACAGTACAATATGTTCCTGTCACTTACTAGGTAAACTCCAGCAGCACAATTTATGCTCTATGAGGCCAATGATGTCATTAGCTGCAGTTATTTTTCAGAAATTAAACATTTCTGGTCAGCCCTTCCATGAAAGTTACTAAGGCTCCTTTGAAATCCTTTTCATTGTGGGGAAGTTGCAGGACTGGGGAAAAGTCTCTAATTTTTGAAAGTTGTTGCAATTGATAAAATCATCTCAATTTGGGTAATTTTGGTAATTAAAGGACTTCTCCTATCCTGCAGCCCACAATGGATTCCCAACAATGAAGGGCGTTCTATGCCAGCCAGAGGACTGAGAGAAATCTTGAATTTTTGAACGTCACCGCCAATGGGACAATCATTCTGGTGGTGGTAATGTTTGTTAATTAAAAGTCCTTCTACTCCTGCTCTGCAATCCATAATGGATTTCAAAAAATTTAAAGACATTCCATAGCAGCTAGGAGACCTCAAGTGAATGAACTGGAAATGTTTTTGTTTCCTGAAAACTATGGTAGTTAACGGCATCATCAACCTTACCCAGCACAGCTGTGTAACAGGATTTCAGCTATTATGTCTTTCAAATTCCAGACAACCTGTCATTTTCCTCATGTGCTGGACTACAAATCCCATCCTATAAACTGGGTGTGGTGGGGAGTTCTATACGATGAGCTTGTCATAGTAAAAAAATTCAAAGGGCGGCCAACCGTCCCGCGTTCTGCAGGGCAATTCCATTTAGGGAGGGGGAATTTCGACTTACCCTCGGTTCGAAAATCGTCCGAACCTCTCCCGTTGCGTCACGGACGCACCTGTTTCCCCTCTGCCCGGCAGGCAGTTAAAGGGAAACGGAGCCGAAAAGGCTCCAATGAACTGCGCCTGCGCAGAGACCCAATCTGGCGCCAAACTGGGTCTCTGCGCAGGCGCAGTTCATTGGAGCCTTTTCGGCACCGTTTCTCTTTAACTGCCTGCCGGGCAGAGGGGAAACAGGTGCGTCCGTGACGCAACGGGAGTTCGAACCGAGGGTAAGTCGAAATTCTCCCTCCCTAAATGGAATTGCCCCGCAGAATGCGGGACGGTTGGCCGCCTCGGAAGGAATGAAATGAATTGCTTTTGCAAACTGAGTCACAATAACCTTTACAGTCTCCTGCTGGCCCAAAATAGTGAGTAACAGAAGAAGTTTCTTTCTTTTTTAAATAACATTTGGAGCTCTGAGTCTTCCCCTGGTACACACATGATGGGAGAGAGAATTACTTCATGGGAAATAATGCCTTCCTACCAGCTACGAGACTGTAGTAACAAGGGAATATAAAGAATTGGAGTTGGCTCCAAATTCAGAGCTAGTCTGGGTACTTAACAATTGGAAAGAAACACCTTCTGACAGCAACTTTGAATCTTTGCCAGACAGAACTTAAAATCAGATTTATTACATGAAAGGAAACACTTGCTGGGGAAAATACATGGGCAGTAGAACAAAATGTACAGTTGTAAAATTCATATGTAAACTACTTATAAGGTAATCTGTATACTATTAGCATAGAGCTTAAAAACTATGTCTTGGCACCCTGACCTGCAGAAAGCCTGGATATTTCCACAGCTTTTGGGAACCAGTGTTTTTTGAAGGAGTACATTATAACAAAACAGTGACCAGGAAGAGAGATTAAGAGTAGTCCAGCCCATTAATTAACTTTTTAAACAAGTTCACTGGGCTTTTGTTATAACATGGCACCTACAATGGGCTTCTGACCTTTTTGCTCAACCATAGAACATTGTATTACATTTCTACTTTCTACAGGTTGACTTGGGCTACATTTTAATGATAAACATACCTGGCCATTTGGGGTAATATACACAAATGTAAAATTGCCTATGAGTCCTGAGCTGTGGAAGCGTTGGGCAGCCCTGGGGGCCTGATAAGCGTTAAAAACTCCCAGGCTATCACAGCGCACATGGACTGAACCTGGGCCAGTCTTGTAAGAAACGCTATGGTGCGATGTATGGGGAGGGGGGAAAGAATCCTGTTAAATCCTGTTATGCCTGTAAGTTTCATTCCTTGTCTGATGAAGTGGACTTGATCCACAAAAGCTAACAGTGAGAATATAGCAGTTAGTCTTTAAAGTGCTACTGTGTTTTTTATTTTTATTTTACTTTATTTTGTTTGTTTTGTTTTGTTTTCTGAGATGCCTGAACCACAGACTAACACGGCTACTATTTCAAAAAATTAAACTGCCTGATATATTTATAGCTGGTTCATTTTGCTAGGCAGCTCTTACAGTACATATGTTACTAGGGAAGCTTGTTAAGCCCACAGGGATAGATTAATAGATAGAATGAAGTAACACAGTTCAAAAAGTATCTCTGAGATGCATAGTTGTTTCTGTGCTGGGGTGTACAGGTGACCTTACTACATGGACTACAGTATTATCCATGTATAGAACAATTTACAGAGAATGAAAAAGAAAAAGAGACAGCTCTCAAAGAGCTACATTTAATGATAAACACTTGAAGTGTAAAATGAGGGTGGTGAGGGAAATGGAAGCAAATATAAGAATAAATAGAATATATGATCACTTTAATTGCAATAAGGGACAGGGAATGGAATGAAGAGATAAAGTGAGGGGGGATTTGAATGAAGAAGCATAAGTAATATCATGAAAGTATTGAGAAACCCTCAAGCATAAAAAGGCAAAAAGGGCACAGTTGTTTGAAAGGAAAAGAGACCTCTGGAGCCATAGAATTTTAGAGTTGTCCAAAAGAAAACCACTGGAAGTGCTGCCAGGATTTAAGGGGTGGGAGTGGGATGGATGGTATGTGCAAGGCCATGGAAACTTTGCTTGCTACCATTTCAATTTCTGTGATGGTCCCTATTTGGAATACAGAAATATATTGCTAGAATGTGATTCAAAAGAATAAGGAAATATAATCTTGAGCATGTCTGCAAAATAGGTAACTGAGACTAAGGGATACCTGGTCACCATTATTTCTACTTCTCCCACTAGGGATAGGATTTCTGTAATGTCCCAAATGGTGGAAATCCTAGTCAGCCTGGTATGAGTCCTGTTGGCACAGTGGTAAAACTGCTGTAATTTTATTTATTTATTTATTTATTTATTTATTTATTTATGCAGTTAAAACATTGTGAGTTTGATCCTAACTGGATTCAAGGTTGACTCAGCCTTCCATCCTGCGTTACAGCCTTGTGAAGTAAAGACAGCCAACAGGAATGTTCAGAACATGATGGAATGTTTGGGGAAATTAAAATGTCTTCCTCTAATCTCCAGCGGAGTCTGCAATTGTTCTTTGGCCATAGGTTGTAGTAATTAACCTAGCTCATTGAGGTCTGTGTGCCTGATAGCTCCAGTCTGATCCCTCCATTTTCTTCTACTCTAGCCTGGTTTTCTCTGACTTTACTTTACTGTGGGTTGCTGTTGCTGGGCTGCTGCTCCTTGCTAATTATTTTTACTTCCACTTTCCCCTGGACTATTTAATTTTACTTATTTCTGAGGAGATCCCAACCATAATTTTTAATTATTTTTTTTTACTACAGCCTGACTTGTTTGAACCCCTACCCTTTAGATTAGATTACTTGTACTGGACTAGTGTTAATGTACAAAAGGCATCAAAGTGTTAGCAGGGAAGCGAGTTCCCCAAATTCCCAATCAGGTTTGGGGCTTAAAGGATAGGATTTTGTCTCTGCATGGGCATAGTGCAGGAGTGACTGCTTTGTTTTTATGTTTTCTCAATGGAAAAAAGCTATAGTCATTTTCAATGTATTTATTAGTAGTGATACATTTTATATTTGTTATTGTTCTAGATTTTATTATTTTTAAAACACTACTTTTATTGTTCTTTTTGTGTATTGTTTAAAACTGCACTGGATTATTTTTTGCATGTCACTGAATCAATACTCATTTTTCATGTACAGTATTTTGCTGGGTTTCCCCACTGGTTTTATATTACAGCTGTTTTCATTTTGTTATAAATTCTTGGGTGCTTGTTGGTCTATTTTTGTTTTTATGATTAATGGATTGACGCATGGAGCATGTCCTATAGTACCATCTGTGATATATTTCATGCCTGCTGCTGCATAGGTCTGATGAGGCGTTTATTTCTCCATCACTGTAGTTGTGTTGCCCGAGTGTTGGCAGTTTTGTCTCTAACCTTTTAAACTAGAAAGGCCAATTCCTAACTGAAAGAATCCTAAAGTTTAGTGGATTTTATTATTTATTTGACTTGTTTAGCTGCCCCCTCGCCGAAGTGACTCCGGGCAGCTTACAACACAAGAAACACCCCCAAGATAATACACTCCAACCACCCATACATATAGACATATTTCCATATTTACTTAAGGCATGTCAACATTAAGAATCCCTAAATAGAAGAAATCCTAAATTATTTCTTCTGCACATGCTTAAATTCCGTCCCTATTTATTACCAGTCTGATTTAAAATGCTGATTTTAAGTTTAAATGCACTTCAAGGTTTCGCATGAAGATATCTGAAGGAAGGATAACATTTTCCTGTTATCCTTACCTTGAGATCTTCTTCAGAGGGTTTTCTGTGGATTGCCTCTCTAGGTGATATGCAATGGATAAAACAGAATTTTTGGTACTGATAACAGAATGCCTTCCCTAGATAGGATTGCTTGCTGTTTACGTTGGCACCAGCCCAAAATCTGTTTTGATTTTTTCAGTCTTTCAAATATGTTTTAGCCTCAAATCCATCCACTTATTGTTCTCCATTTCTCACATTTTCTTGTGCAGTGTTTTTATTTTCAGTTATTGAATATTTTACTTGTTTGATTTCATACTGTGAGCTGTCTGGTGAACATTGTATCTACAGATGTCACTTTAATTTGAAAATGAAAGGAAGGACACAAAGAAGTTCTCCCTCTACCCACTATGAGTTTCTTTTGTTAATCCCCCTCCCAAAAGCCTGTCAAAATCAAACAATTTGTTTCATTGAAAGAGTATACAAAGCTTTTTTTTTGTGGTTTCTTCTCTTTCGTTTGACCTTTTCATCACCTGGTATCTGTTAAATTGCCCAGGAAATTTTCCATCAAGTAGCATCACAAGGGCAGCAGGCAGCAGCCAATCAGAATATTCGAAAGGGAGGGAATGGAAATTCTGAAGCTATAAAGGAACCTGGATTGATTGGTGCTTTCTTTGTTTCACTCACATCTTCCTGGAGAAAACATTGAGCCTTTACCACTGCCAGTGACTCTCTGTCCCTCACTGGCTGGCTTGGGGTCTCACTGCCACTTGGAAAGAAATCTGGGCATACTGCTGAAGCAGTTGGTAGTGGCCAGGGTGAGAGCCACAATGACTTCTTTGTCATTGCCTCACTGCTGTGCATATCCTTGCCACACCCACCTGTCTGCAATCACTCAGCTCTTACTTGTCACAGAGAGAAAAGGAGAGGTGAAGAGCTGCTTGATGAAGAACAATATAAAAAATGAGTAGAAACACAGTCTGGCTGAACCAAGCCTGCTGGAGGATGAGGTTGCCTGAGGGGCAAATGCGGTAGTGATGGAGAGTGGGGACTTTGTAAATGTGGGCATGGTGTGCTCTAGTTTTAGCAGAGAAACCTCACAGAAAGTTTTGGAAGGTCAGAAATGAGAATTTATTTATTATTTATTTATTAATCGTATTTATTATCCCGCCCCAATCGGGTAAACCCGACTCTGGGCGGCTTACAGCATGGATTAAAATCACAGGTTAAAACTAGTATAATAGTTATGTTTAAAACCATAAAAAATTCATAAGAAAAATTAAAATTAAAATAGCGCACCGCTAAAAACCGGAGCAGGAAGAGGTGGCAGTCCCCTAAACCAACCAGCCTACATGGGATCCCACGTTACTGGGTCCCCATACATGTTCCGCGAGCCAGGTCTTTAGGCCTCGACGGAAAGACAGGAGATCTACCTGTAGGCGCAGCTCAGTTGGGAGAAGGTTCCACAGGGCCGGGGCAAACACAGAGAAGGCCCTCTTCCTAGTGCTAGTGAGGCGAGCCTCCCTAGCTGATGGAATAACAAGAGAGCCCCTCCGATCCGCCCTGGTGGGACGGACAAACGTTCTTAGGGTGATGCGGTCTCTTAGGTATCCTGGCCCACTACCATATAGGGCTTTAAAGGTAATAACCAGCACCTTGAATTGCACCCGGAGACATACTGGCAACCAATGCAGCTCCCGAAGTAGTGGTGTGGCACGAGCATATCGCCCGCGCCCCATCACTACCCTGGCCGCCGCATTTTGGACCAGTTGCAGTCTCCGAATGGTCACCAAGGGCAGCCCCATGTAGAGCGCATTACAGTAATCAAGTCTGGAGGTGACCAAAGCATGTGGGACCATGAGCAAGGCGTCCCGGTCCAGGAGTGGGTGTAACTGGCGGATTACACGAAGTTGTGCAAAAGCCCTCCTGGCCACGGCTGCCACCTGCTCTTTGAACAGTAGCCGTGAGCCCAGGAGGACCCCCAGATTACGCACCGGATCTGTTTGGGGCAGAACTGCCCCATCCAGAACCAAAGCTGGTAACTCCCGAGGTAACACGGGGCCCCCTACCCAAAGCCACTCAGCTGTAGCCCGTTTTCCCCCATCCAGACCTTAACAGCCTCCAGGCACCTGGAAAGGACTTCCACCGCACCGCTTGGGTCCCCACGGGCCGAGATGTATAACTGAGTATCATCTGCATATTGATGATACTTCACCCCGTGGGAACGGATGATCTCACCCAGAGGGTTCATGTAGATGTTAAATAGGAGAGGAGAAAGCACCGAGCCCTGAGGCACCCCATATTGGAGGGGCCTAGGGCTGGACTTCTCGTTCTCCAGCCACACCTAATGTCTTATTAGGGCTGGCTTGGACAAATAGTACACTTCCTCTTCCTTCAGATGCAATGGGGTTTGACTCTGTCCACTTTTGAAGCTACCAAAATTATTTTTTAACAGATTCTTTAGGACTTTTGTTGTTGTCGTTGGTTGTCCCATTGGAGTTGATTGACTTTCTGTCGCCTTGTCTTTACTTTTTTGGGAGGTGGCTTTTAACAGGCTTTTTGGCTATAAATGGAGATGAGCGAATGCTAGAGTTGGATAGGACTGGCTTTCAAGCAAGGGTGATCTTTACCTTTAACATGCACTTTAGGGCTTTTTAAGACTAGTATCAAAATAACAAATGAGGAAAAACAAAATGAAATGGGCTGAATGAAATAACTGCTTTCAGGTTAAACAAAAGGACCAATAAATAACACTCCCCAAAAGAAATCTGACTGAAAGTTTTCACCATGTACATCCCTAACTGTATTATAACTCAAGCATTCTTCTTCTCTTCCACTTATGTCCTTGCATTTGAGGGCATGTACTGGGTGATCAGTTGCCCCCAGTGAGTTAGATTTGCTGCTTCATTGGGTGCTTCTCCCCAGAGGACTTGTATATATTATTCAAATCTTCTCTGAAAGTCACTCCCCATGTTTTCTTTGGTCTACCTGGTTTCCTTTTACCCCCATGTGGGACCCACTCCAATGCTATTTTTTGACAGCTCAGCCATTAATTGTATTAAATAAATACATAAATACTTTAAAAGATAAGGAGAAGGTACACACTAGATCTAGGAACAGAAAGGAGTATAGGGATTGAAGGAGGAGTCCTGCATTGTCACTGCAACAAAAGATGTGAATAGTTTTGACATCAGAGTGTGGATCAAAGGTGAGACAACAATGTGAAAATTAAAGATCAAAGAGGAGGACATGAAAGTAAGCAAGTTGAGAGATGATAATTCTGTTGATCAGGATACTTTGTCAAGAGTATAGCGTGGAAAAATTATGTTTTTGTATTATTCTAAAGAAAAAAGTGATATGTTTTATAGTAGATTGAATGTGATAAAGTTTACTGCTACAACCCAATGTTGATACAGGGTGCTGCATTAATCCTGTGGGTGCCAATATGCTTGCACTTTTAGAATCTGAACAATATGATGCTCTTGTGAACTGTGTCCATGATCTTAGATAGAAGACAGTAAAGAAAGGAAATTTTGCTAAACATTTAGTAACCCTGTCAGAGATGGCAGTTTACTTCAGTACAGTATTATTTTTTCCTAAGTAGAACTATTAGTGTGACTATTCCACTATTAGTAAAATGAGTACCTAATTTGTTTGGGGCAAAATATAATTTGCATAATAACCTTGTGAACAGCCCAGAGAGTGATTATCAATAAGGGCAGCATATAAGTGGAAAGAAGAATTTAATAAAGTTTCTAGGGAAGGTATCCTCAGTCTGTCCAGGTTATCCTGCTATGGTAATAGAGTAGACCATCGCCGATCATCAGATGGCGGTTAACTAACCTGACAACCCTGAGGACTAACAGCCTTGGGTGGCAAAGTCCACAGGGAAGTATGATGGTCCCCAAGTGGATTAAATCCCACTTGAATCGATCTTGATGGAGGGCAGCAGCTTTATCAATACTGGCCTGGGGCTGATGAGGACTTTGCGTGTCAAAAGTTCTCAGGACCAGAAAGTGACTCACGGAACTGGATCAGTGGTATGGGTATCATGCTGAGATGCAGAAGAAAAAAATGGAAAGCCACTGTATTATATTGTTACCAGGACAATCTGTATGGCTGATTGCCATGATGATTGCCAATATTCAGAATATGACACTAGAAGGAGGAGGAGAAGGGAAGGTATCATCAAAGCTGCTGAGTAGAAAGGCGCATACAGGGAAGAGATGTTCAGGGACAGAATGCTTGGAATAATAAACCATTATATGCGCAATATATAAAAATATTAAAGGTAAAGTGGATAGGCTAATAACTGGGTACTGCTAAAATCTGATATCCTATAAAAGGAGACAGAAGGGCATGTATTTACTGCCCAAGAAAAAGTACTATGAACAAACATAAAGCAAAATTTGAAAAAAAATGGAATTGATAGTAAGTGAGCTGAGCCACCCGAGCAGGTATAGTCACTGCACAGTGGTGTTAAACAGAGAGTCTATTCGAGGAGAGTCCAGATATCAAAGTCCAAAAGGCAAGCTGAGGTCTGTTTACCAGTAGTCCAAGCAAGCATCTAATCCAAAGGGTGTCCAGGGGTGTCATCAGGGTTGGTAGAGAAGTCAGGGTCACAGCAGGCAGGTCAGGGTTTATGCAGGCAGTCTGGAGTTGAGCAGGGTGTCGGTCTTCGCATGAGAGTTGTACCAACGCTGGAAGGCTGCAACAAGCTTGCTTATAAACCTCCCAGCTAATTGGTATCAGCTGGGAGCCTTCTTTGCTACTTCTCTCTAGCTTGCCTGGTTCACACACACACACACACACACACACACAAAATTGGTCACTTACAGTGGTATTTTGCTTGAGGAGCAGACTCGCTTGGAGAGCAATCCTGTGGAATGCATCATGCTCTTTAAGCAGGTACAACTGTATAAAAAGCTCTTTAAGAAAAACCTGACTTCAGTGTAGTGCTCCAGACAACGTGGGTAGGATCTATTCTCAGGATACCAGGGGACACTGCCCTGCTTTGGCTTTGGATAGCAGAAGAAGGCTGTCCCATTTCAGGCCAGGCAAAATTCCTTTTGAAAGCACACTGTGATAATAAGACACATACTCTGACCAGAATTGAAAGTGCCTGGGGGAATTAGCTTTTTGCTTTCTTAACCTGCAAAAGTATGTGTTGGTCTTTTACGTTTTATTGCATTGTTACTTTTTATTGTATTGTTATATTTTATTGCATTGTTATTTTTATTGCATTGCTGCGTTTTATTGTGTTATTATATTTTATTGTACTGTAATGTTTGATATGTTGTGATTTTTGTGAGCCGCTGTGAGTCAGCGTATGCTGAGTGGGCGGCATACAAATTGAATCAATCAATCAATCAATCAATCAATCAATCAATCAATCAATCAATCAATCAATCAATCAATCTCAGATGTAGCTCCCTTCTGGACCTTTCCCTGACTGAGGGCTGATCACTGTCAGAGTCAGACTCCTGATCTGACAAGTCAGCTGCTGGGGGGAAACAGACTTGGGCCAGGCACAGGCTGAGATCCCTGGCTCAGAACATCCTTAGGATCGGGTGCAGGAAGAACTGGGCTGGGTATAGGGAGTGCCCCCTGTTCCAGCTAATCTTTGGAGTCAGAGGAGGGCTGGATCACAACAGTAAGTGTTTTTGTTGTTGTTCAGTCACCTAGTCGAGTCTGACCCTTTGCAACCCCATGGAATAATGCATGCCAGGCACCCCATCCTCTGCCATCCTCCGCACCCTGCTCAGTTGTACGCCCATTGCGTCAGCCATGCCATCCAGCCATCTCATCCTCTGCTGCCCCCTTTTCCTTTTGCCTTTGATCTTTCCCAACATCAAGGCTTTCTTGAGTGAGACCTCTCCTTTCATTTAGTGGCCAAAGCACTTTAGCTTCATCTTCAATATTTGTCCTTCCAAGGAGCAATCAGGGTTAATTTCCTTCAGGATTGACTTACAGTCAAACCTCACATAAAGAGTAACTTGCTTAAAGAGCAGAATTTTCTCTGAATGTTCGCTTCGCTTAACAAATAAAAACAACCAAAAACTCGCTTAACAAATCGGGGTTCGCAATCTCCCCTGCCAGAAGTCACAATTGGTCACTTACAATGGTGTTTCACTTAAAGAGCAAACTCGCTTAAAGAGCAATCCTTTGGAACACATTATGTTCTTTAAGCGAGGAACAACTGTATTTGATCAATTTGCTGTCCAGGGTATTCTCAAATTTCTCCTCCAACACCACATTTCAAAGGTGTCTATTCTTCTGCGCTCAGCATTCCTTATGTTCCAGCTCTCACAACTATACATTACTATTGGAAATACCATTGCTTTGACTATGCGGAGTTTTGTTGGCAGGGTTATGTCTCTACTTTTTATTATGTTCCCTAGGTTTCACTTAGCTTGCCTCCCAAGAATTGAAAATATTTTTATTTCATGGCTGCAGTCACCATCCGCAGTGATCTTGGATCCTAAGAAGGTAAAGTCTGTCATTGCTTCCATTTCTTCCCCTTCTATTTGCCAGGAAGTGATAGAGACAGTTGCCATTATCTTGGGGTTTTTTTTAATGTTGAGTCTCAGGCCAGCTTTTGCACTCTCTTCTTTCACCCTAATCAAGAGGTTCTTTAGGTCTTCTTCTTAATATCATCTGCAAAGTGTAGGCTTTGTACAGAAATGGATTAAACAGTGGATCACATTATGACGGGAAGCAGTAAGATCACACAGACAGGAAGCAGTAAGATGCCATAACCAATTTATTTTGGAATCTGTGCAAGACTTATGCAAAACTATCTTTGAAGTACTGGTGGGAACACACACCTGAAATGGTGGCTGAGAATAAGGATAAAACATTTAAGAGCTCATGGGACTTTTAAGATTCAAAGCAGTAAGAAGTTCAAATAAGACACTTCAGACAGTACTGTGGTTAAAATAAATGTGATTAAGCTGATTGATGTGACAATCCCAGGTGACAATAGAGTAGAAGAAAAAGATTGAAATCATCATAAGATGCCATGATATGAGAACTGAAGTACAGCATCTCTAGCAAAAAAAAAAAAGAGCAACAGTGATAGCAGTAGTGATAGGAGCAATCCCAAAAAGGTTGAAGAAACTTCTGAGTAGGATTGGCATTGATGAGATCGCAATAGAGTAGCTTGAAGAGTAGCACTGCTAGGTACCTGCTACATTAAGTGATAGCTCCCTATTAGGTCCAGGCTAGGACCCAAGCAGTGGGGTTCCAAAACTCCACCCTGAACATCTAGTGGACTGTATACACCTTTGATGACGATGACAACGACAACATAGGTATGCTCAAGTATATTACACTGAAATTCCCACTGGGGTCAGAAAATATCCCACAACTCACTCAATACTATTTCAAAATCCTAGTGCATTGTAGTTAATTGTTCCCAATACAGACTCAAACATTTCTTCTAATTCACATAGTTCTATTACAATATATGTGATTGTAATTCCTGGTGATGAAACATAAAATAGTAAGCTTCATAATTCTGAAAATGTTTGTATTCTTAAAAAATAAAAGTTACATTAATTCACTAATTGTTTAGAAGTCTCATTTTTAAACAGCAAAAGAAAGTATTTAGTTACACATACAAATAGACACAAAATTATGACTATTATTCCAATTATTTTGTCAAACCAGGTAGTGAATTCCTGTTAGCCAAATTCAAATGGAACATGAGAAATAAATGCAAAAGTAAACAGGCCTAAAGCTGCCTAAGGGAAAGTCAACAAGATGGCAATTTTAATCATTTGGAATAATACTAAAGCAGCCCTAGGCTTTTCTCAGAATGGAAACATGTCACCATTACTGCAACATTTCAACAAATCAGAATGCAGAAGAAATGAACACTTATGTAATCAAATCAGCTGAACAGTATTTTACTCAGCATTTAAGTGAAAATAGTTGTGAAAAAATTCTGTTTCCTTAAGTTTAAAAGGCTTAAACTTAAAGAAAAGAATAGTCTCTTGCAGTTCTGTTTGGAGTTAATGTAATAGGATATTTTTCCCCAAGCTCAATACTTTTGAATAATGAGGAACATTTTACATGAAATAGTAGTTTGAGATGCGGCAAAATATCTGCTATTTTAAGGCATGCTAAGTATAAATGGCATTTCAAACACTTTTGTACCAGAAATGAATAGTATGTCATAATTATTTGACCAAAAATATTAAAATATTCGAGGAACTTACCTAATCAGTACATTTTTAGTATGTGTCTAGTCATATAGCCATCTTTTACTCAATCATCAGAAAATCAAAGGCAAATTGGCATGACTCAACCTAAACTTTAATACCGCATGATTGTGTCGTGTAAGCTTGTTTTGTGTGATGGCTGCTGTGGTTTTAGCAGAGAGATTAACCACCGGACCTAAGCTGGCCTCCAAACCTTGCCCTGCTGATGCCTCAAGCTCTTTGAAGTCTGACCATCATACCTGGCAAAACAACAGTGGGAACTAGGCTGGTGTCAGATCTAATCAAGTTGCATGCCTCAGCATAGCTAACTATGGGCTACACTAATTGGCCCAATTGCGGATTATACCTTTTGCTACAGATTCAAGACAATAATTTAGTCAAATGATGGTTTTTATCTCCTTCTAATTAAGATTCCAAAGTAGGAAGAAATAGGATTAGACAAGCTGACTTCAAAATTGTGAGTCTTTTTTAAAGACGAATGCACTTAGAATTTCTTTAATAAAATATGGATCATACAAAGAAATCACAGGCAAACTTTTGGAATTAGCCATTATCCTATTTTCATCAAGTAATGTAGCAACAAAAATATAAATATAAACATACTTTAAAATATAAGTCACAATATTCCTTGCCAAAAATATATACATTACATGCATTATATACATTCAAAGACGACAAACTTTCTTAATTCTCTAGTCAACATATGTTTAATAACCAAAAGTAACAACTTGCATAATAAAGTCTAGTGAGACTTAAACACCTTCAATAAGCAAAATACCTTGTTACACATGGTAAAAATATTATAGTATACTTGATTTCTATTTTAAAAAAACAAAGCAAAAAAGGTACCCATTAAAGATGCTACAATGCTATGGATAGCAACAGATGCTATTTTGTTCTAAATAACCTGTGAATTCCTTCATCAAGATTTCTAAACTATTTTTCAGAGACAGCTTAGCTTTCAGGACAATGACTATGCAATGGTACTGAGTACTGCTACTTATCTATAACCTTTCTCTGCATTTAACCTTCTGTTGAGGAATGCTTTATGTTATATTTTTCTACTCTCTTTTAAAATGATACACAGCTATACTAATCTGCTATGTATTATAATCTGTGTTATTTGGCATTTATTCTCTTAATTTCTAACCTGGGTCCACAAAGTGATTTCATTTCTTCCTTTCATTGAAGTAATAAATTTAATTATCATTTTGGGCAACCATTTCCATTGTGAAGCTGTGCAAGCTACATTTATACTGAGACTGTGGCATTGCAGCTTACAAATATGGGCAGAAGAACAGTGTAGGGCAGTGCTGGAAATTCAAAGAAGACTGATGTGTTAGGCAGCAATAGGTTTGTCATTATGGAATGGGAAAAAATTAGAAGAGGCACAATTTTAAACAATGACAGCTGAAATTATTCAAGCAGGTCATTTATGCATCTCTACAATTTCTTTTGAAAGGATCCATAACAGTGCCACATCAAATGTCGTTAACCTTAGGCTACATAGATTCCTTATACTGGGCTGCCAAAGTTGACATTTACCTCACCAGAAAACAGCAACTGAATTTTTAGTGAAGGAAAATATTTTTTGATTCAGGCTTCATCATGAAAATAATGCATACAAAGGTATAGTAAATGGAAATTTAAAACAGTAGGAAAATAAATTGCCAGTTTGTCTATGTCAGTAAAAACAATCACAGTTTCTGCATTTTGAACTCTAGCATGAATATTAAAGACCTTCATTCAACTGATTCACAAGATGAATAGCTTTTTGATGAAGTGAAATTGCATTAAAATGGACTACACTAATATAGTGTTTAGCTCCATTAAATATATTCTTTCTCAAGAACTAAACATTCAACAAAGAATTGCCATATCTTAAAAGAAAGATGGGGGAAAGGCACAACAATCTTAATCACACATTTAAGTGGCTTTTGAAGGGAGTACCTCTCTAGTTGAGAAACTTCAAGTACCCATGAAGGGAATGACCTGGCTGAAAACTGGCTTCTTGATTAACCATTAACTACATTCAATAGGAGTTGATAATTAAGGACATTGATGACCATTATTAGAAGGAGGGCACTTTAATTTGTCACTCCATAAGCCCCTTTCAACATTTTATAGGTTAGTGCAACTTTCAATTGGAGAGAGACAGTGAGAGAGATGGAGGGAGGGCAGGAGAGAAAGAGAACCCTTAAGTTACCTTATCAAGTGGCCAGCTGAAGAGGGCAGAGGGTCAAATCAGGGCCATAGTGGTCACTTAAGGGTGAAATCCCAAATACCAAAGCTGTGCCAAGCCACATTGACCATCATTTGGTGATGAAGTAAAAAATATGCTAATATATTGGTGGCAATTCTTCCTTTTATGGTCTCAACCGGTTAAGACAAGTGGGCTGCTTAACAGCTTTTCATCTGAAAAGAGATTAAACTAAATGATTTGTCAGGGCTGCTTGGCTGTTTTATGTCTGTGTTTAAAAGCTGCAGAGACTGTACTGATCACTATCCCTTCCCAACCAAAACCATCTCTTTCTCTTTCTTAGCACTTATTTGGTTAATAAACACAAAAGCCTAAATTGCTTAACAGTTCTATGTTCATCTGCTGCCTAGAAAAACAAAATTATCTTTTCCATTACTGCTTGTGGACTGTCTGAAAAAGGGAGAAAAAGTTTAAATTTGGCACAAAATTTACTTAAGGATATTAGTGTAAATGATACTGTGTTTAAAATGACACACAAAAGCTAAAGGCGATTCTAGTTATGCAAAAGAAATGGTTTCTGAATACTGATAAGGAAATGTATACATACAACACTCAATTTTAGGCAGCTTTGCACACGAAAAAGCCACAATTCCAGTAATAAAATGTAGGCATTTTCCCACTCACCATATAAGTAAGAGTAAATCATTAACATTTAATTAAACATGCTCCTGATATTTTTAGAAATATGTATCTCATGCTTTGTTATTGAAGGTTATGGCCTGCTTTTTGTAAGTTCATTTGAAATAGCAGGAATTGTTTCTAGATACTCCAATTGTTAGGAATAAAAAAGAATAATCTAAATAACTACCTCAAACTTAAAGACTCAGTTACAGCCTTATTTGCTGGCTACAATTGTTGCAAATCAAATACAGTTAAGCATTCAAGATAAAATTCTAGTTTTCATATGGTATTGTATATAAAACAAATCTTACCTCAATCATGAACATCTTCCTTTTCAACCTAAAAGCAAGGTCTTTCGTGTCTGCCAGATCAGAGATCAAGCTATTAAGTTGAGGAATCTGGCGAATGTGAATCAAACCTTGTGAAAAGAAAAATGGAGGAAAAGAATTAAAGAAATGTGCAAATTAATGTCTTAGAGCAGAATTCAGTATATTTACACACACTCATCCTCCCCTTTTTAAACTGGAGCTTACGACCAGGAGCAATGAAGCAAACGGTGCGATTATATTCAAGTAATCAAGCAGAATAAGATAAACAGAAATCCTTGTGCGAGGAAAACTAATTGCACTTCGGTACAGAGGTACTGATGTAAAGAAGGATCTTAATAGTTGTCAAAACTACAGCCAGTTTGTGTGTGATTTTCTCTTGTATTTACTGTAAGCAAATATGGCTATCACCTTGCATGCTGCCCACGGCACCACTGAGTGATCTTTATTTTATTAAATGCACCAGTAAGCAGCCAGCAAAGCAAAGCTCATGGGCTACTGAGAACCAGTGAAGCTCTCATAAAATCATTTTGTTTTTGCACCCTGATGATTAGTTTTTAAAAACTCTTGGAGGAACAAGAATTGCAAAATATTATTTTGGATACAGTTTGAAATCACAGACACATATATAGACATATACACATTATTATTTTTTTGCATACAAGACGCCTATTGAGCTTGGCGGAATTTTATAACGATTCTAGGCACACTGCAAGGTCTGCATTCTGTCAGCTGAGTCTCAGGCTGATTTCTTTTGACAAGGACGCTGGATGGTTTCTGTGCAGCTTAATATAGTTTTTGAATAACCAAAGGGTCATTCTGCACAAAAGAGAGAGGGAATTTTTTTACAGATGTAGCAACTGAAGTTTACATTAGCTTTAGATTACTTTTAACAACAATGCATTAAGGTAAACACATTGGGCAATTCAAATAGCATTTTGTCATACATTCTTAGTTTTAAAAATTAGCACTATTAGATTTTTTACCTTCTGCAGTAGGTAATCAAACTGCTCAGTTAACATAAAAATCGCATAACAAAAAAAAATCCATAGACAATAGTGGGTCGGTTTACAGATTTCTTTTCAGAACGGATTATTTGGGTTTCAATGCATTCCTATGGGAAACTGCATTTCGGTTAATGTATTTTGGTTTCCAAAGCATTACTATGTGAAATTGCATTCACTGCATTCCTATGGAAAATTCGGTTAAAGTAATTTTCACTGTAAGGAACTTCCCAGAGAACGCATTAATTATGTTAACCGAGGTTCCACTGTAATTAATATATGCAAGGAAGATCTAGGAAAGCTCTATTTACAATGCTGTAGAAATCCAGAAATTAGTTTTTTTAAAAAATTCGAAGTCATCTGGAAAATATAAAAAACTATATTTTCCTACCTTATTTATTGTAATAATAAAATGCTTGCAAAACATAGTGCAATACATAGGTCCTGAGCCATGCCATCTATATAATCTTAAATGCACTAGCCTTGAGCTGGGTGAAGTTACTGTGACCAATTCCCACTAAAAGCACTAAAAAGGATGGTTAGAACTAACCTATTTTTCAATGATATATAGTTATAACTGATTTTAACTGGACTGAAGCCAATACCTGGAAGTAGGTGTCAATTATTTTAATAAAACACAATTCCACCTAAGAGTGACAATTCTGAAAGAGAAATGTATGTGTGAATAATACCACTACATGTGCAATTAGAACTTTCCTTAAGATCTACTCTGCATCACTTTCCACACTCAGAGACAAATTATTTTTCAGTTCAAAAAGCTGACTGCATTGGTGGGTGGGTAAGACCCAAAAGAATAGAAGAAAGTACTAGCAGAACATGCAGTATTCTTATTCAAGCATTTAGTTTTCCTTAGGGTCACAGCCAGTATATTTAGAAGCAGGAGAAAGAACAAACATAAATACGATTAGTTTGGTTTTCTAAAATAAATTTCTTAGTGTTATTTCATACATTCCAAATGACCATGTTAATCAAAGAATCTATTTTTTCTCATATCAATTAATGATAAATCATTATATTCACTGCACTGAACAAGGAATAACGTTAATGGAGGATATGGCTGAGGAACTCAACCTCACCTACGTCACTTGAAGTACTATGAATAGGCTGAGGGTTGGAGTCCCCAAATCAGTGATGGCGAACCTTAGCACTCCAGCTGTTCTTGAACTTCAATTCCCGGAATGCCAAGTCCCTGTAAATCCCTATGAATACTGCATACACACAGTAAACCCATTCATGTGGATTCACAGGGACTTCGGCTTCTAGCAATTGAAGTTCAAGAACAGCTGGTATGCCAAGGTTCACCATGACGAGCCTAAACGTAAATGTAAGGCCAACATGCTAAAGTCACCACTCTAAGATATTATTTCTATAATTTAAGTGGAAATAAAGTACTGCTTACCATATTACAGAATACTATGACTAGGCAATACCTTGGAACACAGCATTGAGATAAAGCTTGTGCCTTCTACTTAAATTTCAGAATGGGAGTAATCTCAAATTTGAACTTTTAATAGAACTCATATAACATACCATACATATGACTGTGGTGGCTTAGTGGTTAAGATGCTGAGTTTGATGACTGGAAGGTCAGCAATTTGAGACCCAAGTACAGTAATACCTCGGATAACGTTTATTTTGGATAACGCTAAAATCGCATAACATTAAGTAATCTGGGGAGGAGAATTGGATCAAATAACGTTAAGGTCCTATGAGATGGATTGGATAACAACCGCTAAAGCCTGTGTGGTTACAATGTATCTCTATGGAGCTTTAACGTTATCCGATCCATCCCATAGGATTTTAACATGGATCGGATAACACTAAAAATTGGATAACACCAAGACTTGTGGAACCAAGTCTTAGCGTTATCTGAGGTATTACTGTACTGCACAAAGCAGTGAGCTTCCCTTTCTGTTCCAGCTACTGCCAACCTAGCACTTCGAAAGCAAGAAATTGCAAGTAGATATATAGGTACCATTTTGGTGGGAAAGTGAACAGAGTTCTATGCACTCTGGTGTCTAATCATGCCTGCCATGTGACCATGGAAATGTCTGGAGATGCAGACAGCACTGGCTTTTGGGCTGTAAATGGAGGACTGAACCCTAGAGTTGGATATGACTGACTTTTAAGCAAGAGTGACCTTTACCTTCCCTTTGCCTTACTATGCCATATCCTTCCTGTCACTCATCAATAATCAGGGTGTATTATTTGTGGGTCTTCTTAAAAATGACTCACTCCCCCAAACCTGGGGTATTAACTTGGCATACCACAAAGTAAAAAAGTGATCATGCTAAAGCAAACTACCATATATACTAGAGTATAAGCTGACCTGAATATAAGCCGAGGTACCTAATTTTTACCTGAGAAACTAGGAAAATAGATTGACCTGAGTATAAGCCGAAGGTAGAAAATGCAGGAGCTGCTAGTGAGTTTCCATAATCACTTCTACATGAAAATAAAGTAAAGTTAATTGACACATCAGCTTTTAGAATGTCTACGGCAATGTGCAGGTACAGTATTTTTTTTTTACTGTATTTGAATTAGCACCACCCAACCAGTGGGGGCACTCCAGGGTAAAGAGGTACATGGGCCAATAGAGCTGAGGCAGAAAATGTCTAGGCTAGAGTGACATTTTCTGCCTGAGCTCTATTGGCCCACGTACCTCTTTACCCTGCAGTGCCCCCACTGGTTGGGTGGAGCTAATTCAAATACAGTCTAGCCTCTTGCTCTCAAGGCAAACAAATGTGGCTTTCCCTTTCTGGTTTGGCTGTCCCATGGAGCAGCAGGTATGTGCAAGTAAAGCCAGACAGCAGCATGAAATTGGTTTTTTTTCTCCACAGCGGTTTGAAAGCACCTCCTCCATGGTTTTTGTCGGTCAGCAAACTGTCCCAGCTAGAGATGCTAAGCACAGAAGAGGCAGGCATATTAAAACTGCTGTGTGTGGGGGCGGGGGGGAGGGACCCTTGCTGCTTTTGTTTTGAGAGACTTTTCCGTGCTTCCAGCAAACTATCCCAGATAGAGAGTTGCTCCAACAACAGAATGGATAAACAAGAGCAGCAAGGGTACGGTATTTTTTTTTCTCCACGGCAATTTGAATGTGCCTGCCTCCATTGTTGTTGCAATCCCACTGCTATAGAGATACACCCACAAGAGGAGGGGAGGGAGCCAGCAATCCGGAAGAAGCAAGAAAGTTCACCATGCCGGTTTGAGGCGCGCCTGCTTCCCCGATCGGCACAGCTCAATCTGGAGGTGTCTTGGAACACCCACAGTGGGTGCCTCGAATATAAGTTGAGCCACCATTTAAACCTCATTTTTTGCGCTAAAAATTGGCTTATATTCGAGTATATACGGTAGGTCCTTCCATTCTTTCCAAGCACCATTTTTGTTACCTTATGTAGGAAAGCATTTTTATGTTCTTACATCATTTATAGCAGACATAGACAAACAAGCCCAGTCTTTTGACTGGAAGTTTCCATGGAGCTACTGGAGGGGTGCCCAACTATGGCCTGTGGGCCGGATCTGGCCCCTGGTGCCAATTCATCTGACCCACAAAGCCCTTGTTGCTCCCAGAAGTGGAAGTAAAATGTGCCTGGATGGGCACGTTTTACTTCCGCTTCCGGGAGTGACGAGGGCTTCGTGGGTTGGATGAATTGGTGTCAGGGGCCAGATCTGGCCCACAGTCCTTAGTGTCTGGTCCCCTGAACCACATGATTGGCCCATGGCCCAAAAAGTTTGGGCACCCCTGAGCTACAGTAATATATAATAACAATATTAATTTATGTATATAGTAAAACTTCGCGTAAAGAGTGCCTCACTTAGAGAGTAACTCGGTTAGAGAGCAGAATTTTCTCTGAATGGTCGCTTCATATAACAAATAAAACCAACTGAAAACTCGCTTAACAAATAAATAGGGGTTCACAATCCCCCCCTGCCAGAAGTCACAATTGGTCACTTACAATGGTGTTTCGCTTAAAGAGCAAACTCGCTTAAAGAGCAATCCTGTGGAACGCATTATGCTCGTTAAGCGAGGTACAACTGTACTTGCAACTTTCTTATTTTTGGATTAGCTAAAATGTTGTTCAAGTCTTTGCATCTAAGGGGTGTCCAAACTACAGCCCGTGCCGCCAAATCATTCAGCCTGCGCCATCCTCAGAAGCAGAAGTGAAACGTGCACATTACATGCCCATACATGCACATTTTACTTCTGTTTCCAGTGGGAAGAACCACATGACCAGCACGTTCAACCATGTGACCAGCCTGCAGCCCGAAAAGTTTGGGCACCTCTGATCTAAGGCTTTTATCCTACGCAAATTTTACATGACAATAAGTCTCACGGAATTTAGTGAAGTGTACTTCTGAATAGTGATGTGCAATAAAGCAATGTAACTTTTTTAAACAGTCACATATTGTGTTCCAACAATTGCTGCAAAAATATGCTCAAAAGCAGCCAGACAAAACTGGTCATTAGGTATTCTAAATGAAAATCTGTTAACTGAGTAGAGGAAAATAAAGTTTGGCAGCAACAGTACAAAATCCTAGTGTAGGCCAGCTTTCTGATTCTGAAAAAAAACAACAACACACCACCCAAATAAAATAATGGAAATTAACTAGCTATCTTAGAAAGTTTTTCCCTTATGCTATATCATTTAGCTATGTGTTACTGCTCACTAGAATATATAACTGTAGTCTGTTTTGAACTTGGCAGATCAAAACTATTGATTCCATGACAATTTCAGCTCAGTGGTCAGATGACAGTCAAACCTCCCCATCATGTGAATTCCCAAAAGCCTGCCTGTTGAGATCTACATCTGATTGAGCCGTGCCTTGGTAATATGGCTTGACAACATGCAAGAACTTGCCATGTTTCCTTTGCAGCCTTAATGCATTTTAGTGAAAAATTGTCTAAATCAAGATTGGTTAGCAAGGTGAACCATTTAAGAGGCATCCTGCAAAATGAAATCAAATGCTACTTTAGAGCAGATATTCCAATTGGCAGGTAACTGCTAAGTGCTCTAGAGGCACTTAGGATAGACGTCTTGCATTGCTAAGAATGGAACTTACCATGGTAATCCTTGTATAATGGATTGGTTTCTCTCTCAGAGCCGATAAATGATTCAAGACCAACTACCGTATCTGACAAGATTGTAACACGTTCCATAATTGCTTTATTCTGTAAAACATGGAAACAAAATGCACAACTGGTGTGATAAAAAAGGTAATTAAGATTCTAAGGGTAGGGTTTCATCTTCTCAATGATAAATTGAAGGGAAAATAGGTCATCAATACCTGGAAAGTATTGAAAATGTGACTGGTAATTTAAGTTTGAAGAAAAGAATACCACTGCCACCAAACAAAGCACTGTCACATATCTTCTCATATATTTTTTGCAATTAACATTACAATACAATTTAAAGGTACATTATGTATACATGCGTAAAATGCAATCTGATCATAGCTAAGCATTTTCATTTCAGTTACACCTTTAAGCATTAGTATGTATAAGGCAGAAAGCAATATATTTCATCATAGTAGCCTATGTATATTATTATGATGTACAGTAATACCTCAGATAACATTAGTATCGAATAACACTAAAATCGCATAACATTAAGCAATCTGGGGGGAAGAATTGCATCGGATAACATTAAGATCCTATGGGATGCATCGGATAACAACCGCTAAAGCCTGTGTGGTTACAATGTATCTCTATGGATCCCATAGGATTTTAACATGCATTGGATAACACTAAAAATCGTATAACATCAAGACTTGTGGAACCAGGTTTTAGTGTTATCTGAGGTTTTACTGTATGTACTTAAGGATTAAGGCATAAACATTTCTTCTTCTGGATACAGGAAATGTAGCAAGGGGGATGCAGAGCAGAAATAGATTTTAAAATGCTAGTACAGTAAAACCTCATATAACACTAAAACCTGGTTCCACAAGACTTGGTGTTATATGATTTTTAGTGTTATCTGATGCATGTTAAAATCCTATGGGATCCATAGAGATACATTGTAACCACACAGGCTTTAGCGGTTGTTATCTGAAGCATCCCATAGGATCTTAATGTTATCTGATGCAATTCTTCCCCCCAGATTCCTTAATGTTACGCGATTTTAGTGTTATTCGATACTAATGTTATATGAGGTATTACTTGTACTCCCCTTGCTGTACTGACAAAAATACACTGCTAGGTGGAGCACATGGGGAAGTACATCCTAGCAGCACAAATTTCCCAGGAAAGAACTGGGATGGGGGTTGGGAGACTAGATCAAAGCACATCCTCTCTTTTTCCTCTCTAATTAGGTAATGTGGTGAGTAGGAGGTGGGGACACAGATTAAACCCCTGCTCAGATTAAACCCCTGTTGTTAATAACTAAATTACCTCTACATACAGTTACTAAATTAAGACCCCTTGTGGCGCAGTAGTTAAGCTGTTGTACTACAGCCCAAACTCTACTCGCAATGAGTTCAATCCTGATGGAGATTAAGATTGACTCACCCTTCTAGCCTTCTAACATCGGTAAAATTAGTACCCAACATGCTGGGAGCAAAATGCTAATTACAGTACCTTGTTAACTGCCCAGAGAGTGCACAAGTGCTATGTAGTATATACCACATTTTTCAGACCATAAGATGCACCTGACCATAAGACGCACCCAGTTTTTGAGGCAGAGAAACAAGACAAAAACAAGAAAAAATGGGCACGTGTGCTGGTTCCCCCCAACCCAAGCGCAGATTCTGTGCTGTGATCAATCTGTGCTTAGGTTGAAGGGGGGGGACCGGTGCACGGGCCCATTCCTCCACCAAACCCAACCGCCGATCGATCACAGCGCGTGATCGGTACTTAGGTTGTGAGCGATCCTAAGCATGGCAAAATGATGGCATTTTTCCTCTCACATTCCAATATGACAAAACATATAATTTCCACTCACTTACTGGAAAACCTATCAAAACAACCATAATTCAAATATATGCTTCAAATAAAGAGGAAATTAAAAGCTTTTATATCAATGACCACGAGGAGAGTGATCACATACCAAAAAGAATGCACTGGGAAATCATAAATGATTAGAATTTGGCCTAAAAGAAACAATGCAGGAAAGTGACTCACATAGTTCTATGAAGCTGACAATTTGTTCATTGCAAATATATGTTCCAGGCAACAATGCCCAATATACAAATCAACTGAACTACTCAGTCACAAACATAAGATGGAGAAGCTGTATTCTTTCTACAAAAATAAGACCAAGACCAGACAGTACAGACTATGAGTTCCTATGTCAAAAACTACAGTAATACTGAAGAAAAAACACTAAAACAATTCTAGCCTCAAAATATCTTTTAACTACTAATTCTTATAGGTTATTTGTGAAAACTGGACTGTAAATGAGCTCCCCCCTCGGGTGTAAACAGAATTCTCTTCCAAGAAAAGACTGTACAAATTACACAAAAATTACATTATAGATAAAGCTTATGTAAAAGGATACATATATATATAAATTATTATTATTATTATCATCATCATCATCATCATCATCATCATCATCATCATCATTATGCTGAAATATATTAGTTGGCTGAAAAATGCAGTTTAGTTTGAACCTTATTTAAGACTTGATGGTGTCAAAATAAAGAAACAATACACATTACTAATTCTCAATTTCATTTTTATGGCTAATACCCCACTGCTGGTACCAGCTAGGGTAGACCTGTAGACTCAACTGCATTTACAGAAGTGTTAACTTGTGGTTCAATGGTTTTAAGTCTTAGATGGAGCTAGCAATAAGATACAGTACTGCATATTCAACTTCAAATTTGTTGTTGTTCAGTTGCACAATCAAGTCTGACCCTTTGTGACCCCATGGACCACTGTACACCAGGCTCCTCTGCCATCCTCTGTAGTCTGCCCAGATCTACACCCACTGCATCAATGATGCCATTTGGCCATCTCATCCTCTGTCATCCTCTTCTCTTTTTGCCTTCAATCTTTTCCACAATCATGTCCTTCTCCAGTCAGTCCACTCTTCTCATTTGGTGGCCAAAGTACTTGAGCTTCAGTCAGGGTTGATTTCCTTTAGGATTGACTGATTTGATCTCCTTGCAGTCCAGGTTCTCCAGAGACACAGTTCTTCTGCCTTCAGCCTTCCTTATGGTCCAGCTCTCACAGCCATACATTACTAATGGGAAGACCATTGCTTTAACTATGTGGACTTCTGTTGGCAGAATGATGCTGCCTAGGATTGTCATTGTTTGTCTTGTAAGAAGTAAGTGTTTTTTTTATTTCATAGCTGCAATCACCATCTGCAGTGATCTTAGATCCCAAAAAGGTAAAGTCTGTCACTACTTCCATTTCTTCCCCTTCTATTTGTCAAGGAGTGATGGGTCCAGAAGCCATAATCTTGGTTTTTTTTTAATGCTGAGTTGCAGGCCAGCTTTTGGACTCTTCTCTTTCAACTAGTGTTCTGTGCACTTCAATATCTAGGCATCCCTGCCACATGTCCTCAGAGACGTCTGCAAACGTAGACAGCGATGGCTCTTCGGCTATAAACCGAGATAAGCACTGAACCCTAGAGTTGGATACGACTGGCTTTCAAGCAAGAGTGATCTTTACCTTTCAAATACAGAATCATATATCATACAATCAATTTTGAGCTTTTTGAATAACTGGTTACTTCCAAAAAAACATACATACATACATACATACATACATACATACATACATACATACATACATACATACATACATACATACATACATACATACATACATACATACATTTTACAAGCAGTTTGCACTAATCTCTTACTGAGTATAAATTATAGCCTGCTATTCAGGAGCAAACTGGCAAAACTCAGCCCAGATTGAAGACTGGCTGGGGGAAAAATCTGGAATAGGTGAGAAAATGATGCGAATCAGACAAAAGACATGACTGCTCCCTCTGCTGGCAAGGTTCTCAACTGCTTTAATTTTTAATTAATGACTAGTTTTCCTTTAATTATTTATGATGCAGTCAATAAATAATGCAGAGTTTTCCTACTTCGGTCTGTTGCTGAATGTTTTTTTCACATTACTGAACTTATGATGCCCTATTTTACTAGAACAATTTTTAAGGAAAAGAAAGGTTGCAATGTTTTATCAGATAGCTTTCACTTCTGTAAAATCTGACAAAAAAGTGCAAGGATCTTTCTAAAATAAATGAGACTGAACAAATTACCTTTACCTTACCATTTATAAATATCAGATGTTAAAAATATACCGCAACAATTGTGAGAAATGAACATACTTTTAAAGTATGTGTTCTACAAACATATTCAAATTACAAACTACGTCGATAAAATATATTTGTGGAAAGAGAGTATGGATGCTGAAGCTGCTGTCAGAAAGTCTCCGAAAATGCTTCTTATATTATCCACAGCACAAGTTGATATAGTCAAGTGCAAGCATTTAATAAAATTCTATTATTGGATTTGTGGTTCCAAATAGAAACTCCCAAAACAAGGATCAGGTTTTTCTCACCCACTGTTCTCATTTGAATCTTAGCTGAGAAGCTGCTCCAGCTCCCAGCTTTCCAGAAGGCTCCATCCCAGGAATCCTTGTCTGCCATTTGCTTTGCTGATTTTAATCTCTCAGGACTTTTTTACAGTGGCTCCACTATGCTGAACTGGCACTTGTTTCAAGAAGTGAGTTATTATTAAACTTGTAGGTCAATTGTGGCACTAACAACTCTTTGGAAGCTTTCAGCCACAGTGTACAATTTGCTGGTCTAATTAAATATTAATTCTAAGTGTTACATTTGGTGGCTAAAAGCTTTTATTTTCCCATCATCAGTCTGGAACAGAAAGAGGTTACGAAGCTAATTTAATTTTTCTCTCCTTTAGCATTAAAGCTTAACTACCTAGGTCGCAAAAACATCATTAAAGATGCAACATTCCTTGATATTACAATTATCGTGCAATTAATAGAACAGACCTAAATTACAGAGATAAGAACTTAGATGTTTAGAGAATATGCAAACATTCAGTAAAAATTTAAAATGAAATGTATCAAACAAGAGGTGAAAATTTATAATTATACTAAATATATAAAATTAATTTTTTTATTCTTCTGTATAGAAAGAAGCTAGTTGGTTCTATAGCTCAGTGTGTTAGTTAGATGATTGTGAAGTCAGAGGTTGGGAGTTCAGTCTCCATTGGACATCCCAGAAGAGTCAGCTTGTGGTTTTAGACAAGCTGTACCATCTCAGGATTCCACCAGAAGAAGGGAACAGTAAACCCCTTCTGATTACTCTGTACCTATAAAACCCAGCAAATCAGAAATAACTTGATAGCACACGCACATATATATACATAGAAATAATCTATATTTGAATAGAAACCATTCTTCAGTTATTTTCAAAGAGTATTGCTTTATTTACTAAAACATTTTTGGAATACAATTGCAAAATTTTCATTTCCAAAAGACAGATAACCCTAGTTATATCCTTACTATATTTTAACTCATCTTTCTCATCATGAAACAAGCTGGCTCAACATATGGTGCTTTCTCCATTCTATTTTTGAAACAACTTCATTCATGTCTGGACAGTAAGTATTATATTAACTACCTATTTTAGTAGCCAAAATACTCCACATACTGAGAGAAAACAGCCATGAGTTTCAATCAACACTGCAGTTTTAATGCCTATGTTGCACCTTTTGCTTAAACAAAACAAATTAGTTTATAATTCCCCATTGACTTCACAGAAATGGACAGTACTAAATTAATCGTTTATTTTAATTTCTACTCTTTGAGCCTCACCCACAATATTCCATAACATATCTTGTCCCTGGAGAAGCTCTTAGGGCATGCAACGAGCTTCAGTGAGGAAAAGAAGATAAGAGACTATTGTGGAAACAGAAGGGTTTTTTTTAAACACCTTGGTAAAAATGCTGAATGAAGTTTAGGAATTTATCTGTATTTAAATAAAAGAAATACAATATAATCAATTAAGTATATACTGCCAGTGTTTTATTAGTTTGCTCTACTCTAACCAGCATTGTTATTTTATTTATTTTTCACCCATCTAGGATATTCTCCCACTATGGACCAAGTAAAACAGATTAAAAATATTTCAATACCAACTCAAAATTAAATGTAAACAATAGATCCAACCAGATAAAATTATAAATAACGACAAAAGCCACTAATAATATAGAGATTGCAGTAAATGTACCTGGATCAGATGAGCTGGAATAGTGATGATACAAGCAGACAGAGATGTTCTGAGGAGGCCTCGTAGAGCATACAGAAATTTTGTGAGGCTGTAAATGTTTTGTGGATTTTCAGTACAACAAATATCATCACCCCACAAAACTGAACCAAGGCTTTGAATTCCAATTCTCAAAATGTTTCTTTGTTTTTTCTATGAAATAAAATAGAAAAAAAATTAATTAGAATGTAAAGAATTAAAGAGAAGAAATAAATAATGATACTATTTAGTTACAAAGAGAATGATGGTCAACACTGGCTCTAGGCACATCTGAAATTCTGGTAAAATTGGCCCAACCCAATAATATGGCAGTCTTAAACTAAGCTGAGATTTGTCTGAATGTTCTATTACAACAATAGTGGACGTAGCTGATTACAAAGATTATGAATGAGTACAAAGATCATAAATAAGTACATAAACAGTAATGGCAGAGAGTACAGCTTAGTGGTATCATATAGGTTGCATGTAGATTATCCTAGTATGTTCCAGTATCTAGTCTAATGAGGCTTTAAAATAGCTGAGGAAAGAAGGGGAGGCAAAGCTGAAAGAGAAAGATTCACCCAACTGAATGCAGATTGCCAGAAAACAGCAATCAAATATGAGGAGGCCTTCTTAAATTAACACTGCAAAGTAATACAGGACAACAACGGAAGTGGAAGGACAAGAGATCTCTTCAAGAGTAAAAATGGCCATGATAAAGGTCAAATATGGTAGGGACCTAACAGAAGGAGAATAAATCAGGAAAAGTTGGCAAAAATATACAGAAGAACTCTACAAGAAGGAATTTAATATCCCTGACACCTATAATGGTGTGATTGCTGAATCTGAGTCAGACATCTTGGAGTGTGAAGTCAACCAGGCCCTAAAAATGATTACTAACAACAAAGCCAATGGAGATGACGATATTCCAGTTGAGATATTTAAAGCCCTAAAAGATGATGCTGTTAAAGTCCTGCGCTCAATATGCCAGCAAATTTGGGAAACAAAGCAGTGGCCACAGGATTGGAAAAGTTCAATTCAAGTTCCAATTCCAAAGAATGTTCAAACTATTGTACAATTGCACTCATTTCACACTCTAGGAAAGAGTGTGAAATGTTAGGACCTGCAGAACTTGCCGCCGCTGCCACCAACACTGCTGCTGCCCTACAAATTTCTCTGGCCTTGCTTCGGCAGCCAGGAGAGGGAGCCGAAATAGACGAACAGCCAGGCTCACCATGCCGCCGCTAACCGGACCAGGATGGAAGGGGTGAGGCTGGAGGGCAGGCGGCTTGAAGAACTTGCTGCCGCCGCTGCCAACTCCGTCACTGCCCTACAAATCTATCCAGCTTCGCATAGGTAGCTAGGGGGAGAAGAGGGATGGAGACAGCCGAGCGGCCAGGCTCATCATGCCACCGCCACTCAGACCAGGATGGAGGGGGCAAGGCTGGCAGGCAGGTGGCCCAAAGAACTTGCAGCCACCAACACTGCTGCTGTCCTACAAATTTCTCTGGCATCGCTTTGGCAGTTGGGGGAGAAGAGGGGTGGGGACGACTGAGCGGCCAGGCTCAGCATGCCACCGCTGACTGGACCAGGACAGAGGGGGCAAGGCTAGAGGGCTGGCGGCTTAAAGAACTTGCTGCTGCCGCAGCCAGCGCCCCCGATGCTGCCACCCCTATAAGCCCCTCTGCCTAACCTCAGCAGCTGGAAGAATTGAGGGTCTGAGGACAATGTTGGCCTTGCCTTTGGGGAAGGGCTGTCATGGGAGGATGGTTCCTCTTATATCTCATGGCCCTGTCACCCCTGTGCCCCTGGGGAGGCTGAGGATGGCCCTGGCCACCAGCTATAGACCTAGGGAGGAGGAGGAAACACAGCCCTCCTCTGCCCTGCCCTTGCCTCTGGTGGAGGCAAGCTAACAGCACCAGGGGCTGGTGGCAGAGGCCCTGGAGACTGCAGCTAAGGGATTATCTCGAGCCTCAAGTAAGGATAGGTGAGCTAAGGGTTGGGAATGGGGGGGGGCTGGGATGGGGGAGGGAGGGATGGCCAGGCCATGAAGGAAGGAAGAGCGCTCTGTCTGGAGTCAGTTGTGAGGTTCCTGGGGCCGAAATTGTAGTTGTAATGGGCATGGGGTCGATATTGTGGAGACCGAGGGCCAGGCTGCACTCGGGGAACGTGGGACTGCTGTTTAATATCTGTCCCCCATTCCAGCCCCCTGGCTACATCTCTGGTTGCTGGACAGCAGATCCAAAGTGACCCCTCCCTTAGGCTGCTACTGGTGAATGCCAGGTTGGTTTGTAATAAGGCCCCCCTGCCTCTAGATACAATCTTGTGGAAGCAGGCCGACCTGGCATGCATCACCAAAACCTGGCTGACACTTGGGGATGGTGTTTCCTTCTCAGAAATGTGTCTAGCCGGTTTTGGGGTTTTGCACCAGCTGAGGGGTAAGGGGAGGGGTGGTGGCATCGCTGTTGTAGCCAGAGTTGTTGGGAGTCACAAGAGCCACGGCTCCACAGGTACAGGGTTGTGAGACTTTGCTTCTTCAATTGGGCCTTATGGGTCATTTGGGAATCTTGCTCCTGTACCTGCCCCCTTGCGGTGCAGCAGATTCTCTGCCCAAACTCCTTGAGGCAGTCACAATGTTGGCGTTGGAGCTCCCTGGACTTAGGGTCCTGTGGGACTTCAATTTGCCTTCATTGGGGACTGGTTCCAAGGTGGCTCTGGAGGTCATGGCTACCATGGCTGCTGTGGGCCTGACTCATGTAATTCAGGCTCCGACCAGGAGCAGTGCCAGCACACCTGATTTAGTTTTCCTGTTGGAGCGGTGGCTGAGTGATCTGAAATTACAGCAATTACAGATAACACTGGTGCCATGGTCAGATCACTATCTGGTGACTCTGGATTTTCTGGGAACTATGTTTCATTGTAGGGAGAGAGGGCCAGTTAAATTGGCCCGTCACCGGCGACTGATGGATAATGAGGGATTCCAGAAGGAACTGGTTTTTTCCCCCGGCTGCACTATTCGGCCGAGGCCCTAGTTGCCCTTTAGAATAAGGAGGCAACGGCAGCCTGGGACGTGATTGCACTACTATGGCCTCTCCGAGCTCACTGGCCCCGCTCATCTCCGTGGCTTATGGAAGATTTGAGGAAGCTTAAATGAGCAAAGAGATTCCTAGAGTGCCGTTGGGGGAAAACCCAAAGTGATTCTGACTGAACACTTGCTACAGCTGCTGTTAGGGCCTACCTTGTGGCAATAGAGGTAGTGAAACACATTATTTCACCGTCCTTATTGCCTCTGCAGATAATTGGTAGAGGGGGGCCTGAACCCGGATGGCAGGGGCCGGTGGATGATTTTGCTGATTATCTGATGGAGAAAATTGCTCGAATTCACTCAAAGTTTAATCCCAACGTGGACATGAGGGATTTGGAGTTGGCTGGATCACAGTCTTGCCATGTTATCTGGGATCGGTTTGATCCAGTTGTCCCCGAGGAAGTGGACAGGTTCCTTGGGGCTGTTCGTGCCACTGCCTGCATATCAGATCCATGCCCTGCCTCGTTGATCAAAATGACCAAGGCAGTGACAGGCGGTTGGGTCAGTGCAATAGTTAATGCTTCCTTGTGGGAGCGTGTTTCCTGCACCACTGAAACATGTGTTGGTGCGCCCCCTCCTGAAGAAGCCATCGCTCAACCCAAAAGTATTGGCTAGCTTTAGGTCTGTATCTAACCTTCCTTTAGCGAAGGTATTAGAAAAGACAGTGGTGCAGCAGCTACAGGGGGTTCTGGATGAAGTGGATTATCTGGACCCTTTTCAGTCAGGATTCAGGCCTGGATACGGTACTGAGACTGTATTTGTTGTGGTGTTGGATAATTTCTGGCATGAGCGGGATGAAGGTGATCTGTCAATCCTCACTCTTCTTGACCTCTCAGCGGCCTTCGATACTGTCAACCGCAGTATCCTTCTAGAATGGCTCCGAGGATTAGTGATCCAGGACACCATGTGGTCCTGGTTTTCCTCATTTCTTAGGGGTCAGACCCAGTCGGTGTTGCTGGAGGCTTTTCCATTATGGGGTACTGCAGGGCTCAGGGTTCTCACCTCTCTTATTTAATATTTACATGAAGGCTCTGGATGAGATCATGCATTCCTACGGTGTGAAGTATCATCAATAGGCAGATGATACTCAATTGTACATCTCAGCCTGTGGTGATCCAAGCAATGCGGTTGAAGTCCTATCCAGGTGTCTGAAGGTTGTAAGTGTCTGGATGGGGGAACAATGGGCTACAACTTAATCTTGGCAAGACCGAGTGGTTGTGATTTAGGGGGCCCGCATTGTCCCGGGAGCTACCACCTTTGGTACTGGATGGAGCTCTTTTGCCTCAGACAAACCAGGTGTGTAATTTGGGGGTCATCCTGGACTCACGACTCTTGCTCAAAGAGCAGGTGGCAGTCATGGCCAGGAGGGCCTTTGCGCAACTTCACATCATTTACCAATTACGCCTGTTCCTGGACCAGGACTCCTTGCTTATGGTCACTCGTGCTCTGGTCACCTCCAGACTAGATTATTGTAATGCGTTCCACATGGGGCTGCCTTTGATGACCATTTGGAGGCTACAACTAGTGCAAAACATGGCTGCCCACATGGTGATGAGGTGTGGGTGTTACAACCATGCCTCATCCCTGGTGCGGGAGCTGGACTGGCTGCCAGTGTGCCTCCAGGTGCAATTCAAGGTGCGCTGGTAATAACCTTTAAAGCCCTTCATGGTAGTGGACCAGGATACTTAAGAGACTGCGTTACCCCAAGGTCATCTGCCTGTCCCACCAGAGTGGACCGGAGGGGCTCCCTAGTGGTTCCATCTCTGGCACTAGAAGGAGAGCCTTCTTGGTATCTGCTCCGGATCTGTGGAACCTCCTGCTGACCAAGTTGCACCTCCAGGCAGAGTTGCCAACCTTCAGAAAGGACCTAAAAACCTGGTTAGCACAGCAGGTGTGGGGTGCTGCTGGAGTGGCAGCCCCCCCCCCCCCCGGCTTATATAACGGCCGTCTGGGTTTTAATTTTATAGGGAGGATATTTCAAATACTTTTAATTGTTTTTAAAGTTTTAAGTGTTCCTTTAACTTTTTGCATGATGGGGACATTTTATATTTTGAATTTTTGATGTCAACTATGAGCCGCCCGGAGTTGCTTTGGCGAGAGAGGTGGCAATATAAATACAGTAAATAAGTAAATAAAGACATGTCCAAAATCCTACAAGCTAGGCTTCAGCAGTACATGAATCAAGACTACCAGAAGTACAAGGTGGGTTCCAAAGAGGCAGGAGAACTAGAGATCAAATTGCCAACATTTGCTAGATTATGGAAAAAGCTAGGAAGTACCAGAAAAACATCTACTTCTGCTTCATTGACTACACTAAAACATTTGATTGCATGGATCACATCAAACTGTGGCAAGACCTTAAAGAGATGGAAGTACCAGACCACCTTACCTGTCTTCTGAGAAACCGGTATATGGGTCAAGAAGCAACAATTAGGACTGGATAGGGAACTACTGATTGGTTTAGAACAGGAAAAGGAGTAA
Organism: Furcifer pardalis; assembly: GCA_030440675.1. Taxonomy (NCBI): domain Eukaryota; kingdom Metazoa; phylum Chordata; class Lepidosauria; order Squamata; family Chamaeleonidae; genus Furcifer; species Furcifer pardalis. Next base: position 80,760,286 of record CP126894.1, on the reverse strand, counting down.
GTACAACAAGGTTGTATATTGTCACCCTGCTTATTTAACTTATATGCAGAGTAGAGTACATCATGTATAATGAATTACTGGATCAATCACAATCCAAAATTAAGATTGCAAGATCAACAAACTCAGATATACAGGAACCACCCTAATGGCAGAAAGTGAAGAACATCCAAAGAGCCTCTTGATGAGGGTGAAAGAGAAGAATGTAAAAGTTGGCTTGAAACTCAACATAAAACCCCCAAAGATCATAGCATCTTGTCCCATCACTCCTTGGCAAATAGAAGGGGAAGAAATGGAAGCAGTGACAGACTTTAGCTTCTTGGGATCTAAGATCACTGCAGACGGAGACTGCAGCCATGAAATAAAAATACACTTACTCCTTGGGAGGCAAGTTAGGCAAACCTAGGCAGCATAATAAAAAGTAGAAATGTCACCCTGCTGACAAAAGTCCATATACTGTATTTAAAGCAATGATCTTCCCAGTAGTAATGTATGGCTGTGAGAGGAGGACAATAAGGAAGGCTGAGTGCAGAAGAACTGTGGTGCTGGAGAACCTGGACAATAAGGAGATCAAATCAGTCAATCCTAAAGGAAATCAATCCTGATTGCTCCTTGGAAAGACAAAAACTGAAGCTGAAACACTTTGGCCAACAAATGAGAAGAGAGGATTCACTGGAGAAGGCCTTGTTGCTAGGATAGAAGGCAAAAGGAGAAGGGGGCGACAGAAATGGTAAATAAATAAGTTTTGTGTCAGAAATTACTCTGGGTTGAAAGGACTTTTGCTGGAGAAACCCCGCTCAAGGGATGCCTGAATGAAGCTCCTTTCATGTCCCCACTATCCACTGCGTACCACTTGGGTATCGAAACCTGACCTTTCAGTCTCCAAGCTCAGCATCTTAACCACTAAGCCACTGCAGTGCTGCTGCAGAGATGGTTAGACAGTATCATTGACACATTGGGCATGGATCTGGCCAGAATCCCAATGATACTGAATGACAGTGGAGGCTGGCATGGTGTGGTCTATGGGGTCATGAAATGTCAGACCTGACTGTGTGACAACTCTAATATCTGTATTTTACAAATAATTACAATAAGTAAGTAGGAAGAAATGGTTCTTTAACCTGACAGCTGCTGCTAGTCAAGTATGTGGGACTAGATGAATAATCAAACCAAGTTCACAGGAAATTTCTAAATTCATAATGACAATCATCCAGGACAGGATCCTAACCTCAGAAGATCATTATCCCAATCAATACATGTGATTTGCCAAAAGGAATATATAATCTTGTACAATCAAACCTTACATAAAGAGTGCCTCGCTTAAAGAGCAACTTGTTTAAACAGCAGAATTTTATCTGAACGTTCACTTCACTTAACAAATAAAATGAACCAAAAATTCGCTTAACAAATACATCGGAATTCACAATCCCCCCCCCAACAGTAGTCATAATTGGTCACTTACAATGGTGCTTCACTTAAAGAGCAAACTCGCTTAAAGAGCAATCCTGTGGAACAGATTATGCTCTTTAAGCGAGGTACAACTGTACATACAATTCAAAATAGCCTTGTTGTTGTTCAGTCGCACAGTCGATTCTGACCTTTTGCAACCCTGTGGACAATTGCCCGCTAGGCACCTCTGTCCTCCTCCATCTTCCTCAGCCCGCCCAGCTTTGTGCCCATTTCATCTACAATACCATCTAGCCATCTCATTTTTGGCTGCCCCCTTCTTCTTTTACCTTCAACCTTTCCCAGCATCAAGGCTTTCTCAAGTTAATCCTCTCTTCTCATTTGGTGTCCAAAGTACTTTAGCTTCATCTTCACTATTTGACCTTCTAAGGAGTAGTTAGGGTTGATTTCTTTTAGGATCGACTTATTTGTTTTCCTCGCTGTCCAGGAGACTCTCAAAACTCTCATCCAACACCATATTTCAAAGGCATCTATTCTTCTGCGTTCAGCTTTCCTTATGGTCCAGCTCTCACAACCATACATTACCACCAGGAATACCATCACTTTGACTATGCAAATTTTTGTTTGCTAGGTGATGTCTCTACATTTAACTATGTTCCCCAGGTTTCTCATAGCTTATCTCCCAAGCATCAGTTGCTTTTTTATATCATGGCTGCAATCACCATCTGCAATGAGCTTTGATCCTAAGAAAGTAAAATCTGTCACTGCTTCTACTTCTTTCCCATCTATTCTCCAGGGACTGATAGGGCTTGTTGACATTATCTTGGTTTTCTTGATGTTGAGTCTCAAGCCACCTTTTGCACTCTCTTCTTTCAACCCAAGCAGCAGCTTCTTTAGGTCTTCCTCACTTATTTATTTATTGTTCAAATTTATCCACCACCCTCCTCACCAAGTACTCCCTATGACTGAGTACTCCGTATGGGGGAAACTCGTACAATGAAAATTTTCGCTATGCAAAATGGCATCCCTTTGGGGGGAAATCGTATAACGAGCATTTCTATGGGAAAATCCACTTAGTGAGATTTTTTTTTGTTATACAATTTTTTTCCATTGACATTTTCATTATACAATTTTTTCCTTAGGGATTTTTGTTGTACAAAAAATTATAACAAAAAAAAATCACATAGTGAACAGCCTCATAGAACGAATTATTTTTGTTATATGAGATTTTACTGTATATTTGAAATATGGTGTTGGAGGAGAGTTATGTGGATACTCTGAACTGCCAGAAGGATAAGCAAGTCCTAGAGCAGTGATGGCGAACTTTTTAGAGACCAAGTGCCCAAACAGAGGGGCGTGGCAAACTCTGCTGGGGCGAGGGAGGAAGCGCTCCCATTGGGCTACTGGGAAGAGGGACATGTTGAATTTGGAGCTGGGGGAGGGAGAAAGAGCTTCCATTGGGCTGCTGGACAGAGGGGTCGGGCGAACTCTGCTGGGGGAGGATGTGCTCCAAGTGGCTGCTTGGCAGAGGGGCAGGGCTGGAGTGAGGGAAGAAGCGCTCCCATTGGGCTGCTGGGTAGAGGTGTGTGGCAAACTCGCTGGGGTGACATGCCAACAGGGAGGGGTGGATGTGCCATGTCTTGCATGAGTGACATAGGTTTGCCATCACTGTCCTAGAGCAAACATCTTTGGAGGCAAAAATAATGAAGCTGAGGCTGTCCTATTTTGGATGCATCATAAGAAGGCAAGAATCTAATCTCTGGGAAAGACATTAATGCTGGAAAAAGGAGGCAGCAGAGTTGTCCAGGACAGGCTATTTTGGAGAGCTCTCATTCATAGGGTCATCATAATGTGGAGATGACTTGATGGCATGGCATGCCAGCACCACCACCACTACCGGTTCATTTAGACCTATATAACCAACTCTGGTTGTCAATGGCTCCTCAGAGTCTCTAGCAGAGGCCACTCTTGGCACCTTCTACATGATCTTTTAAATTGAATATTGGTTAATACCTGGGGATTGGAGCCATCATATCCTTGCTGGTTAATGACTTTATGAATAGAATGAAGCAATCTGGTATAATTGCAGGCCATATCACTGAAGAGAGAAGAAAAGAATATTTAATAAACATCCTAACAACAGCAAACCCTTAAAACATGCAGATTTACAAAAGAAAAAGGGGATAATACAAATGAACAGAATACAGCTGCACTAATGTTTACATAAGCTTAGGATCCCTGGTGGCGCAGTGGGTAAACTGTTTTCTGCAACCAAAAGGTTGGAGATTTGATTCTGACCAGGGCTCAAGGTTGACTCAGCCTTGCATCCTTTCGAGGTCAGTAAAATGAGTACGTATGTTGGAGGCAAAATGCTAAATAACTTTTCAACCACCCATAGAGTTGACTGAGTGATATGGGGCATTATATAAGTGTGATTGCTTTGCTTTTGCTTTGCTTACAAGAAGCTGAGAGGTTGTGTCTCAAACCAGTACATACAGCAATGCCTATTTGCACCTTATTTTATAATTTATCTTTATCAGGAAGATTCAGCAATTTGGGTTAATGTCTGGGCTTCAATACTATCCTGGATACCAAATGTATTTAATAATCCCTTTGGATCTCTGTGCATTGCCAAGAGGCAAGAATTCTGTGGAAGTATGACCCTAATGCATTAAGTACATTGATGGGGTACACAAAAAGAGCCTCCTTGAAAATTGTGGTATTTTTGAACCACAATTGGATGTACCCTGGTAAAAGCAACTTTGTGTTGCCGGCTAATCTTTCTCACACGAGGTCAGGCAAAAGGAACTGCAGAATAAACTCAGCAAAAGGTGGCTTCCTTTTTGGCAGTTTCACATCTGGCCTAGACATGGAAGTAGTAGTATATTGATATAGTGATGTCTAAAATTTTATTAATGAACTACATGACAAGATTACAATCCTTTTGTTCCTTCTGCTGCCAAGAGTTTCTCAAAGCATGCAGACCTTCATCACCATCAGAAAACACAGAGGTTCATTTGTCAGAGATGTTCCTAGAATTAAAATACCCTAAATAATTTTAAAATTGCTTAATTTAAATACATTTAAATTGGCACATGTAGAAAATGTCAAATGTTTAAATCCATTACACTTGGCCTTAATAAACATGGTATATTTCTGCTAGTTTTGTTTTGTGAAAGGTTTTTTTTTGACAAAACTGAGATAGTTTCACAATCAGATGATTATATTTAGTATTTGGAAAGGTCCCAATCCAGACAACTACATCTAGAAGCTCATGGATGAAGTGGCCAGTCTGGGAACCTACACAAGACTGTCTAAAAGCAACACATTCTTGAGTTCTACCATGGTAAACAACTAGCTAGCTTCTTGAAAATAATAATAACCATAAAGGCTAAGTGACTACTTAAAACATCTATGCTCAAAAAGAAGATAGACAAATACTACAGGAATGAAAGTTACAGATGATTTATGCTCCTTGATATTACAGTTCTCTTTTACATTTACATTACAAACTGACCATGTCAGAATCTGAATGTGCTGCCTGTCTCTGGAGCTTTGAATCACAGTTCAAAGAAAGGGATTCCATTTCTTTGAAGTATAGCTCAGGTCTGTTATTACTTTACAGTAATCTGTGAACTCTAACATCATCTGGAAGTTAATTAAAGCTACTTAAAAACTTATATTAAGCTGTACTTCAAATGTTAGACATGTTATGAAGAAAGTTCAAGTGAGTAGGTAGAAGAATAAAAATCATGCACAGATTGTCAGATGGATAAAAAGATGGATCCCTGCTTCGATGGACATAAATTAAAATGTAATTCATTAATTTTCTTCAATAATGAAGAAAATTAACAAGATCAAATTACAAGATCAACAATGAGAACAATTCTATTACTAATTCAGGATGTCTCTGCTTGATCTTCTCCTTATTTTTAGTAGTTTTGACAGATGAAAGTGGCTGCTATAGAGAAGAGGGCTAAAGTCTGACTTACTATTCTTCCACTAGCTCCACAGTATGTACCTAAACCTAGATTTAATTCTGTACATTGAAGAGGTGACTAATTAAAATGTAAAATTTATATTTATGATTCTGCGACAAATGAAAATTCACATAAAATGGATAAATTACATATTCCAGCTAAACCTTTCATATATAATTTCAAATGTAAAATGTGTATGTTTGTGTAATGTATCTATTGATGCAAGGAATCCTAACCACAATATTATCAAGATCTATGATATGCAAAGGGCTGCAGATATTTAAATTGTATTGAGAAAGTCTGTTAGTTTTTCCTATAGGTTCACGACAAAACACTTTAATTCTGCTAATGTATTTTAATATGTTTAATAATGCATTCTCATTTTTGTTTCAACAATCTAGCAACTGTTATAGCATTGGTTTGTAAGAAGGGTATCCTAGCTACAGCAGAGCATCTGACTTTCCTATCAATAGTTTTTAGACATTTAACAAAAAGAAGGTTATCAAAAGGTTTGACAAATAGGCCTATTATCAGGAAGCAGACTCCATTAAGAAAGACATTTTAAATTGTTTGAGCAAGGTTTACCAGGAAATCTTTGCACTAAGTACATTTAAGCCATCTATCTAATCTCAATGTTCATCCTTTCAAAGCAGCAAATAAAACAAGCAAATGTAGTACTGTTTCTTGAATAGCTTTCCCACTGCAATATTAAAATATCTTAAACATAGATATATAATAATTAAAATGGAGATATCTGTAGGGCTTGTATGAAGGTCAATAGCTATCAGATATTATTGTACAGCTTAAAGGTAAAGATAAAATAATCAAGTATTTCACACAGAACTATTATGCAAAGGATCCGATTGTGTATATTTAAAGAAATTGTGCTCTTTCTCTTGTTTCAGGTTCTGCAGTTCCCAAAACTGAAGCAGTAACCTGCTTCACTTGGGATGCAATAGTATATTTTTCATAAATCTTTAGCTTCCTTTAGGACTGGTAATCACTTGCTGTTCCATGTGTACCTTAAACCTGTGGGCTAGGCTTTAGCACCAAAGAGATGGTAGCAGGAATGGGAGGAGAAGAAAAATCCCAATTCTGCTGATGTTGACACATGTGTATATACAATTATATAACTAAATCTTGGCCTTATAGATAATCCTTAATATATTATGGCATCCTTGAACTGAATAGATAATTTTAAAAATCCCTCTTACTGGAACATTTATATTAAACTTGGAAAAATTCATTAAAATAGGACAAGTAAAAATTGAGGGCATGATAAAACACTTTCTGTTATCATTGTGTTACAATTTCCATTATCTATAGATGAAGAAGACATTCAATAAATGGGCATTGCAACATAGTGGAAAAGTAGTTTAACAATAGAAGCAACTGTAACAGATGCAATTGGGTGAATAACTAAAAACTAATTCTCAAACCTGGATTTTGTCATATTGCACTGTGATTAAGACAAGTTGTGGAACCATTGGATCAAAATGAGAGAAGTACTGGAAGATGGGAGTGGAAGAAAGATAACTTTCTCAATTCTTTGTTCCTTGGCATTCCCCCACTGCCATCATTTTATTTTATTTATATACCGCCCATCTGGGTGGTTTACTTCACTTCTTCCATATCTAGGCCAGATGTGGAACTGGTGATTTCATTTTTCAGTTTCTTTTGCCTGACCAAGTGTGAGAAAGATTTGCTGGCACAAGGTGGCCATTGCCTGGGGTACCCCTGACTCTGGGTACAAAATATACCACAATCTTCAAGGAGGGTATTTCTGTGTACCCTGTTTATATCACTAAAATCACAACATAATACAAGGAAGAAAATTTCCAAGAGCTAAGATAGTGGCTAGAGTGAATTAATCAAACAATGGCGCTGCCACTGAGAAGGCACAATTCCTCATCAGTCTTCCTGGCCTCTCTTGGTGCTAGCACTTTGAGCTGTGCCATTTGAGAGGATCAGGTAGATGACATGGGTAGATGTCCTTTGGGAGAGACATTCCAAGAGATAGCAAAGCCCTAAATTGTATATGGGTTTATATGTCAATGTTAATACCTTGTGTCTAACACAGAACAGAATGGGTAAACAGTATAGATGGGACAGAGCCAAGGTGGTATGATAAAATTTCTTCATCCTGGTAATCAATTTGGCCGCTACATTCTGGACCTGTTGTAATCTATAACAGGGACAAGAACAGACCCATGTAGAGAGTGTTACAGTAGTTGATTCTTGAGACCATCAATGAATGGACCAGTATTGTCAGGGACTCTCTGTCCAAGTAGGACCTCAGCTGAGCAATTTGATAGAGCTAAAAAAATTGTGGCTTTTGAGATTGAAGCAATCTGATGTTCTAAATTCAGGACTGGATCTAAAATGACCCCTAAGCTGTAAATGTGGTTTCTCAAAAAGAAAACCAGTCTACCTAGAGTTGGAACCAGTCCTCCTTTTATTATGCATGTGAGAGGTTTCAGTTGTGGGCTGAAAATGACAACTAGTGGTATTCAATTATTTTTTCTTTAGGTTTCTTCTGGATATTCTTTTTGCCCAGTTGATTTGTTTTTTAACCATATTGGGTGGGTATTATAGTCTGAGAAATGCATTTTGTCTCTGTATTATGTGTCTGAGCAGATATGGTTGTACCTGAGGGTTTGTAGACAATGGATGTTGTCATGTGTTCTGGATAGAGGCTGGAGGCATGTAGGTAGGTGATCAGTGTATTTTCAATATAGTGTGGGGTTGAGATGTTCATCTTGTAACTTCACAGTGGTGTCTAGGAAATTTACTTGTTATATAGACTGCTTGAGGCTGAGGTTGATATTTAGATGAGTTATTGAAATCCTGGTTGAATTTCTCTAAGGTTTCCTTTCCATAGGTCCAGATCAAAAATATGCCATCAATGTACCTCAAATAGAGAACTGATTTATGGGTACAGCACTTAAGAAATTGTTATTTTAGACCAGCCATGAATACATGTGTATATTGTGAAGCCATCAGAATACCTATGGCCATTCTGCTGAACTGGACGTAGGTTTTATTGTCAAAGGCAAAATAGCTTTGTGTGAGCACAAAGTTGCAGAGAGTGGTAAATACTTGGACTTCATACTTATTTTGAATGGTATTCCTGATGGCTCGTAATCCATATTTGTATGGAATGTTGGTGTAGAGAGATTCTGCGTCCATTGTGGCTAAGATGGTGTTAGCTGGGTGATCATGTGTGTGTACTGATGTTTCCTTAGAAAGTCTGTGGGTATATTGGTGGCATATGGTATAGTACAGGAGTTCTCAACCTTTTAAAGCCAGGGTGTTGTGGGCCGCATCTGGCCTGCAGACTGCAGTTTGAGAATCCCTGATATAGTAGTTAGTCTGCAAGGTGTTACAATGCTTTTGCCTTTTTTGTTTTTTATTCAATATTGGATTACAGTGGTGAACAGGAAAAAGAGAACATTAATCAGCCTGAAGATGTCCATGAATGAACTCCTTACTCCCTCATGTAAATAGCTTGATAATTAGTCACCACAGAAAACAAAAAGTAAGTGCTGCACTTGCAGGCAATGTAGTAGGAGCAAAATCTGCATTCTATTCCATGGCTGGGAAGGAGAAGGTTCTACAAATATGTATGTGTGAAGAGCACCTAGAGCAGGATGGTTCCAAACCACCTCCAGCTACTACACCAACAGGATTTTCCTAATATTTAATTGATTCTCAACAACATTATCAAGTATTTTTAATACAAGCTAGATGGAGACAAGACAGGAAGGTTGCATTAATATTTTCTGGGAGTAAGTGAACAAGCCATTCATTAATGGAAACCAACATGCTGAGGGCTACCCTCTTCCCATTCACCAAAGTAATCCAAACCAAAAAACAAGGGTGCCTCTTTTCCTCTTCAACTTCCCACACCACAGTGGATCAATTTCAAAATGCTCTCCAACACCGAAGTGTGACTGGGAGGAAGAATGCCAATAGAGAAGAAAATGGTAGACTTGCCGTCCTTTGATTTCCATCTGCCATTGCCTCTCTCAATTCAATCTAATGGATTCAAAACTAATTTTAATCATGATATTATGAACTTTTGTGACAAGAGAAGGACCAGGTAATGTATCTAGCAGAGTCTTGACTTTCCAATATAGATTTACTCCAGTTAAGATGGAAAATCAAAGCAGGGGTTTGAGCTTGACATGCAGGCAGGAAGGTGCGGGTAAATAGTATTTATAAAGGCCAGTGGTGGGTATCAGCAGATTCGCACTAGTTCGCCAGAACTGATAGCAGAAATTCTGGCTGGCTCCACCCATCCAAGTTTTGAAATAAAGTAGTCCTAATTCGGGTGCAACACAGGGCTTTCCCCCTGGCCACGCCTACCATACCACTCCCAAAGTGTGGTAGTAAATTTTTTTAGCCCACCACTGATAAAGGCCAATCTACTATAGAGAGTAAATCAGTTTCACATAATTTATCATTGAAAATCTCTTTTCACTTGGTAGTCATCCAAAATGAGGAACTTTGCCAACTCACCATGAACCTGTTTCTTGAAAAGGGGAAAAACCATCCCACTTGATATTCTGGACCAATTCTGGAGTTATTGTTTTTGACAAATCAAAGTAATGTCCACATGTTGAAAAAGCTGTCCGTGTCACCTATGAAAACATACTGGGTCATTGAAAATGAAGTATCTTTGTTTTTGTTCAGTTGCACAGTTGATTCCGACCCTTTGCGACCCTATGGACCACTGCCCGCCAGGCACTTCTGTCCTCCACCATCTTCCTCAGCCCGCCCAGCTCTGTGCCCATTGCATCTACAATACCATCGAGCCAAGTTTCCAATGGCTTCTATATAATAATCTTATTTCCACCCTTCAAAACTACAATAAATGGGATTGCTATCTAAAATAATACATGGATCCATTAAGAAACTTCTACAGTAAATTGTATTTCTTCCAAATTCAATGAAATAATTCATGTGAACAAATGTGCTGTCATCTATTCACATTTAACTTGCAGAAAGTGCCTTAAACTCAGATTTTACTTTGAGTAAATAGCAACAAAGCTGCACCGAGATGCAAAATTTGATAATATACCAAGGCACTAATTCAAATATTCATTAATTTTTATGTGCATAAAAATAAATGCAGCTCTCCACTTATTTAAAAATATATATCAATTTTTTAAAAAGGAAAACACTGCTCGCCATGATCCAAATGGCTGTTCTGGCAGATGTCTTAATTTTACACATCCTTACTCCGTTTTATAGAAAATTGGTCAGGTTTGTGGGTAGTCATTTACATACAATGAATTGCTAGGCTGAATAGCAAATGTTGTATTAATAATTTGATAAAAAAAATAATGTCTGTCAGCCTCAAAGTTTTCATTTTATTTTTACTAGGAAAGATGAAACAAAGAATAATCATCCTCTCTAACAAGGAACTCATTTTAAAAAGAAACTAAAGACTGTTAATGTAAAGCTCTATAAATTAGAAAAAACAATGAAATTTAATACAGTACTAGTAATAAAAACAATGATTCAGAATAAATGTAATGAGCTTATTCAAATATATTTACTTAATGATATAACATAAAGCACAAAATGCTTGACAATTGCTCCAAAACCATCTGAGCTTTCATTTTATTTTAAATTATTACATGTTAAAAATTATTTAACATTATATATTAATACAGAAAAAATATTAACATCAAATCAAATATACTCATTGTCAAAATAAATCCAGAACTTCTAAGTTATTTATCTTTTGGGTTCTTAAAGCAATTTAAACAAGTGCTGTTCTTTGGCCTATAATCTATCCTTTATCCGGATTACAGATCAGAATGTTTTCACTCCGATCTCTGCCAGAGCTCATCTTTTTATTGTGTACATCCAAGCCTCAATGTTTTAGAAAGGCCTTGACTAACTGAACTTTGATCTGATGTCTTCATTGAGAAAAGCTCCAGGTTGCCCATTTCAGATGCAAATCCTCAGAGGCCCAAGAGATTTTAGTAAAGATAGCAAAACAGAAGAAACAAGAAGTTTCCAGGATCCTCTTTGAGAAGCCTGGGGAACACTGGTGTCCCTAATCCACACAGTTGCACGGATTAAGATAGGTGATAACCTTTCTTGATTCTAAAGAATGAGCACAGTGCCTACAAACTGGGTGGAGACTAGGATTTGGCAGCAATAAAACACTAGGCAATAAAAGCCTAGCTACATCAGAAGTCTATGAATAGACCTCAATGTACCTCATTCCCAGGCCTAGTGGGGAAGCTTGCAAAAAAAAAAAACCCACCTGAATCAAGTAAGCATGAATAATCTGTTTTAGCAGCAGCATGATTACAGAGGTAAAGCAAAAGGGAAGGGGAAGTATATTTCTCTTAACTATGAGATGATAAATTTATTAGTACAATGTGGTTTCATGCCTTTCCTTTCTTGGATTCTGTGAGCTATCCTGCACAAGAAGAAAAAATTAAATTCTCATGGAGCAGAGTATGCCTTTTGCAACCGTCTGCTTTTAATGCTTCTAATTGCAATACTAATGTGCTAAAAATTCTCATATTTAGAAGGAATCAAGGCAGAAAATTGATTTCATGCTGTGACAGTTTATGCATTGCCTTCAGAAAGCAAGTAACTCATTCATCAAAAGTGAGGAATGCATGAGAGAAAGAGATAAGTGAAAACTATACATAACCATACCTGCTTGCAATAAAGCAGGCAATAGAGAAGGTGCATGGCTAGTATTTCAATTGGTTAACCAGCTACATAATAAGAGCTTTAAACCTTCCCATGATGTTTGAAGTCTACAGTTGAAACACAATAGCTGTGACAATGTGATTATTACACTACTATCAGAGTTCATGTGTTTGTTTGTATGTACATGTATATACATACATATATATCTATATCTATGTAGATATTTATATCGATCTCTCTATCAAAGTCTCTCTCTCTCTCTCTCTATATATATATATATATATATATATATACACACACACACACACACACACATACATACTGTATTTTATTTGAATACTTCTTGCTTCTACTAGCCATTCTGATTGACAAGGAAGACCCTGGAAAAGCAGCTTTTCCCACTCTTAGGACTTTGATAAGGGCTCTCCCTCACCTTACTAGGGATCAGAAGAAAAGGTGATGTTGTCACAAGTAATGGTGATAACAGGTGGCAGTGAACATTCTGGTATTTTGTTTTGCTTTATTTTAAAGTATAGATGTAGTAGCTATACAGTAGTAGTTAACACTTTAACATTTTTAAAACACCCCTTGACTCTGCACTATTTTCTGAAGTCTTTCTGGGAAAATTCAGATTGTAGTTGGAGATCTTTTAGTCAATGGTTCTCTTCTCAGAGCCACACTCCAAAATATAAACTAATAAACTAATAATTGAAATCATGTTGCTTTCTTATGCACATGGAAGCCAAAAAACTAATATTTAAGTGTTTCTATGTGGTGGAGTTCTCAAGTATATTCAAAGCCAATGGGGTTTTGTACTCTTCAGAATCCAGGGGCAACTCGTTAATTGCATGTTATGCTATTTGTCTCTTGCACATGTAACAAGCAAATAGGCCAAACAACAACAAACCAACAAAAGTGATCCTAGTGTTATACCTGGGGAATACTAGCATTTATTCCATTAGAAAAGGTGCTGATATCAGCCTTGATATAAAAGGACGATACACATTATCTAAAGTAAATAAACAATGGTGGAAGTGAGAGGAAAGAGGGCACAAACAGAGAGATGCTTGAGTAAGCAAGGTCCTTCCATGCATATGTGTATTCTTTTCAGACACAGGCATTCCTTGTGCCTAATAGAATTATGTCCTCTGAAATTTTGGGCATGGGTTGTTATCAAGGAGATGTTTCTAAAAAACAAAAACACATTGTGCAGCCTTCTGGATTCTGGTCCTGCTCAACAAGTTAGATAAAAGACTACCAGGCAAAACTCATAGCAAGAGACTGAGAAACAAGAAACAAAATTAATTTCTGTTCTATTTATACAGAAAGAGGAAGGTGACAAATACAGTTGTACCTTGCTTAAAGAGCATAATGTGTTCCACAGGATTGCTCTTTAAGCGAGTTTGATCTTTAAGTGAAACACCATTGTAAATGACCAGTTGTGGGAGGGATTGCAAACCCGGATTTATTTGTTAAGCGAGTTTTTGGTAGGTTTTATTTGTTAAGCGAAGTAGCGAACATTAAGAGAAAATTCTGCTCTTTAAACGAGTTACTCTCTAAGCAAAGCACTCTTTATGCGAGGTTTGACTGTACTAGGATTTTATGTGCATGAGGAATTGGTCAGAGAATCTCCTGCAACTACTCATGGCAGACAATTTTACCAAGAGGCTAGGTATCAACAATAATAACACACAGAAACTTTTAACTTGTAGTACAGTACTCACATTTCCCACCATTACCCTAAGTGTAGTAAACAAAGTTGTTGCTTGGCAACCGCCAGCTCCAATTAGATTTAACTTTACATCAATTGTCACCAATATTTCAAGATCTTAACAGTTAAATATGGAATATTATTGGACCAAACTGGGAAATTCCATGTGACTGCACAAAAATGTCAGTTTCAACTGGATGTTATATGAGCACTTTCTCGTTTTTCCACATATGAATGTGGTGATATTTGTGTAAATATAAAGTATATGTTATGATGGTCCAGTATATCAGGTTTCATGCTAATACAATTGATGAGATTGTATGATCAACCTGGAGGGTATTTGATTTGGCATGTCATCATGTATAAATCTTCTCCCTTATACAAATGAATGGTCATGTCTGTGCAATTCCACAAAAAGAAAACATGCCAAGCCCTGTAAAATCAGTTTGTCATACTCCAATTATATTCTTTAATACAAAGCTGAACCTACTATGCAGTAGATGACATATTCATCAGAAAACATAATAGCAAAATTTTAGGACTGAATACACCAAAATATTCCATTTTACTTTAGAGATTTGACCATACAGTACTGCTATTCTAGGCAAGAAAATAGTTGGCCTAGGGAGAAATATATCTAAAAAAAATACTAAGAACTGTAAATTCTGTAGAACTGACCACTGGGCTTGTTTCTTACATGCTCCTTCACAACGATTAGTTTACAATGACAGTGAAGCTGACATAACCTCAAGTGCTTACTTTACTTATTACGCACATGGATAAGCAAGTCAACAGCATGATACAATTCTGTGCTTTCACTAGAAGGATCTACTAAGTACTGTTCATTTAACCTACAACAAGACTCCTATGTTCAGATAAATTTATAATGTAACCTGGTATAATCAAAACACACACTGTTTGAAAATGTGTGGAACTAAAAGAACTAAATCTGAAGTGCTTATGTTTAATATTTATTATTCATATTTAAAATGACAGCATGATCAGCTTAGGTCAGAACTATACAATAACACAGTATAGGCACTTCTAAGCCTATACTGTATACTGTATGTTAATAATACATGAATGCAAAGAGAAGATATATGTGGAGGGACTCAGTAGACATAAGGGTGCTATTTCGTTAGTGGCCACTTTTTGCAATTTCTGATTCTTCCTGCAAAGGATTACTTCTAGCATTTTCCCCAAAACCAGAAAATGTATAGTAGATCATTTACAGTGGACAGTGATGGAGAGGTAAACATTTTTTAATGCTAGTGGATCATTTTATTGTGATTGTGGGTAATGAATTGTGAGCCACCCAGAGTCACTACGGTGATAGGTGCAGCCATATAAATATAAACAAACAAACAATCTTTGACCCTTGCAGTAGACACCAAACACAGGGGTTGATATACAGTACTTCCATGTTTTTTAGAATTATTGCTTACCATTATAATAGAAGAACAAGTAACGTTTTTCAATTAATATCTACAGTTCAACATCTGGGTTTAAAAAAAAAAGCTAATATGACATAATGTACCTCATATTTTGGTATGTTCTGGTAACGCCAGGCTATTGTCATGGACTCCTGAGAATCATGCTTAGAGTTCTTTGCAGCTCTTACTTTTTCGTCCATTTCATTGACAGAAGTATTCAACAAAGGCAATGGAAGCACCTGAATTAAAAAAAAATTAAATCCCATCAGATTAATCTTTTCTTCTGACTGGACATTTAACATAGTGGACTATTATAGACATAATTTATATTGATTTCAGCAAAACATTTATCAAATATTTTGCATAACCATAGACTAGACTATAGCACTATCAGATAGATATATAACTGGTTGGAAAATCATATTCATCAATTTGTGCTTCATCAAAATGAAGTGAGAATCTGAGTGGGGTACTAAAGGGTTCTGAAATAGTTTTATTTTGAATTTGCAGTGTATCCAAAACTAAAAGGGATAGCTAACAATTCATAGAACAGAAATAAAGTAGATGTCACTTATAGAACAGAAAAAAGGGCTGAAATTCAACAGAGACAAACCCTAAGTTTGCATAAAATAGAAATAAAATACAGTAATACCTCGGATAACGTTTACCTCGGATAACGCTAAAATCGCATAACGTTAAGTAATCTGGGGAGGAGAATTGGATCAAATAACGTTAAGGTCCTATGGGATGGATCGGATAACAACCGCTAAAGCCTGTGCGGTTACAATGTATCTCTATGGAGCTTTAACGTTATCTGATCCATCCCATAGGATTTTAACATGCATCAGATAACACTAAAAATCGGATAACACCAAGACTTGTGGAACCAAGTCTTAGTGTTATCCAAGGTATTACTGTATACATATACAGAATGGGGGATATGTGGCTAAGAAGAAGTATATGTGAAAATAATCTTGGATTGTATTTCAACACCCTTATTGCCTCTGCGGATAATCGCACAGCGACCTTGTTTCGAGTGACCAGATCCCTCCTTGGTAGGGATGTGCTGAGGCTTTTGCTGATTATCTGACAGAGAAAATTGCTCGAATTCGCTCGAAGTTTAATCCTGGTGTGGATAATGTAGAGCTGGGGTTGCCTGGAGTGCAGCCTGGCCAGGTTATCTGGGATCTGTTTGATCCAGTTGTCCCTGAGGAAGAGGACAGGCTCCTTGGATTTGTTCATGCCACTGCCTGTGCATTAGATCCATGCCCCGCCTGGTTGGTTAAAACTTCCAGGGCGGTGACAGGTGGTTGGGTTGAAGCTATTATAAATTCATCATTACGGGAGGGGGTCTTTCCAGCAAATTTAAAACATGCTCTGTTGTGCCCCCTCCTGAAAAAACCATTGCTCGACCCCACAGTGCTTACCAACTACCGGCCTGTGTCCAACCTGCCTTTTTTGGGCAAGGTTTTGGAAAAGGCAGTGGCGCGACAATTACAGGGTGTCCTGGATGAAGCAGATTATCTAGACCCTTTCCAGTCAGGATTCAGGCCCGGATATGGTACTGAAACTGCATTGGTCGCGCTGGTGGATGATCTCTGGCGAGAGCGTGATGGCAGTCATCCATCTGTCCTGGCTCTTCTTGACCTGTCAGCGGCATTCGATACCGTCGACCATGGTATCCTTCTGGAAAGGCTCCAAGGATTGGGGATCCAGGGCACTGTGTTGTCCTGGTTTTCCTCATTTCTGAGGGGCCGGACCCAGTCGGTGTAGTTGGAGGGCAAGGTGTCCAGCCCAAGGCCCCTTTGTTATGGGGTGCCTCAGGGCTCGGTACTCTCACCTCTCCTATTTAACATCTACATGAAACCACTGGGTGAGATCATCTGGTCCCACGGAGTGAGGTATTATCAATATGCAGATGATACCCAGTTGTATATCTCGGCCCGTGGGGACCCTAGCGATGCAGTGGAAATCCTTTCCAAATGCCTGGAGGCTGTGAGGGTCTAGATGGGGGACAACGGGCTTCAGCTGAATCCCAGCAAGACTGAGTGGCTGTGGGTCGGGGGTCCTGCGTTATCTCGGGAGTTACCATTTTTGGTTCTGGATGGGGTGGTTTTGCCCCAAACAGACCTGGTGCGTAACTTGGGGGTCCTCCTGACTCGTGACTACTGCTCGAAGAGCAGGTGGCAGTCGTGGCTAGGAGGGCTTTTGCACAACTTCGTGTGATTCACCAGTTATGCCCGCTCCTAGATCAGGGGTGTGGGCATTATGCACATGCCTCACCTCTGCTTCGGGAGCTGCACTGGTTGCCGGTTTGCCTCCAGGTGCAATTCAAGGTGCTGGTTATTACCTTTAAAGCCCTACATGGTATTGGGCCAGGATACTTAAGAGACCGCCTCACCCCAAGAACATCTGCCCGTCCCACCAGAGCAGACCGGAGAGGCTCCCTAGTTGTTCTATCGGCCAGGGAGGCACATCTCTCTGGCACTAGAGAGATGTGTCTGTGTCTGCTCCGGCCATATGGAACCTCCTGCCAATGGAGCTACGTCTCCAGACAGAGCTGCTGCCCTTTAGGAAGAATCTAAAAACATGGCTGGCGGGACAGATATGGGGTACGGAAGGTATAATGACCCCAGCACATTGGATGATCTGAGCCCCTCTCTTTCTCTACTTTTAAATTAGTAGTTGTAGCATCTGGTGTTTTTAATCTGTTTTTAATATTTTTTAGATGGAAATTTCCACTTCCTAATCCTGGGCTCTACCTGCCCAGGGAAGGAAAAGACTAACATCCTCTGGCCGGGAGGAGGAATGGATTTTAGCTGTTTGTGTTGTGTGTGTGTGTGTTTTTTTTTTCCTAACTGTAAACCGCCCTGAGTCGCCATGGCGAGTGGGCGGTGATATAAATCTAAATAAATAAATAAATAAATAAATAAATAAATTAGAGGCTGAACATGAACTAGCAGAGTGATGTGACTCCAAAAAAAAGGCGATGTGGTATTAGTCTACAGTAGCAGAACAGGTTTCAAGTCATAACAAATAACTGTGCTATACTTAATATGCTGTGCTAATCAACTGGCAGAACTGTATCTTGTTTTGAGTACAGTAATACCTCATATAACATTAGTATCGAATAACACGAAAATCGCATAACATCAAGGAATCTGGGGGGAAGAATTGCATCAGATAACATTAAGATCCTATGGGATGCTTCAGATAACAACCGCGAAAGCCTGTGTGGTTACAATGTATCTCTATGGATCCCATAGAGCAGGGGTGGCCAACTGTAGATCTCCAGATGTTCTTGGACTTCAATTCCCAGAAGCCCTGATCAGCAGGAGTGCTGACTTGGGCTTCTGGGAATTGAAGCCCAAGAACAGCTGGAGATCTACAGTTGGCCACCCCTGCCATAGAGGATCAGATAACACGAAAAATCATATAACACGAAGACTTGTGGAACCAGGTTTTAGCGTTATATGAGGTTTTACTGTACTTCAGATTTGGATGCTATACTTTTTAAGAAAGACATAAACTGAAATCCTGTGGCTTAGTTTAGTATTACTTGAGTAGGCCTACTGAATCATTGGTGAGTTAACTTCTCTGTAAGGCTGAATGATTCAAATGGGCCTATTCTAGTTGTGACTTTGTATGCTGAAGTAAATTGCAACTAGAGTAAACCCACTTGACTCAATAGGATGCACATAAGAATTGACTCACCAAATTCAAAGTGAAAATCAATAATGACCTTACATATGAATAGCCAACCAGGGTTTGTCAAGATCATCGGTGAAATGTTTACCCTTGCAGCATTATTTCCCACTGAAACAACCACTGCTTGGTTACTAAACAATATCTTTCGCAATGCAATTCAATAATCTCTAGATCAGGGGCCCCCAAACTATGGCCTGGGGGGTGTATCCGGCCCCCGACGCTAATTCATCCTGCCCATAAAGCACTCGGAAGCGAAATGCTTTTAGAGGATCCTATTTTGTTTTCTAGAAAGGAGTCGGAAGCTTTATGAAAAGTAACTGAAATCCTGCCTTCTGCATACTATTTTCTATTGTCAGAGGTGTTTCAATTTGACCCATTCCTAAATGACTGTCATGCATCCTGTGCAAAAATTGGTTCATTAAAGAAAATACAGGAACTAACATCTGATATTATTTAATTAATTAAATTTATATCACCACCCACTCGGCGTGGCGACTCAGCGCAGTTTACAGTAAAACCCCTACTTCCATATGCCTCGAGTTACATAAAATGCAACTTACATAATGATTTTTGCGCTAAAAACATGTCCCAATTTACATAACACAATTTCCTATGGCTATGCTTCGAGTTATGTAAAAATCCATTTTTCCTATGGGTTTGCTTCTAGTTAAGCAAAAAACCAATTTACATAAAAGCCTACGTAATTAGTGGTTTTACTTTATTTCAAAATGTAATTACATGGCACAGCTTATTCTGATTATAAAATACCTTTTCAAAAGCACATACATTTTAAAAAAGCACATACAATAAAACCTCACATAAAGAGTGTCTCGCTTAGAGAGTAACTCGCTTAAAGAGCAGAATTTTCTCTGAATGGTTGCTTCGCTTAACAAATAAAACCAACCAAAAACTCGCTTAACAAATAGATCGGGGTTCACAATCCCCCCCACCAGAAGTCACAATTAGTCACTTGTAATGGTGTTTCACTTAAAGAGCAAACTCGCTTAAAGAGCAATCCTTTGGAATGCATTATGCTCTTTAAGCAAGGTACAACTGTACGTTTAGATACTGTCAACTTTGTTCTGATGAATGCTAAATTTTGTAAAGTTACAGCTTGGGTGTGTGTATATGTATATATTTAAGTCTATGCAAGTATAGCACTGAACATTTGCATACATCTACAAGCTGCCAAGATCTGGTTTATTTTGAGATACAGTAATACCTCGGATAACTCTAAGACTTGGTTCCACAAGTCTTGGTGTTATCCGATTTTTAGTGTTATCCGATGCATGTTAAAATCCTATGGGATGGATCGGATAACGTTAAAGCTCCATAGAGATACATTGTAACCACACAGGCTTTAGCAGTTGTTATCCAATCCATCCCATAGGACCTTAATGTTATTCGATCCAATTCTCCTCCCCAGATTACTTAACGTTATGCGATTTTAGCGTTATCCGAGGTAAACGTTATCCGAGGTATTATTGTATAGTGATACAGTACCTTGCTTAATGAGCAAAATGTGTTCCATGGGGGTTGCTTGTTAAGCGAGTTGCTCATTAAGCGAAACACCACTGTCTGCAAGAGGGATTCACCTGCCCACCCTGTTCAAGTAACAGGGTGGGCAGGCAAATCCGTCTCGCTAACAGCACTGGCTTACCTGCGAAACGAAGGCAGACGGATTTGCCTGCCCACCAAGTTGCTTGAGCAGGGTGGGCAGGCAAATCCATCTTGCTAACAGTGCTGGTTTAGGAGCAGAACAGGGAGCCCCTGGTCTGCTTCCCAGTCCCTTGCTGTTAGGTTTGCCTTTGCCTCTCTGTTAGGTTTGCCTGCACTGTTAGGCAGGGTGAATCCGTTGCTGTTAGGTTTGGCAAATCAGTGGTTAGTGAAAGAGATTCGCCCTCCCCTCCCCCCCCCCCGAAACAACAGGGTGGGCAGGGCAAATCACTCACTGTTAGGTTTGCCTTTGCTGTTAGGCAGGGCAAATCCCTTGCTGTTAGGTTTGCTTTTGCCTTGTTGTTAGGCTTGCCTTCGCTGTTAGGTTTGGCAAACCAGTGCTGTTAGTGAGAGAGATTCGCCCTGCGCCCTCTGCTGAAACAACATGGTGGGCAGGACGAATCCCTCACTGTTAGGTTTGCCTTTGGCTGGAGAAGCCCTTTCCCTTGGAAAAGCGCTTCTCTGGCCAAAGTCGAGATAGTGCTGTTAGTGAGACGGATTCGCCTGCTCACCAAGGGGAAAGGGCTTCTCTGGCCAAAGGCAAACCTAACAGCGAGGGATTCGCCTTGCCCACCCTGTTGTTTCAGCAGGGGGGCAGGGCAAATCTCTCTCACTAACAGCGCTGGTTTGCCAAACCTAACAGTGAAGGCAAACCTCACAGCGAGGCAAAGGCAAACCTAACAGCAAGGAATTTGCCCTGCCTAACAGCAAAGGGGTGTTGCTTGAGCAGGGTGGGCAGGCAAATCCATCTTGCTAACAGCTGGTTTGGATAGCAGAACGGGGAGCCCGGTCTTGTTCCCAAACACATCACCACTGCCGATTCACCAGCACAGGTGAGAGAACTGTTTTCATTAAACAAGTTTTTGCTTGTTCAACGAGGCAGACCTTTTGGGAAAAATCCTGCTTGTTAAGCGAGTTACTCGATAAGTGAGATGCTCGTTATGTGAGATATTACTGTGTGTTTTGTACTGGTTTATTGTATGGGCATTCTACTTATTGATGCTAACTTGCTAATCAGATGAAAAGCTTGCAGAGACTTTACAGCTGACCAAGTTTTGTGCTAATAGGCATCTCTGTCAATTATGTGTGTGAGTTAATGTGTTGCATGTTTTCTGAATGCCTACTGTCTGTCTAATGGATCTGGCATCCTATTTCTATGGAATGAATTGCCAAAGTGCAATTGGCATGCTAGAGTGTACCTTTTCAAGACACCTAATCTTGATTTTGATGCAGTGACCCAGAGGCAGACCAGGATCATAACTCAGAGTGCCGAACACAGGCTAAGTAAGACTGGTGTGTTACAACAGCTGAGACAGATTTGTAAATCAGAAAGATTTCAGTTCAAATCTATGTCTGCCATAGTATTCCAAAGTTACCTTAAGGTTACTTCAGCTCTCATATATGATAAATGCATACAGTACAGAAATGTTCCAAAATTCTGTGCCAATTATTATAGTAATAGATGCACAAAATCTTTTAAACACTTTAAAGTACATTATACAAGTAATGTATAAAAGTATTATTAAATGCAGTTTACTCCTTGGCCACATTGATATTCCTTCATTTTAGATACTATTACACTGTGTCAAGTGATTTTCTCCTATTATGTTTAGCCTGTACCCATTTAATTAATTCCACTATCAGTTCCTTAGTAATAAAAAATATAGCCTCCTTTATTCTGGAGTTTCTGTGATTTGGGCATTAGTAAGTAAAGTAAAAAAAAAAAATAAAACCCTCTACATTTGCATAGTTTTTGCCAGGTTCCCAATCAATTAGAAGCTAGAAGAATACAAGACACTCAGGTGAAACTTGCATTATCTTGCCAAAATGCAGGTTATTTTAAACCACTTGCCAAGGGTCATTTATTTTGCAGCCATTCCTGTATCCCTGTATTTTGCTGTGTGCACACATATCTCGATACACACTGCGCCTCTTGGATCTGCCACACAATGGTGGCAGCAAGAGACATAGCAGGGGCCAGCTGTCTGAACAAGAGCCAGCAGGCAGAAGTGAAGGAAAAGGGAATAGGTAGCAACATGAGTGGAGAGGAGATGGTTGGTAGGGCTTCACTCGTCCCTTCCTCTTCAGTCCCTTGATGCTGTTGGTAGCAGGAGGCGGAAGGAGGGACATGCTCAGCTATTCTGTGCCCAGCCCCATTTCACTACTGTGTCCCTGCTTCCTCTTGGCTCTGGCTGCCTATCATGGTATGCACTCATATGTCAACTAAACGCCAGGTGATCTGTGTGGGTGGGGAGACAGATCCTGATCTCAGCACCGTGTTTTTACTCAGTCAAGATGCACTCTCAAGTCAAGTGTTTCCCCGTTTATCTGAGATGTTTTGTTTGCTTGTTATGAAAGGTAAAGGTCACCCTAGCTCGAAAGGCAGTCGTATTGGACTCTAGGGTTCAGTGCTCATCTTTGTTTATAGCCAAAAAGCCAACTCTGTCTGTGTTTGCAGATGTTTCCATGACATGTGGCAGGCATGACTAAACACCAGAGTGCACGGAATGCTGTTTACCTTCCCACCAAAGTGGTACCTATTTATCTACTTGCAATTTCTTGCTTTCGAACTGCTAGGTTGGCAGGAGCTGTGGCAGAGACTGGAGCTCACACCGTCATGCAGCACTCAGGTCTTGACCTGCCGACCTTCCAGTTATCACATTCAGCATCTTAACCACAAAGTCACCACAGTCCCACTTGCATGTTATGTAGTTCACTGCAAAAAGGTTTCTTTTTCAGTTTAAAACTCTCCTTTGCCCTCTAGAAAGTTTACTCCTGATGTGTCAGTGAAACAGAGGTCTGTTGTCACCTCAAGAAAGGGATTGTAATTATTTTAATGTCTATGTCCATAGGTGTGTGTAAATTAGGTAAAGGTCGCCTTTGCTCAAAAGCCAGTTGTATCTGGCTCTAGGGTTCAGTGCTCACACACACGCACGCACAGTGCTCATCTCTGTTTATAGCCAAAGAGCCAGTGCTGCCTGCATTTGCAGATATTTCCGTGGTCATGTGGCAGGCATGACTAGACACCAGAGTGCATGGAATGCCCTTTACCTTCTCACCAAAGTGGGACCTATTTATCTACTTGCAATTTCTTGCTTTCGAACTGCTAAGAGGACAGGAGCTGGAACTCACTCCAGAGCTCACTCTGTCATGCAGACATTTCCGTGGTCATGTGACAGGCATGCCTAGACACTAAAGTGCACGGAATGCTTAAAAATCTGGCTGGCAGGACAGGTATGGGGACCCAGGAATGTGGGCTGTCATGCTAGGTGGCTTATTTAATGGACTGCCACCCTCTTGGATCTGAATTTTATATAACTTGTGTGCAGCTTGTACACTGTTTTAACTTTTTATGATTTTTAGAGTTAACATTAAGTTTTAATTATAAATAGCATTAATATAGATTATCCTATGTTTTAACCTTGATGTAAGCCACTCAGAGTCGGGTTCACCCGATTGGGGCGGGGTACCAAATGTAATAAATGATAATAATAATAATGATAATAATAATGATAATAATAATAATAATAATAATAATAATAATAATAATAATAATAATAATAATAATAATAATAATAATAATAATAATAATAATAATAATAATAATAATAAAAGATCAAATGGCATCCTTCTTTTAGGTGGTAGAAAAACTGAGGGGAGCCATTAGGCAGGGCTGTATGAAGGATAAAAGAGGGAAGAGCCTAGCTTTGGAAAGATCGGATGGGCATGGAAGTTAACTCATTAGTGTGCATTGTCAGAGAACACAAAGAAGAACTAAACACGATGGTTGTCAACAATTTACTTCCCTAATGACCACTGCTTTAATGAAACTGGTCTATAAGAAAGAATATATTGTAGAGTACAGATAAAGTAGGGATTATAACATTCACAAAAAACTTATCACTGCTAAAAACAGCAATATTCTGATGAATGAAAACTTCAAGAGCAAATACAGTAAAACCCCAGGTTATGATGGAGGTCTGTTCCAACAACCTCCATTGTAAAACAAAACAAATGTAAACCAAAGCACGTTTCCCCATAGGAATACTGTACATTGAAAATAAAAAAGGTCCTGGTTTGGACCAAAAAAATGTTTTCAAACCCCCCCCCCCCAAAAAAAAAGCACCAAAACATCCAAAAAATTCCAGACATGATCATCCCCCACCCCCACAAAGGGGAAATAGTCCCTACTGGGCAAAAAAATTAATTAATAAATCCAAAAACTGCCCCAAAAAGCCAAAAAAAAAAATCCAGACTCAATCAGCCTCCACCCCCACAAAAGCGACGAAGCACTTTCCCTACCTTTTCCATGCTGCTCCTTCTTCTTGAGTGGTTTGTCCAGCCACCGAGGAAGCCCATTTTCCACCCCTACCAGTACCGGGAGAGTCTGGGGACCTTATCCACTCGATTCCGACTTTCGTCCAAGCTTCCTGGGCAGCGCTATAGCCGGGAACATGTGCCTCCCCTAGGTGCACCCCAGACTCTCCTGATGCTGGTAGAGGTGGTGGACAGTCCAGAAATAGTAGCAAAAACGCTGCTGCCAATGATGACGGCACATCCGCAGCAGCAGTAAGCGCTGAATTATGACTTCTGGCAGAGGGGACAGATGCCATTTTAAACTCTAAATGGCTCCGCCCACCATTTTAGAATTTAAAATAGCACAATTTTTGGTCATAAACTGGGGGGGGGGAAATCGTAACACGGGGCATTAATTTAATAAAATTTGCCATCGCAAACTGTGACAAATGTAACCCAGGGCAATTGTATCCCAGGGTTTTACTGTATTTAAACCGGCATAAAAATCAAACAGGGTTAGAAAACCTGTTGTTTAGTGTAGTAAGCTGGAAGCACAAGAGGTACATAGAATCAGTATTTTTTTGGTGGATTAAGTCATCCGTAACATCTTTTAATTCAGGGCCTATTGTTATAACATGCTATGCCAATATGTGGATACTTCTGAGATTTACAATTATTGCTTCTAAGATGTATGCCAATATTATATGTAGAACAGGGGTGCCCAAACTTTTCAGGCCACGAGGTGGTCACGTGGTTGAGCATGCCAGTCACGTGGTTCCTCCCACCTGGAAGCGGAAGTTAAACACACATGAGCAGAATGTGTTTTACTTCCACTTCTGGGAGCAGTGAAGGTGGTGTGGGCTAGATTAATTGGTGTCATGGACGAGATCTGGCCCACAGGCCACAGTTTGGGCACCCCGATGTAGAATAACCTTTCAGCCATAAAGTTCACCAGAGTGACCACTGTCTATCAGTTTAAACTGTATTGCAAGATCCTTGTGAACTTTAAATAAGGAGACCATCAAAAAAACATGTATGCCTCCATGAAACTATTCAGAAGAGTTGGACAAAAAATATAAGAAGTAAACATTATTCATGCTATTTTGAATACTGAGGGGGTGGGGAGGTAACCCTGACAAACCTAAATCCTTCTATATATTTTGGACAACCACCAAAAAAAGAAATGGATATTTTCACAAATACAAAAGAGAGAGAGAGAAAAAATCTTTAATTTGCTTCACAACAGTTTAATGTTAATCTATTATTTTTAGAATCATTGTAGAAATGAAAGGCTAGAATCATTCTACACATTATCAAAGTGTCTGCAGAGAACTTGTAAAGTCCTGTTTCTTTCTTCTGCTATGACAAAATTCCTATGTACATGGGCAAACTGTGGAATGAATGATCTGTGTATGCCTCTCATGCAGTTAAAACTAAGATAATAGGAGAATATCTCTCACGCTCCTGTAAGCAAGCTCATGTGTATATCAGAATTGGGAGAAATTAAATATAGCAGACACTGTGTGGGTTTTTGTTTGCAACAAGAAATGATTGTGTTCTCTGGATTTATATAAACCACTCTTAGTACCAGCTGCATTTATGAAGGACTTGTAAATGAAAGGCTGGGTGGGGAAGGGTTATTGTAATTAAAATACAGTCAAACCTCGCATAAAGAGTGACTCGCTTAAAGAGTAACTTGCATAAAGAGCAGAATTTTCTCTGAATGTTCGCTTCGCTTAACATATAAAACCAACCAAAAACTCGCTTAACAAATAAATCGGGGTTCACAATCTCCCCCACAATTGGTCACTTACAATGGTGTTTCACTTAAAGAGCAAACTCGCTTAAAGAGCAATCCTGTGGAACACATTATGCTCTTTAAGCGAGTTACAACTGTAGTATGTGCTTCCACAGTTCTAATCACAAGAAGATTTATCTTCTTACTATATGGAGTAAACCTTGCATTTCTAAAACAGAAAGAATATTTTTTATATCTGCTAGGAATTTCTTGTCCTTGTGACAATTGCTGCAAAACAAAATGAGGTTCAAACCATTAGACTTGTTTTTCTCTCTCTTCTTCTGTTCTCTACACCATAATAAAACAAAAAGACACAGTCCCACAACAATCAATAAATCTTAACTTTACATTCTCTTAATTAGCATTGTATTAAACTAACTATTGATATCATACTACTAGTTTAGGCATATCAGTTTTTGGTTGGTTTTATTTGTTAAGCGAAGCGAACATTCAGAGAAAAATCTGCACTTTAAGCGAGGCGCTCTTTATGAGAGGTTTGACTGTATTTCTCTTAGTTCTTGAGCTTTAGTAAGGAAGTAGAACTTTCTGAACAGCAGTTGATGGTATAGATTTTCACATGCTGTTGTAGGGTCGATAAATGTTGTGCCAGTTTTGAGATGTGACAGAAACAAAAAACAAACAAACCCCACTACATTGTATCTTCCTATTATACAGTGGAACCGTAATTAATGCATTCTCCAGGAAGTTTCTTACAGCGAAAATTACTTTAACCAAATGTCCCATAGTAATGCACTGAAAACCAATTAATCCATTCTGATTTTTTTTTGTAAACTGAGCTACTATTTTCTATGAATTTCCTTTTGTTATTTATTTATAGCTCAATTTCTATGCTGCCCCACTCACCTAAGGCGACTCTGGGCAATTTTTATGTTAACCGAGCCGTTTGTTAACCGAAGTTCCACTGTATTCACTATGGCTAAACATAAATGTAAAAAGGCCTTGAGTACCCATACACTTTAGATGGCCAGAAAGTGCTAGTTAGACTGGAAACGTGGAATGTATGTGTGGCAGAAAAAAACTGTAATATATTAGAAATTAATACGGGTATGTATGATTATTTTATTGATTATGAAAAAAAACCTTTGACAAAGTCATGCCTAACCATGTAATGGAGTTGGTCTTGATCCAATAGAGTTGTGGGTCCCAAATTTGGGTCCCCAGATGTTTTTGGACTCTAAAACTCTGAAGTCTCAGCCAACACAGCCAATGATGAACGTTTCTGTGACTTTTAGACCAAGAACATCTGGGGACCCAAAATTGAGAACCACTGCAATAAACACTTGTATAAATAGCAACTGGCCAACCAAAAAGTATAGTGACGTTTGAAGATCTAAATAATGTATATTACTTGCTGATCATTTGGATCACCTGCAAAGCTTACTTAACAAAGTCAATGATATAAGAACAAATACAGTCTAATTTGAATGTTGAAAAAACCAAGTTTATAGTAATCTATAAAAAGCATGTTGAGAAAACTAAAGGTGAAAAAATGAAAAAAGTGAGAAAGAAAGTAAATGCTTCTGTTTGAGGGCCCTCAGGACCAAAGGAAGCTATCTCTTCGGGCAATATCTTTGCCCCAAGACTTTGAAACCAGACATTATCCACATTGCTACTGTGAAGAAACTACTCTGCTATGGAGATGCACTCGTGCCCCCATCTCAATTACTGTTATGTGGTGGTGGAGCTCTGCAGATGCTGACACTCCAACCAAGGAATGTTAAGTACCACAACTGGAATTGAGGAACAGGCTTCACTTTTTAAAAAGCCAAACAATATGTTTTGAATAATAGCTTTTCACAGAATATAAAAGCCAATAAGAAGAAAATCATCAATCTTTAAAATATATTAAAAGAAAATAAGTTTTGAAACAAACTGGGAATATTTATTTGGTTTTAATATTTTGGATTACGTACTGCATTTGCCTGCTTAATCTGGTACTAAGACTGCAATGTTTATTGAAAATGTGCTCTATTTACTTTACATATTTTGTATGCATCCATTTCATTTCAGACCCCACACATCAGCACAACAATATTAGATGGTACATGGTCTCAAATCATGTTGCTGTATGCCTTACTGCAACTATTCATACACCTGTCATTCTAGAGTTATCGTTTATGTTCCTGTTTGGCCAATCATTTTTCTACTTGGTATAAGAAGCACATGGGCATCAAGTTCACATGTAACTTAATTTCACTGAATTCTGGCAATTGCAATTTCTAGGATTTCATTGAACTATTGTCATTACTGCTGCATTAATTCTGAGATATGCATGCATTTACAGAGACCCTGGGTGACAATTAAAATGGCGTTGTACTGATCCAACACTTTTTTTGGGGGGGGAGGGCACAACAACAAGAGGTTTGAGATAAGCTGTAGGTAACAAATAAACTCAACATTTCTAGAAATAGAAATTTAAAAATGTACATGTTGCAGTTTTAGCACAGTTTTCAATTGAATTCAATATACAGTATATTAAACAATGACCATAAACAAAAACCTCTTTCTTTACCTTTAGAATATCAGCAGGCTCTTCTTTATCTGAAGCAACAAATAAATTATGCCCACAGACTATCCCTTCTGCCAAAAAATGCTTGAACAACAGATTGGAGTAAACACCATATACATCTTCCTCTGTAAGAAATAAAACACACATTGTTATGAAATTTATTTGTTGGTGTGTAAAGAATGTCGCTCAATGAAGTACTGTAATCCTATAAACATAGATATATGTGTAAATCTTTTTAGCAACAATGCCTAGAGATTTTTAAATATATTTCTGCATGTGCTCAGAGGTCCCAGTGTACATCCTAAAGCAAATGGATAAATCCAACTTTAAAGGCACCTCTTTATGATGAACCATAATTAATGGAAAAGTACAGCTCTGGAAAAATCGCTGATATATGACAACAGAAATAGCAGCAGTTGCTTCTCCATAGCAATTAGATGTCAGTTACCATAAATTCAGAACTTGTTTAGAATATCCCTGGAAAAACTTAACATATTGATTATCAGTTTTAGATCTTAAGGTTTCCCTTGCTCGAAAGCCAGTTGTATCCGACTCTAGGGGTCAGTGATCATCTCTGTTTCTAAGCTGAAGAGCCAGCGATGTCTGCTTCTGCAGACGTTTCCATGGTCATGTGGCAGGCATGACTAGACACCAGAGCGCACGGAACGCTGTTACCTTCCCACCAAAGTGGTCCCTATTTATCTACTTGCAATTTCTTGCTTTCGAACTGCTAGGTTTGCAGGAGCTGGGACAGAGACGGGAGCTCATTCCGTCCTGCAGTACTCGGGAATCGAACTGCTGACCTTCCGCCTCCCAGTCAAAGTTCTTCTATCCTTTTGAGCTCTAGTGACTGCCAGACCACATTAAAATATTAAAAACAAAATATCTGCTTTGCTTCTGTAGAGAAATATAATCATATACTAGCAAGTGGCAGAACTGATTTTAAATGTAACTTACAAGGTAATTCTATAGATACCTACAGAGAAGTAAGCCTTGTGGGATGCAATACAATTTACTCTAGGCAAGTGCAGGACTCAAACTTTAATTGTGTTCAATCAGAGAAATAATCAGCGAAATTGTTTGCTGTACCAAGAGTACAGTAAAACCCTGTTTTACTGAAGCCTCATTTTATAGAAACTCCATTTTACACAAGTTTTTTTTTGCCGAAAACGTGTCCCATTTTACAAAAGGGTTGTTGTCGGTTTTTTGCTGAAAATGTGTCCTGTTTTACAGAAAAAAACCGTTTTACAGAATGCGATTTCCCAGAGCGCATTGCACCTGGCAGACTACAAAAGATCACCTGCAGCCATTCTGGGCCCTCTGGGTGGCAGTAGAGTGGTACGGAGAGGAGTTAGAGTGGGTTATTCTATTTTTATTATGGGGGGGGGTCAGGAATGTCCCCCCCATCTTATTTTACAGAAAAAAATGAGTTAAGAAAAAAGCTACAGAATGGACTTTTTCGGTAAAATGGGGTTTTACTGTACAATTGTACCTTGCTTAAAGAGCATAATGTGTTCCACAGGATTGCTCTTTAAGCGAGTTTGCTCTTTAAGCGAAACACCATTGTAAGTGACCAACTGTTACTTCTGGTGGAGGGGATTGTGAACCCCGATTTATTAGGCGAGTTTTTGGTTGTTTTTATTTGTTAAGCGAAGCGAACATTCAGAGAAAATTTTGCTCTTTAAGTGTGTTACTCTTTAAGTGAAGCTACCTTTAAGTGAGGTTTGACTGTACAGTGATACCTCGGATAACGTTTGCATCTGATAAGGCTGAAATCAGATAACGTTGGTGAATTTGAGGCAAACATTTGCATTATGTTAACGTTATCTGATGCAAATGTTTGCCTCAAATTCCCTGAGGCGTGGCTGGGACTCACCAGTTTGTCTTGGGATAAGGGGGGAGGGGCTGCCTGCTCTATTTCTCCCAAGTTTGCAAGATCTCAATAACAATCACAGTATCTGATCCTCAGCTAAGCCCCTTAGCAAGCAAGGCGGGGGGCCTGATTCTGAAAAGAAGAAAAGTTTTTCCTAGCTTCTGTTCAGAAAACCTCCGTCTGGCTTGCTAAGGGACTTAGCGATCGGGGGGGGGGGTGTCTTAAGAGAGGCTTGGGACCCTTTTCGCAGCCTCTCTTAAGAAGCCCCCCCCCCCCGGGCCTGGATAGCTAAGCCCCTTAGCAAGCCAGGTGGGTCGCCCTGATTCTGAAAACCTCCTTCTTTTTAAAAAAAATTTTATTTATACTTTTCTTACACAAAAATAATGATACAACCATACAAAAAAGAAAATATCACAACTTAACTTACAAATCAGTTTGAAGTACATACTTAAAAAGAAAATACTTTAACTGAAAACCTCCTTCTGGCTTGCTATGGGACTTAGCGATCCGGGGGGTGGGGGCTTCTTAAGAGAGGCTTGGAAGCAAGCCAGGCCCGGTGTGTGTGTGTGTGATTCTGAGAAGAAGCTAAATAAGGGAGCAGATCTTTTAAAACAGCACTTTATAAAGTTTTCAAAAGTTTAAAAATGCTGTGTGAGTTTGTTCCCCTAAAGTCAGGGTGGTCTAGCATGTTTTTGTAATGTATTTACCCTTTAGACAATTATTTCTTAAAGTTCTTTAAGGCTCCAGCATGTTTTCTTGACTTTCCCTTAAAGTCTGTGTTGTTTACAATGTACCTCTATGGAGTTGATGTTATCTGAGTCATCTGCATAGGATTTTAACGTTATCTGATGCATGCATCGGATAAGGTTAAAAATCGGATAACGTTAAGACTTGTGGAACCAAGTCTTAACGTTATCCAAGGTATTACTGTACTTGGTAAGGCAAGGGGCTTCTATCATTTGTGAAAGGAAATATGTGCCCTGCAAGTTATTTAGGCATCTCTTTTAGACCTTATATACATTTCAATATAAAGCCCACAATATATAATATCTTGAGATAACAGATTGTTCAGAAGTTTCTTCAACTAGAAAAAGCAAAGACTGAGTTCTTCTGCGTGTTTTAAGGTGCACGGGGAATTTGTCTTAAAAAATTCAACTGTAGGAGATATTAAATATTAAAATCTGACATAAGGAGATCTGAACCAACAATCAAGTTTTGGTACTATGCTTCAGATTCAGAAGATGTATGCTACAGGCAACTTTAGGCTGCTGTTTTTAAAAGGTCAGTTGCCACAGGAAGAGAAAATTTACCAGTAGGAGAAAAATAAAACTATATGGCAAAAATGAAGAAGTTTTAAAATTAGAGAGGTGATTTTATTGCACTTAATACTATACTTGCTGCCTGTCCATAGACATGTGGCGTTTTTTCCCATTTCCATTTCTCCATTTCTTTGTTTTTGCTATTTTAAAATGTAGGTGTTATGATCATTTTTCAAAGTTTGTTTTAATCATACTTGGAGGAGAGCATTTATTTCAAATACAGTAATACCTCGGATAATGACTGCATCAGATAACGCTAAAATCGGACAACGATGCAAAATTTCTAAAGAAATTTTGACTCGGATAACAATCTGTTAGCGTTATCCGATGTAGTTGTTTCGTAGCAGCAGGGTGGCTGGAAAGCTGAACGGGGTTCTCTGTTCAGTTTCCCAGCCACCCTGCAGCTGCGGAGGCAGGGGTGGGGTGGCTGGAAAGCTGACGAGGAGTCTCCGTCAGCTTCCCCAGCCACCCTGCAGCTGTAGATCGGGTCCTTTGAACACCCTGGAGCAGGCAGGGGGATTAGAGAGCCTGAAATGGGTAAAAATGGTCCAAGCCCTGACGTTTTGGCTTGCTCCACTGGCCAGGGACATCAGGGAAGCCCAGAAACAGCTTGGATCGGGTCCTCCAACCTGCCCAGAGCTGGCAGGGGGGGTCAGAGAGCCCAAAATGGGTTTTTTAAAGGATGGGTTTTTTTACCCATTTCGGGCTCTCTGACCCCCCCTGCTGGCTCCGGGGGGAGGGGGGTCGGGGGACCTGATCCAAGCTGTTTCAAAAGTTCCCTCACCTCCTTGGAGGCTGCAGCAAGTCGAAACGTTGGGATTCAAATCCTGATGTTTTGGCTTGCTGCAGCCTCCAGGGGAAGAGGGCTTTTTTAAACATTGTGCGATCAATGCATCGCACAATGTTAAAAGCTGGATAACGACGAGACTTGGGGAACCAAGTCTCATCGTTATCCGAGGTACTAGTGTAATGGGATTTTGTCCTATTCATGACTACTGACAAGCAAGTTCCACTGATTTCAATGGTTCTCACTTTCAAGTAGTGTATGGCATCCTTCAGATGAGGTCAACTCCTATAATAATGGAACTCAGAAACAAGGAGGCTTAGGGGTTCCTAATTTAAGAAATCATTTATATAGCAAACCAAATCTAAAAAATACCTTAATATACTTACAGAAAAAGAACCAATTTGGAAAAATATAGAAGGTCAAGATATAGGCAGGAATTAGATTATTTTTTTTTAAACTCAAGGAAGCAAAGTATTAAAAGTGGTCCAAAATCCCTTTTGCAGAACTACATTAGAAATTTGGTATATATAAAAAAATCTTAGTCAAGAAATATCCCCGATATCATATGTAACAAATTTGGACAAATTCCCAGAAGACTTAAGAAGAAGAAAAACCTCTGTAAGGATCCAGAAAGAAAGGAGGTATTAAGAGTAAAGGAATGGATGGGAAAATGTTCCAAAAAAGGAAGAAAGGGGGGGGGGGAACCACAAGAGCTAAAATTACCTTGGTATAAAAGATTACAATTGGAAAAATGGACAAAATATTGGGTAAATCAACATGGAAAATGCAGGGACTAACAAGATTTGAAGAATTAGTTATAGATTTGGAGAATAAGAAAATTACACCAAAAAGGTTAGTTCGTAAAATATATAACATACTACAGAGTTACCAACCACAAAATAATTTAAGATCAATGTGGGAAGAAGAATTAAAGACAAAATTAAAGAAGAAGAATGGAATTGCATTTGGAACAAAAAATAATAATTAAAAATATGTCAGTTAGGATAAAAGAGAATTCCTATAAGATAATATGGAAGTGGTATCTGACCCCAATACAATTAAAGCATTATAACTCAAACTATGACACGAAATGTTGGAGGTGCAAGAAAGAAATGGGAACTTATCTACATTTATGGTGGGATTGCACCTTAATAAAAGAAATTTGGGAAAGAGTATTCATAGAAATTGGACAAATCCTTTCAATACCTTTGCAACGGTGTCTTAGGATAGTTCTATTTATGGAATTTGGAAATATGAAACTACACCGGAACCTCATACAACAATTGCCCCATATAGCAACAAAATCGCATAACAATTAGGTTGGGGGGGGGGATGGCGTCCTGCATAACAGTTTTCCCTATGGAAAAAATCTGTACAACAATTTTTCAATGGGAAAAACCACTTAGTGAAAAAAATTGTTTTACAATGCATCCCATAGGGAAATTTGCTGTACGATGCATGCATTGTATAGCAATTGTTTCATACAACGAGTCCTGTGGAATTGATTAAAATCGTTGTATGAGGTACCACTGTAAAGAAAGAAAGATATAATTTGTAATTTGGTAACCACATTGAGATTAATCATAGCTAGGAAATGTAAATCAGATAGTAAAAAAGAATTAGAAAAATGGTACAGTGAAATATGGAATATGGCAATAAATGATAAATTAACACTAGAATTAAAAGTAAAAGAAGAAGGAATTTTAAAGAAATCAATTTTTAAGGAAATATGGGGAGAGTTCTTGACAGTGTATTGACAAAAAGGAAAAGGAAACAAACCAGGCCAAGGACAAATGCCATTTTGGAAAGAGGGATAAATTATAAATTATAGAGATGATAGAATAAAGAAAATGAAAGAATCATAAGTATTGTTCTGCTAGTATTTTTGTATACTGTATAGTGTTTTTGTTGTTTATTTGGTTGTTTATTGTCTTATTGTTCTTTTTTTCCTGTCCATTTACCTGTATAATAAAATTGTAAAAAAACAAAAACCCTAAATAACTAACCAACCAGCTAACTAACTAAAATAAGTACAGTAATACCCCGGATAACGTTATGACTTGGTTCCACAAGTCATGACGTTATTCGATTTTTAGCGTTGTCCGATGCATGCATCGAACAACGCTAAAAAAAAAAAAGCCCTGACTTCAGGGACAAACCACTTTAAAGGCAGGCAGGGAAAGAAAGAGACCCGATCGGGTCTCTCTTTTCCTCCCTGCTTTTAAAGCCACCCCCCACCTGCAGCAGTCTTTGCGACTGCAGTAGGGTCGGGGAAAGGTGTGCCTTTCCCCCGACCCTACTGCAGTCGCAGAGACTGCTTTTGTCTCTTTCCCTCCCTGTATTTAAACTACAGGGAGGGGGAAAGAGAGAGACGTGATTGGTTCTCTAGAGAACCAATCACGTCTCTTTCTTTTTCCCCTCCCTGTAGTTTAAATATAGGGAAGGAAAGAGAGACACGCAGTCTTTGCGACTGCAGTAGGGTCGGGGGAAAGGTGCGTGCTTTTCCCTGAGCCTACTGCAGTCGCAGAGACCGCTGCGGGTGGGGGGTGGATTGGGTAGTTCTACCCAAACCACCCCACACCCACAGACCATTGCCTCGGATAACGCTAAGAATCATTATCCAGAATGGTTATCCAATGCAAGTTTCCCCCAAAAAAACTTGCATTGTTATCGGATTCTAGCGTTATCCAATGCAATCATTATCCGGGGTATTACTGTATGTAAGGAAGTATTATTTTCTTAAGGAATGTGAATCTAGCTTTTCTACACAGAAAATGACATGATAAAAATTAGATAGAGGCTACAATAGTTTTAACCACTTGGGATACAAGTGGATTTAACTTAAATCAGTGGGACAAAATTAATTTGAACAAAAATATTTTAGCTTAATTGGGGTTTGCATCAAAGAAGACTATATAGTCAAATGAAAGATTGCAATTAGGCTCCAACACTAAATTAATACTATTATGCTATTGTGACAGCAAAAATTACATAAACATATGTTATAAAAAGAGTATAGCTATATCTCAAAGCTTATTTTTGCAAAATGCTAATTATATATCTCATTTTAGTTTATGTAATGGTAACCATACAGTAAGAGAAAAACAAGAGAATAAGCTAAACACCGAACACCTTCCTGCATGTTTCAGAGCTCAAGATTAAATGAGTTTCAGAAAGTCCTCACTAACAACATATCTTTAATGGTTAAAGTAAATGCTTCTGTAAGAATCCTCCAGTTCTTCAATTTATCACACAGAGAATAGCTTTTGTATTGATTCATTTCTAGGTCACTAAACTTCTGCTTATTCAAAAGATCAAATGTATATTTATATGAAGCTTTTTTGTTAGTACCCATTGTTCCCAGTTCTAATAGTTCTGTAACTATTTAAAGCCTATATAACATTTGATTTTGATTTTTACTGGTATTTTGGCACCAAAGAAATTACAAATTAACTCTTCTTGTATTTTTCCAGCACATAATTTCAGGAACAAACTAAAGATAAAGCACTTTCTTAATATTTACAAATTATTGCCCTGGATAAGCAAACAGTTGGTGAAAAAATATGCATTTTCAACAGAGCTGCAACTTTATGACCACATACGTATCAGCCCACAAAATCAATATGCATACACAAACATTTAGCACAAATCTCTACTCATTGCACTATTAATTTGCATTTACTGCCACTGTAAATGCTTTCAGAGACAGCATCCCATTAAATACTCCACAGAAATGGTAGAGGGAATATCTCTAACATGGAATGCAAGTCTGACAGCTCCCATGACAGTCTCTAGGATATTCATCTAGGAAACTGAAACACAACAATTGGATGAGTACTAAGGAGTGAAGCAGCTTGTTCAAAATGATCCAGACATCACTGGAATTTGATTTTGGAACATATGTCTGCTTCAGGGCAGAGACTCACAACTCTCTTTATCTATATAGCATCACTCTTTCTAGACCCCTACCATGGGATAGTTTGACATGTATCCTTCTGGTCATTCCTTTCCTCTGTAATAAGGATGTGTTGCAATCTGCCGAATGTATAGTTTTTTCTCTCTTGGATGAGTTTCAGGAGACAGCTGAGTGCAATGTACTCCTGCTGCAATTGTTCAAGCCTAAACTGAGGCCTCTGTAACCTGCTTTGGAATGCTTGAAAGGTGTGTTGCAGACTTTCTTCTTCATCTTGTACGCATATATGTGCCTGTGACCTTGCAAATACAAGCATTTAGTAGTCTTTTACTTGATGACACACACACATATACAAAAAGCTGACTATGTTTCCAGGGTCAGTCACATGGTGAATTACTGGTTCCCTAATGGGGCTTCACTGGGCTTTGTTCTTTGCATTCAACATTAGAGGTCTCTGTGCCTTGAGAATGTATTATTGAAGGGGGAAAGACTGAGATATTGTAGAGAAAAGTCTCTCTCCACTTGATAGGTGTATGTGAATGGCTGGCTGGCTACCAGGGGCTGGGGAAGTGCTCCACCCCTGCACTTAATACTGTGACTGGTTGGGGCACACAACAGTTTCACTGATGAGTGAGAGTAACTGTTGCTTCTCAGGGGCATAATAATGCTCTTTCTTGGGTACATTGTTCTGCCACAACCAGAAGGTCCTTTGCTTATTCTGGAGCTTATGGAGATAGACCTTGCCTAGATCCTTCTCCTACTCATTCTCAAAATGCATGATTGCACCATTAAATTTTTGAATTACTAATGGTTATTAGGTCACAAGAATGAGACAAAAAGCCCTGAATGCTTTATGGAAGGAGAAATGTATTCAAACATGTATGATGCTTTGTAGATATGGGAAAATTTGAAATTTTATATAAAGTACTAACTGTTGTAACCATGTGATTGTCAAAGGGTCCGTGGGAAGCTGCCAGGAGTTATCAGGGGGACACTAGGCGTGGGGTACCCACACGGGCAATTCCTCTAAGTTCAGCGGCCTGTCTGCCCCAAGAACACTCTCCCTCGGTCCCCACGCTGCTGGAATGGGGAAGATGGCACTTCTGCTCTTTAGGCAGGAATGTGGTAGAAAGGCTTAATAACAGTTTGTTATATATTTTGCCACCTTCCCACACAACACACAGAGCAAACTTGGCCCTGGGATACTCTGGCAGATAATATTTCCCAGGCTGATGATTAAAGCAGGTGGTCTTCCCTTCTGATCACTGTGGCAACCTTATCTCTCCCCAAAGTAAAATGTCTCTTTGAGAAAGGTTGCGTCCTTGAGAAAATGCAGCCTTACACCTCGGCTTCTCTCCGCTCTGCAAACTTACTCCCCTTCTGGTTAAGATAGCCAAAGACAAAATTTCTCTGTGTCTTTTTGGCTTTTTATTGAAGAATAATAATACATATTGAAGTAATAATTTATTCTACTCTAACTTAACAAACTAAGAAAATAAGAAAATAGCTAACTTCATTTAGAAAGCATTTCTTTTCTGTGGGCTTGAAAGCCCTCATTAGGATATCTTCCCTATGGGTCCATGATGCTGGTTTCAAAGTAAAGTAGGCTTGCGCCTACTCCCAATTGGTGCTTCTAAACCCTCAAAAGCTTGGATTTAAATATGTTTATGGGACCCTGACACCTTCCTTCAGAATGTTAAACATGTGAGGTTACCTCATTGTTTTGACTTTATGTTGTTTTCCCAAACAGGTGTTCATGATGTAACCAAATTCTCAGACATGAATTGATGTAATCTGATTCTCAGGTGTCTATGTAGGTATTTGTTTGTCACCCTGTCCCCAGATGTTTGAACAGATGTTAATTGGCCCATGATCCACTTCCATGTGAAAGTCATATTTTCCTTCTCTGTAAGGTGATGGATTATTGACCAACTGTAAGCTAGGGAATCTCCCTTGCTATACAAGTCTGAGCTGACTCACAGGTGTCTAAATGACTGGCATTGCTGCTTAGCAACTTGGTACTCAGTGATGTGTTATTGTGTGGAATGTGTTTGGTATGTGTGGATTGGAATGCAACTGGCTTCAGTGTGCTTCCCTATGAGTTAGCTATCCTCAAACCTACAGAGAATATACTACATGAATCTTAACGCTTAATAAATGTAGAGAAAATTAAAATATGAAATCATCCCTTGTGATTATCATGGCAGTGATTAGGTCAGGCTGTCTGTGGGAAACATTCATGTGTGACCAAGAACACAGGTGTGAGTAATGGCAAAACTGTATGTTCTTGTTCAAATGGACTAGGACATTCTTTTCTTTCTAGTTATATGCACCCTGCTACTGTAAGGATACAGATGTAAGGCTACATCATATATTAGCAATTGTCTATCTGTCTAACCTGAGTAGTCTAGCGTGGTGGTGTGGTGAAGGTCTGATTGATTATATTACCTCCTTTTGATGTCTTTGTATGCTTTGTGTAAACTGCTAAATAAAAGCTGTTGCGGGGAGGGGAGAGGGGGAGAGAGAGAGAGAGAGATGCTCTCTTCCAAGCCTGCATGCATGCACACACAGATATCTTGTGTCATCATTCTGCTGGTCCGAATCCCATGTAGTTTTCCACAACTGGCACCCTCAGTGTGGGGCTCCGACCCAACCCTCTGAGGCTTCACAGCTCGGTTAACTCACTACGACCATGCCAGGGTTCCAGGATGTGTCATACATCTTCAGATCATGGAGAGTTATTACCCTCCCTTTTCTCTTTTCCCTTTCCCCCTTTCTTCTCTTTTGGTTAAGCATAGGCAACTGTAACTCTCTCTGTCCTGCCCAGCAAAAACATCAGGCTGAATTGCAATTTCTCCTTAGGCAAGTTGGTCATAATATCCCAGATGAAACAATTCTTCAGTTATTAATTGAAATACAACAATTATGCTCTTGGTATTCTCAACAAGGCAGGGTAAAACTTGCTGATTGGGAACACATTGGCCATAAGTTGTATGAGGAACCACATTTCGCCATCCCAATTCTTTAGACTTGGTTCTTATGCAGAGATGCCATTGGGGAAAAAAAATCAAAAATCTTCTTCTAGATCCTCCTATGGGATCTATCCCCATGATTTCTCTGCATCCTCCACTGTCAATGCAAGAGAAGCCAGTTTGACCACCACCTGCTGTTCCCCCAATCCAGGATTAAGCATTTCTCAGCTTCATGTCACTACTGTTTCGACCTTTCCCCCTGTACAGATAGCCATGACTGGCCCAGTAGCTACTCAGCTGAGTTATGAACCGCCCCCATTTCACTTTTACAAAGAACTGGAGAACAGTGAGGTTGATCATGGTATAGCCAGCACCTATGCAAAAATACAAATGGATAGATGAACATCTGCTCAGTTTGCACAGGCAGGCCTCCCTGCCTGGATTAAAAATATTGATTCCATAACACCTTCCATTAGACAAGGAAGATTATGTCACCTCTATAAACTGCCTTCAAGCTGAGTTAGATTGCACCAAGGTAGATTTGTGGTTTATGATTCTTTCTACTGCCCCCACCCTTGATTCAATACTCCTTGCTATGTTTCAGCAACTGCAGCTTTTGCGCAACAGAAGAGTGTACCTTTTTGCTGTTCATGTTTGCAGACACTGCCTTTTCTGCAAACAATTTGCCTTCTTTTGAACAGAGGACCACAATGTCCTTTCCAATTGTAATTACTATGTCATGGCATCCTCCTCCTCCACTTCCTTCACAATTAATCTTTGGTGCTTTAAGTCTAATGACTTATGGCTGTTGGATGCTGAGCGCAGTAACACCCTTTTGGCAAACAATTAAAAGAAAAGGGGATTCTTCCCATTGGTACCCAAAATACATTGCATTGGTCATTGGGATATTATAAACAGCTTTTAGACTCTAACTGGTTTGGTTTCCATCTCAAGCAAATGGGGACAGGCCTTGCTTCTCTGTTTTGTTTTCACAGATCGGTTGTGGATTTCTGGTACTAAAATTAGCACTTGCTAATTGCCAAGAAGAGTTGGCAGCAAATGTCGCAAAACCAGTTTCTGAGTTTGCCTAAGCTGGGTGATTAATCAGCAGACTGAATATGACAGAAGAAAAAAGTTTGAAGCACACAGCACTTCCTTGTCATGCTTAGTTAACAAAACTTTTTTGTTTTTGCCTCTTCTGAACGCTACCAACTTTAGTGTGGATTTGCTTATTTCACTGTTGCTAAAGACAAACACCAAACTCTTGAAAACCTGAACTGTTTGCAAGGACAGGTTAATTGCCAGTCAGTTGGAAACATCTGAATTTAAGAAGATCTCCCTTTATTTTGCCTCCAACCTCAAAGCCTACAATACCTAGACATCTCAATTGTGTGTGTGTGCACGTTCTAATTTTGGAATGCATTGTTCTGCTTAGAATTATTAATGTAGTCATTGCTTGTTATATAGTTAGAATAGTAATGTTTTACTAGTAACAGAAATTATTATAGTATTATTATAGTAATAGTAATAGCCAGAATAATTTGCAATTATTTTGAATCAAGATAGAATTGCATAGTTTAATTGTGTTGAGTGGGAAATGTCTTGTTGAAATAAAAATCAATCATTCTGTTGATTTTGGGAATCAAACCAAGCTCGTAATTCAGTTGTAGGACACATCCTCTCGAAATGCTTGCCGAAATCTGATTCCATATATATATATACACTTGTACCTTGGAAAACATTAAGACTTGGTTCCACAAGTCTTAACGTTATCCATTTTTTAACGTTGTGCGATGCATTGATTCCACAAGGTTAAAAAAAAAACCGGTTCAACCCCCAACCCAAAAGGTAAAGGTGAAAGAGACTGCCCTGCCTCCTCAGCTGAAACAGTGTGGGCAGGGTGAATCCCTCGCTGTTAGCCTTTGGCTTTTGCCTTTGGGATGGGGGTTGAACATGGGCACCGGTTCAACCCCTAACCCAAAGGCAAAGAGATCCACCCTGCCTTCCCTGCTGAAACAACAGGGTGGGCAGGGCGAATTCCTTGCTATTAGTCTTTGCCTTTGGGGTTAAACATGGGCACTGGTTCAACCCCCAACCCAAAGACAAAGGCAGAGAGATTCGCCCTGCCTCCCCTACTGAAACAACAGGGTGGGCAGGATGAATCCCTTGCTGTTAACCTTTGCCTTTGACCAGAGAAATGCAAACCTAACAGCAAGCGATTTCAACGTTGGGGAATCTGAGGCAAACATTTGCATCACATGTTATCTTAACATTGCGCGATGCAAATGTTTGCCTCAAATTCCCCAATGCTATCCAATTTTCTCATTATCCGAGGTAAACATTATTGGAGGTAACACTGTATCTGCTTTAGCAGATTCCATATATATCTTGCTAGTTTTTAGTATTCACAGGTGTGAGTAATGGCAAAACTGTATGTTCCTGTTCAAATGGACTACAACAGTTTTTTTTCTTTCTAGCTATATGCACTCTGCTATTGTAAGGATAAATATGTAAGGCTACATCATATACTGTATATACTTGAGTATATGCCTAGTTTTTTAGCCCCAAAATAAGCCCCCAAAAGGGGAAATGGCTTATACTCGGGTCAATGACTACAAAGATCCCAAGACTGTTTTGGATTGAGATGCACCAACAATTTACTTAATTATATCATTTTTTCATGTATTTTGATTATTGAAACTCATTTGCAGCTGCTGCATTTCCCACTCTCAGATACTGTTCGGGTCAATCTATTTTCTTGGGTTTCAGGTCGAAAATAGGTACCTCAGCTTATATTCGGGTTGACTTCTATTCGGGTATATACGGTATTAGCAATTGTCTATCTGTCTAACCCAGGGGTGCCCAAACTTTTAAAGCCAGGGGCCGGTTCACAGTCCCTCTGGTTGCTCGAGGGCCGGGCTATTTTTTCAATGGGATCTCCGTCCTGCCTTCTCAGCCTCACTGCTACTAACCCTCACCACCATCACTGCCGCCTCTGCTTCCAAAGACAAATGCAAAGGACAAATCAAACCAAACCAGAAAAGGTAGAGGGAAGGAGGGAAGGTTTGTCCTTTGTGTTTATCTTTGGAAGCAGCAAGTGGAAGGTCAGAGTATGATTTCCAAGTACTGAATGATGGAGTGAGATCCCGTCTCTGTCTCAGTTCCTGCCAACCCAACAGTTAGAAAGCAAGAAATTGCA
This sequence comes from Furcifer pardalis, assembly GCA_030440675.1. Classification (NCBI taxonomy): domain Eukaryota; kingdom Metazoa; phylum Chordata; class Lepidosauria; order Squamata; family Chamaeleonidae; genus Furcifer; species Furcifer pardalis. Next base: position 80,716,963 of record CP126894.1, on the reverse strand, counting down.
AGTAGATAAATAGGGACCAGATCGGTGGAAAGGTAAACAGAGTTCCATGCACTCCGGTGTCTAGGCATGCCTGCCACATGTCCATGGAAATGTCTGCAAATGCAGAGAGCGCTAGCTCTTTGTCTGTAAACAGAGATGAGCACTGAACCCTAGAGTCAGGTATGACTGGATTGTGAGCAAAGGTGACCTCTACCTTTACCAGACCTCCCCCTACTATTCCTGCATCATACATTAGTCCAGCCCACCTTTTAAAAATACCCAAGCTCAAAGTTGTCATTACATATTGGAGCCATCCATGCATTCCAAAATCACATTGGTTCTTGGGTGGAAAAGAAATTTCATTCTTCAGTTCCCCAAACTTTGCTGACTCCATTTCATTGCTGGTCTTCCCCACTGTCTCTACCCTGTGTAGAATTCCAAAAGTGCAACCACATTTATCCTAAGAAAAACATCCAGACATCCTGACGTTTATCAAGATTGCTTTTACATGCATTTGCTTGCATTTTAGTCAAATTATAAGTCATTCCCTGTTAACAATCTTAAACATTTTTTAAAAGGTAATGAAAAACAATATAAAAAGCACATTGCATTTTAAAAATTTGCAACTAGTCAGTAATGAAAAAAAAAGCTTTCCAAAGAGATTTATCTTCAAAAAATTGCTTTCAAAAAGTAACTTCAAAAAATTACTGTTAAAAGGCAATGTTCCAAATTCTGAAGGTAATATGCATTGAGAAATTTTAAGATTTTTTTCCACCTGGGAAGAAATGACTCAGCAACTGTCTCTGCCCCAGCTCCTGCCAACCTAACAGTTCCAAAGGAAGACATTGCAACTACAGTACTGTAAATAAATATGTACCACTTTGGTGAGAAGGTAAACCACATTCCGTGCACTTCAGTGTCTAGGCATGCCTGCCACATGTCCACGGAAACGTCTGCAAATGCAGACAGCGCTGGCTATTCGGTTATAAACTGAAATAAGCACTGAACCCTAGAGTCGGATATACGACTGGCTTTCGAGCAAGGGTGACCTTAAAGGGGAGAGGAAAACAACTGGGAAAGGAGGCTTCCCCCCACCCCACAGCTGAGCTAGGGAGGAGAACTCCAGGAAGCCGGAGAAAGAAAAGTCTGCTTTGAAAGAGAAACAGAAAAGGAACAAAGCAAACCGACAGAAAAAGGAGAGAGAGAGAAAGAAAGAGAAAGGGGGGGGGGAGAGAGAGAGAGAGAGAGAGAGAGAGAGAGAGAGGAAGCCTGATTTTGCAAATCATTTCAAGCAAGGGTGACCTTAAAGGGGAAAGGAAGGCTGGCTTGGGAAAAGGTGGCTCCCCCCCCCCCCACAAGTGAACCTGGGACAAAAGTCTGCTGCAAAAGACAAGTGGCAAAAGACAAAGCAAACCAAAATACAAAGGAAAAAAAGAAAGAGAAGGGAGAGGGAGAAAGAGAAGAGGATGGAGGAGGGAAGGAAGGAACGTTCCAAATGCCTGGAGTTGGTATAGTACTTTTGGGACCTCAGCCTGGGTGGTGGCAGGAGTAGAAGAGGGTCTCCAGCGCCACCAGCCTGGCCTGTCGTGCAACCTTGTTGTGAGTGCTGCAAAGACCACCCCAAGTCTGGGCAGTGGCGGGTGGTTGCAGACGCGTTTGTGTTTGCAAATGCTCAGGTGTGTTTCCAAGCACTCCCAGGAGCAGCATGGATGCGTTTGCACATTCGTGGGTGCGTTCCCCATCCACTTCTGGGAGCGGGGAGGGTGTCATGGGCTGGAGGAATTAGCATCATGGGCCGTATCTGGCCCACAAGCCATAGTTCTCGGCACCCCTTGTCTAACCTGAGTAGTGTAGTGTGGTGAAGGTTTGATTGATTATGTTAGCCCCTTTTGATGTCTTTGTATGCTTTGTGTAAACCGCTAAATAAAAACTGCTGCGGGGAGACAGACAGACAGACTGACTCTCTTCCAAGCATGCATGCATATACAGATATCTCGTGTCATTCCGCTGGTCAGAATCCCATGTAGTTTTCTACAATTAACATAATGCTAATTACCTGTGAATTGATCAGAGTGTTCTAAGTGTTATGGGCAGAATATAAGTATAATTGCTATTTCAATTGCTAGTGCCATAATTAAGAGAGATATAACAACTGCAACCTTTGAAATGTGAGATGTGATCATAAAGTGAAGAACTGTACAGCAATGTACTGAATGCTTATTAAAGTTTACTTCAGGGTAAACAGCTAATCTGACCAGGTTGGCAAAATACATGTAAAATGTTGTTGCCCCACTAGTATTCTACTAGAGTGAATCCCATGAAAAATACAGTGTCCTCACTTCAGTAGCAAAACTAGTCTTCTTATTTACAAAACAATCTTATGCACAATTTCTCCAGTAGAGGTCAGTTCCACTGGAATTTTTCATTTTAACTGTTACAGTGCCTGACAACCAAGTATGTGGATATCTACCTGTTTACCTTAATGAGTCAAAAGTTACATAAAAATGTAAATATAAATACTGTATACATAAGAGAAAAGGAGAAAACACAGCAGTTGACTTCTCTACCAGAAGGCGGGACACAGGCAAGATTAAGAACATGTAATATGATTTTTTTCTACAGGTGCAAACGGACAAGTGGCGATGGCCTGGGTGAGAAAGTCTAATATTTTTCAAACTTGTCTCTATATGGTAAAGAATCGCTCATAGTTATAAAGCTTAAAACGATAACATTTTTAGAATGGCCATTCTTTTGAGGATTTTATTGTACTTTTATGTTCCTGCAAATTTGAAACATTTTTCAATGACTTAAGCCTTTGTCTGAAATTTAAGTTCAATTTTCATATATGTAACTATAATTTTTTTCATAGCTGTAAGAACTCTGGACAATACTACATGTTTTAATCAATTATAGCTTCCTTAGTTGTAAAATAGATTTCTGTTTAAGCATTTAAATCCGCAATTTATTCCTGTATACAGTACTAAAGTAAGAGTATCTGTACCTTCCAAGTTACATACTTTCAATAATTTTGGAACTGTAGATTTTTATGTTTATTTATATGGACACAGAAGCAATTAGATGAATAAAGCTTGTAGATTAGGCTACCTGATGTTGTGGATGAGGACGTCTAGAGAAGACTTGTTTACCATGAGTGAAACAATGGTTTATTCTCATCCTTTCAAGAGTAATGAAGCATTTAAAGACTAAAACAACTTATACGTATATACCCAGAAGAATACTGATATGATTGATAAGGCTATCTGATATCACATAAAATTTAATCCTATAAAGATGTCAGCTATGAGGGACCACCTCAGCGTCAAACTACCAAGGAGTATTCTAAACCTTATAATGCTCTGAGGATTTTTTGAGTGTTATACATTTCACCTTGACAAATAGTCTAGACAGGTTGTCCTAGAGCTATTGAGAATCTGTCACTATCCATCATTATTAATTTAATAAATTATCATATTCCTTACTATAATTGACAATACTAAAGAGCAATAGTATGACCTAAGGTAAGCATTTCTCAAGTTATAGAAGAGCTTACCTAAATGGCTCGAGGTGATGTGATGAGACTGTTTAATCATCCCTAACATCTAAAATATTTTACTAGTTTCCATAGTTGTTATTAAGCCTAAGAGAGGTTATCCTATGTCACTTGTATTTCATTAGAACATATCAATTCAAAGTTAGCAAACATATATTTTACAATACTTGGCACACTGCCATTCAGCAGGAAGAAAAAAAATTGACAACTTATATTTTGTATAATTATATTTAGCAAATCACTGTTTTGTACTTCTCTAGAGATTACCTTTTTCAACTTTTAAAAAGGTGATAAAGTCAATTATGCTGACAAGTGAAAGGTACTCCTTAACAGACAGGTTAAATTGCATGCCTTAAAACAGAAAAAGTAGCTAATTAAAATAGCTGAAATTGCTCCAAGGCTTAGACCGAACAAGAATAGTCCTGCCTTTTTCCAAGTAAATGTTTTACCTTTTTAAAAGCTTGACCTAAGCTACTGAGAAAACTTCTTTATAAGATGAACTTTCACAATTGTGACCTCTTTAACAATGACTCACAAAAAATAATAATTTAAAGGACAGTTATTCAAGAATATTTCATAAGAATGCAACTTCATTACTCAATAATAACAATTCAAAATCCAGTTCAGTTAAGGCTGTGATTGAGGGGACAAGTTTCTAACAATTAATCAAAGGTAAACTGGTGTATAACCTTGGGAGTAAGAAAAATCCCCTCTGAAATTGGAGTTTGGGGTCACATGGAGAGGCTACAGGGATACAACAGCCTTCCTGCTTCAAACACTTGCTTTCATGTAGTGAAAGTGATCATAGTAGAGTAGGGCTAATGTACACTCCTCAATGTGTGTAATCTCTACAGACTAAATTACTGAATACAGAATCCCTTTAGACACAGTCAGACTTGACTATATAAGTAGAAACATGTAGGATAATGGACAGAACTGTAGAAAAGTAAACATGGGTCAAACAAACAAACAAAAATCTCCTTCATTTTTGCAACGTACAGAAAATGCAGCTTGGGGGTTTAAAACATATACACCCTTCTGTAAAATTGAGGCAATTTAAGATTAAGCCTAATTCTGCCTAAAGTCTCTCTAGTTTAAAAAAACAACTATCTTGCAAAGACTCACTAAACTGATTCACACAAGCCTCTCTCATACACGATCATGATTGACTATTTGAAAAAGAAACCTTTAAGAAGCTCACATCTCTCTGAAAGCCACATTTTCTGACTTAGATAATAAAAATATCAGATATATAAGCATTTTTTCATTGTTAGACTCTTGCACACACACAGGGATTATTTCACACATTCCAAAACAGAGTTATAGACATGCACAATGAATTAAAATTCATGATTTGGAGGGGCCCAAGCAAATCTTATTATCATCATGGTTTGATGATTTGATGTTTAATTCAAGTTACTGTAAATGCTATGATGAGAGAAAGAATCAAATTATTATACCTGGACATAGCTGTGTCTATGTATTATGGTCTGGAAGTCAATGAAATAGATTAAGCACTGTACTTCAGAGAAAGCTCTTGAACAGTTATTCCAGAATTGACACAAAATAAAGCAAAGCAATCACACTTATATACTGCCCCATTGCACTTAGTGCAGTTTCTGGGTGGATCACAAGTTAATCAGCATTTCCCCCCAACATGTTGGGTTTCATTTTACCAATCTGGGAAGGATGAAAGGCTGAGTCAACCTTGATCCTTTTGATTGCAGTATAACAGTTTAACTACTGCACCACTAATGATTGCACCAATGCAATCAATGCATACCTCTGGAAATGCTTAAGGTAGGAGATACAGCTCCCACAGAAGTTAAAAATGAAGGGACCTGGTGCTGACATACATAGACAGTTTATTATTATTTATTTTATTATTTATTAGTTCAAATTTATATTGCTGCCCACTCGCCGCGGCGACTCAGGGCGGCTTACAGACAATACATTACAATACAATATATTGGGGTGGGCACAGGGGGAGGGGCGGCAAGGTCCTCATCCTGCCCTGGCTTCTTCTTCCCCTGGCAGTTGGTATAGGCACAGGGGGAGGGGCGGCAAGGTCCTCATCCTGCCCTGGCTTCTTCTTCCCCTTGCAGTTGGTATAGGCACAGCTGCAGTTCATGTTCAAGCAGTCAGAGATATTATATGACAACACCCAGGGCAAATGAAGAAACAGCACTAGAAACCTTTCAACTGCTCTACACAGAAATCACTCTTTACCACAAAGTTTGCAAAATATAGAGACACATTTTGCATTCAAGGCATGGAAAGAGAAAAATCTTAAATTTTATTTTAGAAATCCCCTGGTATCATTGAGTTGAAATAATGCATTGATTATTGCTCTTTGTGGATATCATGCTCAACATGAAGTCCTGGTAACAATCTGACATCTAGTATTAGAATGTTGCTACTTAACAACCATAAACATTACATGTTGTTCTTTTTTAAACATTGATCCATGGCTGCCATTACCACCAATATTTTTTTCACTTTGAAAGAAAGTCTAATATTCTTGGATGAAAGAGGTGCCTCTTCATGACAAATCCTGAAAATCAACCAACCTGTTCTGAGATACACTAGTACCTTGGATAATGTTATGACTTGGTTCCATAAGTCATAACGTTATCCGGTTTTTAACGTTGTATGATGCATTGATCGCACAACATTAAAAAAATTCCTGTTCCCTTTCCAAAGAGGACAGGGAACAGGGGGCCGATCTGGTTTGCTTAGCAAGGGGAGGGGGTCTGAAAAGATGGGAGGAAAACTTTTGCCTATCTTCCTTTCGGAAACCTCTGTCTGGATTACTAAAGGGTTTAGCAATCCAGGCCGGGGGGGGGGGCTTCCTAACAGAGGCTTGGATCCCTTATTCCAGCCTCTCTTAAGAAGACCACCACCCCCGCCCTGGATAGCTAAGACCCTTGCCAAGCCAGGTTGGGGGGGGAGGGGTTCTAAAAAGAAGGTAGGATTTTTTCCCCAACCTTCTTTTTAGAAACCTCTGTCTGGCTTGCTAAAGAGCTTAGCAATCCTGGCCGGGGGGGGGGGGGGCTTCCTAACAGAGGCTTGGATCCCTTATTCCAGCCTCTTTTAAGAATACCACCCCCTGCCTGGATAGCTAAGACCCTTGCCAGGCCAGGCCGGGGGGGGGGTCTAAAAAGAAGGTAGGATTCCCCCCACCACCTTCTTTTTAGAAACCTCCATCTGGCTTGCTAAAGAGATTAGCGATCCAACCTGGGAGGGGGGCTTCCTAACAGAGGCTTGGATCCCTTATTCCAGCCTCTCTTAAGAAGACCACCCACCCACCTCACCTGGATAGCTAAGACTCTTATCAAGCCAAGTGGGGGGTAGGGGTTCTAAAAAGAAGGTAGGATTTTCCCCCACCTTCCTTTTAGAAACCTCAGTCTGGCTTGCTAAAGAGCTTAGCGATCCAGGGCGGGGGGAGGGCTTCCTAACAGAGGCTTGGACCCCTTATTTCAGCCTCTCTTAAGAAGACCCCCCCCCACCTGGATAGCTAAGACCCTTACCAAGCTAGGTGGGCAGGGGGGTAGGGGTTCTAAAAAGAAGGTAGGATTTCCCCCCCTACCTTCTTTTTAGAAACCTCCGTCTGGCTTGCTAAAGAGCTTAGCGATCCAGGGCGGGGGGAGGGCTTCCTAACAGAGGCTTGGGTCCCTTATCCCCACTCTCTTAAGAAGACCCCCCCATAGCTAAGCCCCTTACCAAGCCAGGCGGGGGAGGGATCCACAGCTGCAGGGTGGCTGGGGCAGCCGACAGGGGAGCTCCCCGTCAGGTTTTCCAGCCACCCCACCCCTCCCTCTACAGTTGCAGGGCGGCTGGAAAGCTGAACGGAGAACCCCATTCAGCTTTCCAGCTACCCTGCTGCTATGAACGACTGCATCAGATAACGCTAGCAGATCATTATCCTATGCAAAATTTCTTTAGAAATTTTGCATCGTTATCCGATTTCTGCGTTATCCGATGCAGTCGTTATCCGAGGTATTACTGTACACTAGTACCCCGTATAACGTGATGACTTGGTTCCACGAGTCATCATGTTATACGATTTTTAACGTTCTTCGATACATTGATAGAACAACGCTTAAAAAAAACCCTGACTTCTGGGACAAACCACGCCGAGGCAAGGCTCGGCTTGTCCGAAATCCCCCCGCGGGGGGGGGGTGTCGGGGTTAGGGCAAGATACCGCTAAACCCTGCAGAACTAAGCCCCGCAGAGCCGCGCAAGCCTACAAGCCGCCCGAGGTCCCGAGAGGGTAGGAATACCCTTTTGAGTCCTCAGGCGTGCGCGCGCCTCTGCGGGGCTTAGGCGAGGATCGGGGAAACCCTCAGGATCCCAGCTAAGCCCCGCAGAGGCGCGATCCTTACCTTTTTCGAACTTCTGGCAGCGGGCTGGCACGGGGGGGTTGGATTGGAGAGGCAAAGGAGCTGGAGAGAAAGAGAGGGGGGGGAAGGAAGGAAGGAAGCGCCCCCCCTCACCAAGCAAGGGTCCAAACTCCCCCCCCCCCGGGGAGCAAAGAATCTCACCACCAAAGCAGCACTGGCCGGATACCTGGTGGTGGGCGGGGGAAGAGGAAGTTTGTAAGGGGATGAGGCGGTTTCCAAGGATACCGGCAACAGCTTCTGTTCAAGTCCCCTGTCGGCTTCTCCGCCTGGGGAGGCTAAAGCCGACATGGGGACTTGAACAGATGCTGTTGCCGGTATCCTTGGAGACCGCCTCATCCCCTTACAAACTTCCTCTTCCCCCGCCCACCACCAGGTATCCGACCAGTGCTGCTTTGGCGGTGAGATTCTTTGCTCCCCTGGGGGGGAGGAGTTTGGACCCTTGCTTGGTGAGGGGCCCCCGCGTCCGTCCTTCCTTCCTTCCTTCCCCCTCTCTCTTTCTCTCCAGCTCCTTTGCCTCTCCAATCCAACCCCCCCCAATGCCAGCCAGCCGCCAGAAGTTTGAAAAAGGTAAGGATCGTGCCTCTGTAGGGCTTAGCTGGGATCCCGAGGGTTTCCCGCATCCTCGCCTAAGCCCTGCAGAGGCGCGCGCATGCCCGAGGTCCCGAAAGGGTATTCCTACCCTCTCGGGACCTCGGGCGGCTTGTAGGCTTGCGCGGCTCTGCGGGGCTTAGCTGGGATCCCGAGGGTTTCCCCGATCCTCGCCTAAGCCCTGCAGAGGCGCGCGCACGCCCGAGGACTCGAAAGGGTATTCCTACCCTCTCAGGACCTCGGGCGGCTTGTAGGCTTGTGCGCCTCTGTGGGGCTTAGCTGGGATCCCGAGGGTTTCCCCCATCCTCGCCTAAGCCCCGCAGAGGCGCGCGTGCACGCCCGACGTTCGGAAAGGGTAAGGATCTTACCCTTACCCTTTTGGAACTTCGGGCGGCGGGTGGGCACTGGGGGGTGGGGAGTGGGGTGGTGAATTGGGTGGATGCTCTACCCAATGCAACTCCCCCCCGCACACGCTTGTTCCGTATAACGTTAAAATCGCGTTATTCGATACAAGATTTTTCCAAAAATCTTGTAACGTTATACGGTTTTAGCGCTATACGATACTCGCGTTATACGGGGTATTACTGTATAGGGAAGTATATACAACGTGCCAAACCAGAGTCAGACATCAAAACTATTGTAAGTAATCTGAGTTATTCACTGCAATCATTTTCTGCTGATCAATAAGCATCTATATCAAGATAACTACATAACTTCTCTTGAAGGAGAGCAGACAATAAACCCAAGATATGATTCTTCACATGTGAAATATTTGGTTTCAAAGACCGAAGTGAATGGTCTGTAAGGTAGCAAAAAGAATGTTTTTCATTGCAGAGATCTCCTTCAGCAGAGACTGCTTTGCTACTAAGATAGAAAATTGCCTTTGATAACATTCCATTATTAGGTCTTCCTGCAGATAAATGACAGTACAGTAATACCCCGGATAATGATTGCACCGGATAACGCTAAAACCGCATAACGACGACAAATTTGGGGGGAAGATTTGCACCGGCTAACGTTCATTTTAGCGTTATCCAATCCATCATCATAAAGAAGTAAAGGAGGCCAAAGCTCCTCTCCCTGCCACTTCCCTCCCTCCCCCCCACCCCGAGCAGTTTGGGGACTCCCCACCCCCCACCCCACTGCCTGCTCGGCCGAGAGAATCCATTACCTTGCTGCACGCCGACAGCCAGCTGGAGATTTTTTTCTTTCACTTCCTGTAAACAGGGAAGGGGGAAATTGGTTCTCTAGAGAACCAATCATATCTCTCTATTTCCCCCTTCCCTGTTTACAGGAAGTGAAAGAGAAAAATCTCCAGCTGGCTGTCGGTGTGCAGCAAGGTAAGCAGGGAGAGGCTGGATGAGGCTGGATTCTCTCGTGGCCGAGCAGCACGTGGGGGGTAGCTTTAAAGGCAGGGAGGTCTCTTTCTTTCCCTGCCTGCCTTTAAAGTGGTTTGTCCCTGAAGTCAGGGCTTTTTTTCTTAGCGTTGTTTGATGCATGCATCGGACAACGATAAAAATCAGATAACGTCATGACTTGTGGAACCAAGTCATAACGTTATCCGGGGCATTACTGTACTGTAGTTGTTTACCTTCTGCAGGAGTGCCTCTTCCTAAGAAACTGTACATGGAGCACCCAGTTTAAAAGGTTGTGACTAGGTCATGATAGGAGTTAGTCTTTAAGGTGCCACAACATTTTTTGTCTTTTTTTTTGCTGCTTTGTTTAATCAGGTTTTGTTTTTTGCTGTGGCTCGCTTATTGTGGAGCAACTTGCTAGTGGAAATTAGACCTGTTTCCACCCTAATGGATTTTTGGAAACAACTAAAAATGTTCCTATTACAACAAGCATTTCCCTCATTAGTAAGCTGATTACACATTTGCAGAAATACTCATTAGATTTAGTGAGCTGTGATTTTGGAACATTGGTGTTGGATATTAGTCAATTGGTTTATGATATACTGGTAATGTTTATTGTTTTACTTGGATGTCAACTAGGTAGGTATTATATTTTTCTTCTTCAATTTTAGTTAGTTGGTATTTGATCAAATTATTTAATGTTGTGAGCTGCCCAAAGTGGTGCCCAAATTGGGCAGGTTATAAGGCAACCAAACACACACACACACACACACACCTTCATGATTTCTTTCTGATCCGTAATTACAGTAACACCTCAGATAACGTTATGACTTGGTTCCACGAGTCATGATGTTATCCGATTTTTAGCATTGTCCGATGCATTGATCGAACGTTAAAACAAAAGCCCTGTTCCCTTTCCAAAGAGGAAATTGAACGGGGGGAGATCAGGTTGTCTTGGGGAGGGAAAGCACCCTCCCTCCCCAAGCAAACTGGGGGTCCCTCGCGGGAAGGTCCCTCACATCCTCCCGTCACCGGCGCCGCGCTGCACAACCCTCCAAGCCGCCCGAAGTTCCAAAAGGGTAAAGATCATTACACTTTTTGAACTTTGGGCGCGCGCATGTTGTTTGGAGTTAGGGCAGGGGACGAGGGTCTTTCCCTTTTCCTGCCCTAACCCTGAACGACATGCGCGTGCACGCCCGAAGTTCGAAAAGTGTAAGGATCTTTACCCTTTTGGAACTTTGGGCATCTTGGAAGGTTGCGCGGCACGGCGGCAGTGACGGGAGGATGCGGGAAGGTCCCTTGCATCCTCCCGTCACCGGCGCCGCGCCGCGCAACCCTCCAAGACGCCCGAAGTTCCAAAAGGGTAAAGATCCTTACACTTTTCGAACTTCGGGCGTGCGCGCGCGGCGTGGTGCCGATGAGAGGAGGATGCGAGGGACCTTCTCGCATCCTCCCGTCACTGCCGCCGTGCCATGCAACCCTCCAAGCCGCCCGAAGTTCCAAAAGGGTAAAGATCCTTACACTTTCGGAACTTCGGGCGTGTGCGCGCGTGTCGTTCGGGGTTAGGGCAGGAGACGGGGGTCTTTCCCGTCTCCTACCCTAACCCCGAACGACACGCACGCGCACGCCCGAAGTTCCGAAAGTGTAAGGATCTTTACCCTTTTGAAACTCGAAGTTTCGAAAGAGTAAGGATCCCGTACCCTTTCCAAACATCGTGGGGGCGGGCGCTGGGGGGTGGGGTGGGTTGGGTAGATGTTCTACCCAATCCAACTGCCCCCCCGCTTACGCTTGTATCGAATAACGTGAAAATCGCGTTCTTCGATACAAGATTTTCCTGAAAATCTTGTCGCGTTATTCGGTTTTCACGCTATTGGGTACTTTCATTCATTCATTCATTCATTCATTTCGATTTATATGCCGCCCTACTTGGTGAAAACCAACTCAGGGCGGCTCACAACATACAATAAAATACTGTACAATGTAACAGTTCAATAATACAATATCACAGTATAATATATAGTACAATAAAATAAATATAGACACAATATAATCAGAATACCATCCATAAATACTACCCAGTACAGAATAGACAATAAACAATATAATATACTTGCGTTGTACGGGGTATTACTGTACCGTAGTTTTTAAGGACACAAAACCTGTATTGGTTTAACTATGTTTGAAAAAAGAGCTCTGGCAGCAACTAAAAAAAATAAACTTTTCCACAACAACACCAAAAATTAACATATACTTTATAGCTTTAGGTATTGCAAAATACACATAAAGACTCATTTGAATATGTTGCATTTCAGAATTCTGTAATGAGCTGGAATTCTCACTGCAGTAAGAATATACCCCCAAATTCACATAATTCAAGATGTTGTTGCCATTGCTGAAATTCCTGGTGCATCAGTGTTAAAAAATATCCTCAGCCCAAAAGAAGAAAATAATAAAGGTTGGCAATGGTGTGATCTACTTTAGGCCAGACTGGAGTTGTGAAGAAAGATTTGTTAAGGTGTTGCTCTACTATGGTGTGAATAGCAGCTTCTCGCTCTGCCCAGAATTGCACAAATATCTTGGGTTGTTCTGACTTTTGATGACCCTTTCCAGAGTTTTCCAGGTGTACAATATTCAGAAGTAATTTATAATTTTCCTTTTTAGGATGCTCTAGGTTTGTGTACATTGCTCAAGACTACAAAAGGCTATCTTTTCTCTCGGGAGGCACTGTGATGAACTTAATTCCCAAGTTCTGACTCCACTGCCAGATATCTAATTCTCTGAGTTATCCAGCCAACTATTTGGTTAAATTAGCCAGAATAATATGCATCAAATAATGAAGATGAACATTTAATTTGCAAGGAGATATAAAACAGTCGTAGTATAATTTATTCTTTCCTTGTTAGAAAGAATTCAACCTCTTTATAGACTTGAAGTGTAATGCTAAAATATCCTCCAAGGAGACTTAACTTTGACAGCTTCAATTTCATGATATAGAAAGCCTGTCTAGACTAATCTGATGACAGGATGTTACTGTTGTCTGCATTACTGACAAGCCACTTCAACTGTAACACCTACTATAGTTGCTTATAATACCAAGTTATATGATTCAAAGTTCTATATAACTTTTCAAATTACTATCCCTACCCTTTCCATCCTGTTAAAAACATAAAGATTAAAATGACCAAGCTGATTACGTAGTTCAGTGAAGATTGCTGAGTCTATATGAGGGGTTTGCAATCTACGTCCCGTGGGCTGGCCCTGGTCCCCAACGCCGTTGCATCTGGCCAGCGGTGATGATGCCAGAAGCAGAAGCACCCATGTATGCGCAAACGCACCCACCGTGGTTGTGTCTGGCCTGCTCAGCTGTCTGAGGGTGAGTAATCTGGTTTATAAAAACACACAGAACTTCACCTGATCCAGTCACATGACCACTATCTCTTGTGTTCATCCAGAATAGCTACAGCCACAATGTTCTGTAAAGTCCCTCCACTTTTCCTGTCTTACTACAGTGACATAACTTTAGCCTACATTATCAAAATAATAATAATAATAATAATAATAATAATAATAATAATAATAATAATAATAATAATAATAATAATAATAATAATAATAATAATAATAATAATAATAATAAGAAAAAGAAGAAGAAGAAGAAGAAGAAGAAGAAGAAGAAGTTCAAATTTATATTGCCGCCCACTCGCCGTGGCGACTCAGGGCGGCTTACAGACAATACATTACATTACAATATAATATGTTGAGTTGGGGACAGGGGGAGGGGCAGCAAGGTCCTCATCCTGCCCTGGCTTCTTCTTCCCCTAGCAGTTAGTATAGGCACAGGGGGAAGGGCGGCAAGGTCCTCATCCTCCCTGGCTTCATAATTTCCCTCCTGCCTTCTTTTTTAAGCTTCAATCTCTTATTCATAAAAGTCTATGAAAAAAAGAATAACTAGATGTACTGCTCTGGATTGGATGAGGTCCCAGGAGCACAGTCCTGCGCCGTGGTTGGCCAGGCAGGGAGAGTCCAGAAGCCAGGTAAGAGAACAGGAACAAAATCAAAAAACAATCAAGAGCCCTCCCAGAGAATAACATAAAATGAATGAAGAAGAGCCAAAGCAAAGTCCAATAACATAAGATCTGATGAGACCAGTTTGAAACAGTAAACAGTCACCAAAAGAAGCCAAAACATCATTCACAGTCAAGCCCCAGGAAATCAGTCACAAAATGAGTCATAAGTTTCAAGTACTCAAGTAAAGTTAGGAGCCAGGAAAGACAATGGGCAAAATTCTGATACTTAGTGAAGTAAATTGTATTAGATTAGGACCACTGAATTAATGGAGATTTGGTCAGCCAATTTCTCCATACGTTCCACTGATTCAAATGGGTTATTTTAACTACAATTTACTCTAGTGCAATAAGTTGTGTAACATTTTGGCTTGAGGAGGTACTGATATTTCCAATAATTTTTGCACTAGCTGTGTCAGACACTCCTCAGGTGTTCACAGGCACTACTTAAGCATGTTTTAACACCCTTTAATGACTAAAATCCTAGTTGCAAAATATAGCTTCATGTGACACTGGCGTTTTTACTTTTGTTAGTAGTCTGGGTTCATTGTACAGTACAGTAAAACCCTGCCAAACGACTGCCCTTGGCTACGTTTGCCCTGGGTTACGACCTCACACTTAATTTTAAAAATTCCAAATTTCTGGTTTACGACCAAAAATTGTGCTACAGTATTTTAAACTCCCTACCTTTTCCACACCATTTGGGGACCTTATCCGGTGATGGCATCGCTGCAGCAGTAACCATGCATTGTGACTTCAGGTGGAGGGGGTGGCAGCCATTTAAAATTCTGAAATAGTTGCAGTGGCCATTTTGGAGTTCAGGACTATGTCTTCCAGAAATCTTGGCAAGCATTTTGGAGCTCAAAATGGTCACTGCCACCATTTTAGGATTTAAAATGGCCACCCCTCCAACCAAAGTCACAATGCAGTATTGACTATTGCAGAGGTGCCCTTGTTGTTGGATAAGGTCTCCAAGCGGTGTGGAAAAGGCAGGGAGATTGCTCCGTTGCTTTTTTGGGGGAGGGGGGGCAATCATAGCTGGCATTGTTTTGTTTTTTTGTATTTTTTAAATATTATTTTTGTTCCGGTCGGGACTTTTTTATTTTCAATGCATTCCTATTGGAAAACATACTTTGGGTTACGTTTGTTTTGGGTTACAACGGAGGCTGTCGGAATGGACCTCCATTGTAACCTGAGGTTTTACTGTACTTAGTTCCATATAAAACAAATAATGATTGGTTGAAGAAATCACAACAGATTTTTATTTGAGGACCATAAATAAGGGGGGTAGGAGGGAGGTTCTTAGATATAATCAAAAAGGTTAAACAACAGTAAGATCTAAATATCTTTCTTCAGAATTTAAATTTCAAAATACAGCTGAACCCCGCATAATGAAAAAACTCCATTCCACGGAGCTCCTCGTTATGCGGTTTTTTTCGTTATACGAAGCAAATGGCAGATACCCCACATAACACAAAAAAGTTTGTTACACAGGGTTTTGTTAAGTGAGGTATACAAAGCATTCAGTATAAAGGGTTCCAATGTAATTATATTACAGATTCTTAACCTTCCTTATACTCACAGTCTAATTATAGTAAACAGACTTCTCTCCGTAAACTCTGCCATAGACTACTAATTTCTTTCAACTCTCTAATCTGATTTTCCAACGTCTCTCTAGACCAGGGGTTCCCAACCTACGGCCTGTGGCACAAATTAATTCATCCCACAGTGAGCCCCCCCCCCCAAGTGGCGAAATGCACTGGAAACACCAAAACTGCACCAAAAACAGTAAAAAATGCTACCAAGATTGGTGGGAGGAACCACACCCCTGGCCTGCACAGCTGTCTGAGGGGGCGTGGTCCAGCCCATGGCACAAAAAGCTTGGCCAGCCCTGCTCTAGACAGTCACAATTAAACTTTTAATTTCTGTTGTCTGACTCTAGAAAGCAAATCTCAAATCTTACAGAACCCCAAACCATACTTCCACAACACTACAATTATGCTAACTATTCAGCTACTCAACCACTAATCAGCATAACACTCTGCCCACAGCACACAACACAGTCATTTGAAACTAGTTACATGCATACCTAATGTAAGTAATTCTGCATAAGTTTAACAAAGTCTTCTAATGCAGGGGTTCCCAACCTAAGGCCCGTGGGCTGGCCCCTGATGCCATCTCATCTGGCCTGTCGCTGCCTCCACTGAACCCAAAAGTGGAAGTGAGTGCGTTTACATCATCCGTAAAATGCACCCACAACTGTTGTAAATTTACATCAGCTGTAAATGCGCCCACTTCCACTTCTAAGGTGCGTGGTCTGGCCTGCTCAACTGTCCGCAGGGATGTGGTTACTCCCATGGCAAAAAGAGGTTGGCCACTCCTGTTCTACTTGAAGGAATCACCACAAGCTACAGTTAGAGTAGGCCTATTTTAATCAATACAACTTATGGAGAAGTTAACGCAGCAGGTCTCCATTATTTTAATGGACATACTCTGTTGAAAATTACTACTCTAAGGATTTTGACCAGTATTTCCAACACTAGTACCAGCTTATTTTACATTAGACTTATCAAAAAGCCCTCCAGTTTATAGATGTGAGATATTGTAATTTTCTATCCATGATTCAAAACGCTAGGAAATGGCCTGATATTGATGCACAATACCGTGCCCATGTTGCCAACAGGAAACAGAATGTTAAGCTTAACATAAAGGTCTGCAGGATGCCCATTTGTGCTTACTCTCATTCATGCTTGTCAGAAAAAAAGCATGACACCTGCTTTGTGTTCATGTGAGGGTGTTCACCTAATGAAAAAAAGTCAGGTTCTCGAATTTCTCCCTTGATTGGTGTCTCTATGTAAATGATCTTGACTACTGTCATTTGTGTTGCCAACATTCAGCCTATCCTTTGCTATGTAAAACTTGGCATCCTTTTTTCTGCTTTTTGCACAGAGGGAGAAAGAAGGTGGCCCAAAACAGTTTTACATTTTAAAAAACCCCAACTCAATACCCTTTGCCCAAACTTCTCCAAATGTTGCACAGAGCAAAAGCACACTATTTGCTATATCTGATGTAATCCAAAGCTTGGTTTCAAAGGTAATTTTTTTTGTATATAATTGACTTATGTTATTTTGTTCTGCCAGCAAAATATCACAGCACTGATAATAATTACAGTTACTGGAGCCCCATCCTAAGCTCAGCTGCTAGAATTCAAGCACCTTGAAGAAGTATTTATCCAAGAAGATGCCCTACTCCTGAAGAGGTCCCTGTTCTTGAGGGGTCCTTTGTTTTAGCCAAACACTTGCCTAATAACCATAAGCCATACCTATGCCATCAGCAGCATCACTCTTGGGCACCCATGGAGCCCAACCTCCTCCTTTGACTCTAGAACTGAGCTGTCCCCGTCAAGTGCATAGTTTCCTGTGCTGGATTATTAGATTTGACAAGGCAGGCAGTTTTTACTGTCCTTTGTTCCAGGGAACTCAAACTAATATTTGCTGGAGGAGTTTTCCATAAGGACCACCACCCTGAGACACAGCATTTATGAAGATCAAGATTTCTTCCAGCCTGTTTCTGGAAAACATACCAATTCCAAAACCATCATTGGAAACTACTGTATATACTTGAGTATAAGCCAAGGTACTGAATTTTACCTGAGAAACCAGGAAAATTGATTGATTTGAGTATAAGTGTAGGGTGGGAAATGCTAAACCAAGCTAAAATATGAAAGTGTTGTGGGAGGAGGGTGTTTCACAGATGACTCAAGTATAAGTCAAGTCTGTTTTTTTCAGCATATTTTTGGTGCTGAAAAAAAATCAGCTTATACTCAAGTATATACGGCATCACTAGTGTAAAGTAATAAAAACTACAATTACTGTCAAGAATGCTGAAATGGAATTTCCTTTGGTGAGAAAAGGACACAGAAGGTGTAACATGAGTTCACAGCCCAATTACTTAATTACAACTGCACTAGACTAATGTTTTTATTTTCCCAGCAACTGAAAGCTGTATCTTTACAGCTCCTCCTGTATTTCAAAAAGTAGTAAAGACTTAAATTATTTGAACACTTACATTATACAAGAATAAAACATTACTAGCAATATCATTACAAAAAGTTCCTTGGAAAAATTGGTGTTACGTTCCACACTAAAGATTTTGAGGGAAATAAAAAGATAATGCCATGACTGCACAATTAGTACAAACAAGATATAAAAGATATTTCACACCAACCTAATAGAAGAAGAGTTCCAATTGCCAAACCTCCACCTAGGGGGAAAAAGGTTGAGAAATGGAATACACATTAATGTTTTCACAATTAGTAGTATCAAGGAAAGGTAATACAGGAATAGAAAAATGTAATGTAAAAAACATTTTAATTACCTTTATAATACTTCTTATAATCTACTATTAAATAATTACATATTGCATATAATTATATATTACACACTACAATTACTTTCACAATATAATGAAAAGATACTGCAGAGCTCTACAAAATCAAAGTACTTTAATAATGTTGTCACAGCCAGAATTCCTGTTTAAGCCAAAATATTCAGCAGATACAGAGCAATACAGAGGAACCTCGGTTAACGTAATTAATTGGTTTTCCAAGGCATTTCTTACAACAAAAATTACTTAAACCAAATTTCCCATTGGAATGCACTGACTGCAATTTCCCATAGGAATGCATTGAGAACCAAAATACTTTAACCGAAACACGCTTTCCCATAGAAATGCATTGAAAACCAGGTAATCCATTCTGAAAAAAATTCTGTAAACTGAGCCATTATTTTCTATAGATTTCCTTTTGTTATGCGATTTTTTATATTAACCGAGCTGTTTGTTAACCAAAGTTCCACTTGATGAATCTGATGCTTGATGAATCTGATACAGTTTGATTAATCTGATAGATTGATGAATCTGATAAGTTAAATCATCAGCTTGACGAATCTGAGAGCTAAATCAACAAGTTATAGTTGTTTTCCAAGGGACAATACTGTACAGTAGTACCTCGGATGTTTGCATCAGATAACGCTAAAACCGCGTAACGTTAAGCAATCTGGGGGAAAATTGCATCATATAACATTAAAATCCTATGGGATGTATCAGATAACATTCGCTAAAGCCTGTGCCGGTTACAATGTACTTCTATGAAGTTTTAATGTTATCCAATACATCCCATAGGTTTTTAATATTATCTGATGCATGCATCGGATAGCATTAAAAACCGGATAACACTAAGACTTGTGGAACCAAGTTTTAGCTTTATCCGATGTTTTACTGTATCTGCTGCCAAAATATCCAATGTATCTCTCTTTAAATTTGCCGCCACAAAAACAGAGATTCTTGATGGCACTCTCTCAGATATGCAGTATGGCCTCCATAGGCAGGTATTTATAGCCATTTGTGTATAAATGTCTTTCTACTCTAATTACAATCCATGCAGAAAGAGGACTATCCCACATAAAGCTGATACCTAAAACAACTTGCTAGTCCTTGAAGTGCTCTTAAAGGCTGTTTGTCAAGACAATGATAATAGAATATGTATTTGGTTGCTTTACATTTATGCAAAATTGTCTTAATCTTAGACTAATGTACAGGCTGGGAATAGCCAAGCTAAACATATGTAATAACACCTGTGCAAAAGCTGAGGAGGAGGATAAGCGGACAAAGACATAGATCAAGATTCAATGAATCAGCATTATAAATGTCTATCCAAATATTTTGTGTTATTGCAAGAACAGCGTCAGTTGTTAGAATCCTTCTCCAGTTGTTTCTGCTTCCTTGCCCAGGAGAGAAGAGCCTAGTATGACATTAACGGCCTGAGATGAGAAGATATAGCCATAAACACTGCCAGATACATTTTCCCCCCTGAATCAAATGCTATGTTTGGAATAAAAGCAATTCATAAATAATTCAGTACAGAAGGAAATTGATGGTCTTGCTAATCTAAAATTAACTAGTGGTGATTCAGTGGTTAAGAAGCTCACCTTGTTAGCTGGAAGGCCGGCAAGTAAGCAGTTCAAGACCAGGGTACTGCATGACAGATTGAGCACCCATCTCTGCTCCAACTCCTGCCAACCTAGGCGTTTGAAAGCAAGAAATTGCAAGTACAGTGATACCTCGTTTAAAGAGCAAAATGTGTTCCATGGGGGTTGCTTGTTAAGTGAGTTGCTAGTTAAGCGAAACACCACTGTTAGCAAGACGGATATGCCTGTCCACCCTGCTCAAGCAACAGGGTGGGCAGGCAAATCTGTCTCGCTAACAGTGCTGGCTTGCCTGCGAAGCGAAGGCAGACGGATTCGCCTGCCCACCCTTTTGCTTAAGCAAGGTGGGCAGGCAAATCTGTCTTGCTAACAGCACTGGTTTGGGAAGTAGAACAGGGAGCCCCCAGGAAAGCCACACCACAGGGCGAATCCCTTGCTGTAAGGTTTGCCTTTGCTATTAGGCAGGGTGAATCCCTTCGCTGTTAGGCACAGCGAATCTCTCTCTGTTAGGTTTGCCTTTGCCTCACTGTTAGGCAGGGTGAATCCCTCACTGTTAGGCTTGTCTTTGCCTTGCTGTTAGGTTTGCCTTTGCCTTGCTGTTAGGTTTGCCTTTGCTGTTACGCAGGGCAAATCCCTCACTGTTAGGTTTGGTAAACCAGTGCTGTTAGGTTTGCCTTTGCCTCACTGTTAGGTTTGCCTGCGCTGTTAGGCAGGACGAAACAACAGCGCAGCCAGGGCGAATCCCTTGCTGTTAGGTTTGCCTTTGGCCGGAGAAGCTCTTGCCTCTTGGGAAAGCGCTTCTCTGGCCAAAGGCAAGCCAGCGCTGTTAGCAAGAGTGAATCTCTCTTGCTAATAGCTCTGGTTTGCCTTTGGCCACAGAAGGGCTTTTCCAAGGGGAAAGGACTTCTCCGGCCAAAGGCAAACCTAAGAGTGAGGGATTCGCTCTGCCTAACAGCAAAGGCAAACCTAAGAGTGAGGGATTTGCCCTGCCCTACAGCAAAGGTGTGTTGCTTGAGCAGCGTGGGCAGGCGAATCTATCTTGCTAACAGTGCTGGTTTGGGAAGCAGAACAGGGAGCCCGGTTCTCGTTAAGTGAGTCTTTGCTCATTCAATGAGGCAGATCTTTTGGGGAAAATCTTACTCATTAAGCAAGTTACTTGCTAAGCGACATGCTCGTTATGCGAGGTATTACTGTAGATTAATAGGGACCACCTCGATGGGAAAAGATCTTGGGGACATGAAAGGTGCCTCATTTGGGTATCCCGGAGTTTCTTGAGCAAAAGTCCTTTCAACCCAGAATAATTTCTGACACAAAATTGTTATTATTAATATCTAAAATAGTTAGGTGCCATAAGGCCTTTTCTGTTTTGTTCTACTTTAAAGAATATAATTAGCCTTATGAACATTTTACAAGTTCTGAAGAGTGATGCATGAGAAAAATATGAATTCTGCCCCTCCTTTTGCTGCTTCTATTGTTAAAGGGCCTCTGTCTAAAGCAGGCATTCTCAATATTTTTTAGCCACAGGCTGGACAACGCCCCCTCAGATAGCTGAGCAGGCTGGACTGGTGGTTCCCCCCGTCATAAATGCTGCCATAAAACACATCTGTAACTGTTGTAAAAGCGTTTACAATGACCATGGACTCATTTACGGCTGTTGTAAATGCGTTTATGATGACCATAAATGAATCCACTGCTGATTCTGGCAGAAGATGGAGCAAGGTCGGGGCCAGATTATTTGGCACCATGGGCCGGATCTGACCCCAGGGCCATAGGTTGTGAACCCCTGGTCTTATTTAGATTTCTCTTATTTAGATTTAAAATTGTAGCAATGTTACAAAGCACAGCATTGCAGAACCCCAGTTATTTGGTGAAGTAGTACCTCTTCAGCCCAATGCTTCACTAGGCTTGGAAGCAAGACCTATCACTGCTCATCCATTCATTTACTGAATTTATATACTGCCTCACTTAATGGAAAACCACTACTCTACTCTACAGCATAAAATGAACAGAACTGAATCATGTTATGATAGTTAGCACAGATGCTGAAATCAATCTCTCAGGTGTAGGATATTACTGAGAGATTTTCATAAACTTCTGTCCAAAATGTTTTTTGAAAAACACCAAGGCATGAAGTCTGATACATCTGCTACTTAATACATTCACAAGTCATCCATATTTGTATGTGAAATTACATGCATGCTATAACACAAAGAATACTACACATCTGAATGTATCTACTGTATTTATATATGCTTGCATTGCAGTTCCTGTTTTACAATATACTGTATAGATTTCTTCATATTCAGACATTTGTCATGTTCCAAACAAATATGTGGTTTTATTCATCATAGGCCAGATTAAATAGTGGGTGCATTTTCATTTTTTAAGTAGTTGTCAGAATCCAGCAGAGTTATTTTACTGCTGGAACCTGCTTTGTTAGCAAACCTAGAAATGGATGAGCCGTCACCATAGCTCAAATAGCAGCAAAGATGAATCCTCTTAAATTATTGTGGTCTTTTTGAACCACAATCAGGTGTACCCTGGTAATGCCAACCTTGTGTTGCTAATCTTTCTTGCACTAGGTCAGGCAAAAGGAACTGCAGAATGAACTCACCAAAAGGTGCCTTCATTTTGGCAGTTTCACATCTGGCCTAGACTCGGAAGTATAAGTATGGAGCCCACACTCCCAGGGATGTGGAAGTTACAGGGAAGGAGAAGTAAACCCCATCACACCTAGTACAGTAAAACACCGGATAACGATTGGATCAGATAACGCTAAAAATCACATAACGTTGGGGAATTTGAGGCAAACATTTGGATCGGATAACATTATGTTAACCATTATGTTAACCATTATGTTAACGTTATCTGATCCATCAGATAACCTAAGTATTTCTGAGGCTAATGTTTGCCTCAAATTCCCTGAGGTGTGGGTGTGACTCACCAGTTTCTCTTGGGAGAAAGGGAGGGGCTGCCTGCTCTCAAGCTTGCCACATTTGAATAACAAAAGCTTGCAAAAACAGTCTGACTAGTTTAGCAAAGCAAAACAAAAGCAGATTGTAGCTCCACAAGCCTCATGCATTGCTAATGGAAAACAAGCAGACACTGAAACCTTTCACCTACAAAGCAATTAAGCTTTTCACACCCCGCAAAGCCCTGAGGGAACTTCCTTTATTACAGCAATGGTAGGGGGGCTGATTCTAAAGGAAAACATTTTCCTAGCTTCTGTTCAAAAAGCCTCCATCTGGCTTGCTAAGGGACATAGTGATGGGGGGGGGGTCCTTAAGAGAGGCTTAGGACCCTTTCCCCAGTGTAACCCAGAACACTTTGCAGAAAAATAATTGCAAAGAGACAATTTGACCCAATTACTTTTATGAAGTTTCCCCTTTAAATTCTAAACAGCCTGAAACCAAGATTGTAGCTCCGCAAGCCTCATGCATTGTCAATGGAAAACAAGCAGACACTGAAACCTTTCACCTACAAAGCAATTAGGCTTTTCACACCCTGCAAAGCCCTGAGGGAACTTCCTTCATTACAGCAATGGTAGGGGGGCTGATTCTAAAGGAAAACATTTTCCTAGCTTCTGTTCAGATATTTTAAAACAGCACTTTATAAAATTTTCAAAAATTTAAAAATGCTGTATGACTTTGTTCCCCTAAAGTCAGGGTGGTCTGGCATGTTTTTGTAATGTATTTACCCTTTAGACAATTATTTCTTAAAGTTCTTTAAGTTTCCAGCATGTTTCCTTGACTTTACCTTGAAGCCTCTGTTGCTTATCTCTATGGAGTTAATGTTATCTGATCCACCTGAATAGGATTTTAACATTATCTGGTGCATGCATCGGATAAGGCTAAAAATTGGATAATGTTAAGACTTGTGGAACCAAGTCTTAACGTTATCCGAGGTATTACTGTACCACAATTTTGGACACAAGCCACCATACTTGGAGTGGAAGCATGTAATTCTATTATTGGAAACATTCTATTTCATATTTTTGTTTCTCAAGTTGCTTTTTTTAATGCAGAGATTCCAGTAAAATGTTGTTACAACTCTGTATTTCACCCTTTGTCAAGCTGGTGTCTTCCAGGACATGATAGGAGTTGAAACCCAACATACATGGAGGATGCTAAGTTACAGTAGGCTTCAAAAGTGTATGTTGTTAAACATAAAAAAGATGGGTTTAACCTAATGCTTGTTGACATTGCTTTTACATATTGTCAAGTTGTCTCTGACCTATGGTGATTCTAGAAAGAGAGATCTCCAAAATGTCCTTCCCTCAACAGCCTGGCTCAACTGAGAAATTATATAAATGGTAACATATCCAAAAGCTAATACTCCAAGTATGTAAAATAATTAAAAAATTGAGAAGATATCTAGTTAGAGTTGTCATCATAATTAATATGATGAAGTTTATTTGGCTGCTATCGTGGCATTGCTGGCTTGACAGGTCAGTGAGTTAGTTATCTTACTGCAGAGCCAGAGTCTAATTCCACACTGTGCATCTCAGAAGGCAGCCTGTCCCAGGATGCTCCCAGAATAAGGGAATGATAAAGCAATTCTAAGTACTTTCTAGCTAGAAAATGCTGAAAAGGGTGTCTCTAAGACAGAACTGCTTGATGGGACAAGATTGCTTATCTTGGTGCTAATGGGAAAACATACAAATGGATTTTTCTAGGTAAGTAAAATAGTTTCTCCTGTTGAAAAACTCAGGTTTTTCAAATATGTAAATTTTCAATCGCTACAAGTACCAAAACCAAAACTACAACATTAGGCTTCAGACATGAAAGACAAAAAAATGGAGACATTAAGTCTCAACTTTTGCAGCAGCCTTTGCATTGTGGTTTATTATATCCCAGAACAGAATTTTTTTTAAACATACATTGTTAGTAAAAGAAGAATGCATAAGCATTGTTATTAATAGAATAATTGAGTGAAAGGCCATAAGAAAGTTTGTAATTCAAATGTGCATTAAATATTGATATCTGGCAGAAAAGGAAAATAGTAGGCCAGACATGTATAATGTTATACATATTTTAATCTAATTCATACTATTAGATGACATACAGAGGTTTGTATTTTTATTACAATTAAATTTTATTACATTAAAATTTTATTTAAGTCAATAGATAGCAGGCATAATAAAGAACTGTATAGGAATATGAAGAAGCGAAAACACTCAAATTGACAACACATACATATACCCAGCGTAATATAAAAAAATCTGTATCTGATATCTCCAAAGAGGAACACAAGAATTCATCTATGGCATGGCCACCAACTAGTGATTAACATATCATACAAGTGGCAGTGGAGCTGACAACTGTATATCCAAGTACCTCTGGAAGAGAGAGCAAAAAAGGAAAACAAGTAAGGAAGCATCCTACAGGATGATTTGATTTAGCTGAAGGCTACAGAAAATTGTGGTGGGAAATCACTTAACACTACTAGAGGCCTTAAGGAAAGCTTTGTAGATGCATTTACCCTGCCAATGGTTCTTCAAAAGAGTATTCCAGGAGCATCAATGGCTGCAAGGATCTGTGATATATCAAACCCTCTTGTTCTCCAAATACGGTATGCATCAAAGGGCTGGAAAACTTTCAACTAGGATAGTAATTTCCCTTCCCTTGTGATCATGGCACAGAAATACACTCTCTACACCAGGGTTGCCCAAACTTTTTGGGCCATGGGCCGATATGTGGTTCAGGAAGCAGGTCACTAAGGCCCGGGGGCCGGGTGAGGCCCCCGATGCCAATTCATCCGGCCCACGAAGCCCTCGTCACTCCTGGAAGCAAAACGTGCTATATCGTACGGGCTATACTGTATGGTCGCGTTTTACTTCCGCTTCCAGGAGCGACAAGGGCTTCGCGGGCCGGATGAATTGGCATCGGGGGCGCACCCAGCCCTTAGTTTGGGCACCACTGCTCTACACACTTAATTGGTTGCAGCATGCTAGCAGTATTGGATCCACCATGGATACTGTCCTGATAAAGGTAAAGGTCACTCTTGCTCGAAAGCCAGTCATATCCGACTTTAGGGTTCAGTGCACAGCTCTGTTTATAGACAAACATCCAGCACTGTCTGCGTCTGCAGAGATTTCCGTGGATATGTGGCAGGCATGACTAAACACTGGAGTGCACAGAGCGCTGTTTAAACTGCTCTGCAAATAATGATAAATATGTTAATTATAAATAGTTAAAATCATGTTACTACACTTATTTCCTGCTTTTAAGAGGGATGAAAGTAGACTACATTAGGCTACTAGAAATTTCTCAACTGGGCATATCAGGTTGTCACCCATAAAGTTTCAATGTGATGAATTATCTGCACAAAGTCCCTTGAGAATTTTACTGAAGCAGGATGTTTTGTTGTAATAGAAACAAAGCATCAAGTCTTCCCATCCAGCTACTGTTTTTTTTTTTGACAAACGTCTAACCTCCACCGTAACCCACAGAATTACCTACAATTTAAGTACTGTACTATATCTTTGATGTCTTGCAATTAAAACAGGCTATTCCATGGCTGTAAATTAAAAGAGCCTTGGTGGCGCAGTGGTTAAGCTGCTGAACTGCAGTGAAAACACTGTTAGATCCTGTTGGGGATCAAGGTAGACTCATCCTGCCATCCTTCCAAGGTCAGTAAAATGAGTATCCAGCATGTTGAGGGCAAAATGCTAATTACTGTATCTATAAGCTGCAGAGAGAGTGCACTAAGCGCTATGGGGCAGTATATAAGTGTAATTGCTATTACTTAAACTGAATGATGCTGCACTAATCCAGTGGTTTTCAACAAACACTGAATGACCACTGTATGTGTCCCAAGGGTATCAAGAGTTTTTTTTAACTTGATGTCAGAGAAAAACAGACAGAGTCCACCTACCACTTTCTTATTCATTAACAACTGCTTGCAGAGAAGGCTAACACAAGTTATACTGGCCTGAGGGGACAGGAGAGTGAAAGTGAGCACAAACTAGAAAAAGGTTGGGAGGATGGGGTCTGATTTCCTTCAAGGACAATCTTCCTTCTGCCCCACAGAATTCAAGATTCAACACGCATCCATGTCAGCAACTCCACAAACACACCTTGACATAATTTGTCCCTTCATTAGTTGAAAACGTTAAAGTGGTAGCAGCATTACTCTGTGCAAGCATCTCAGAGAGTAAACAAAACTACTAACTCAACTCAACAGAACCAAACTTCACAGTAAAAAAAAATAATCTGAACCCCAATCAGGGATCTTCTGTTATTATGGGTTGTAAAAAGCCACACTGATTTGAAACTTTATCTATTATACAAGCCAACCATTGTGTGGTTCTGTACCTGATGTGTATAAATTGATGCTGTGAAGTCTCACTCCTATGTCTGACGAAGTGAACTTTATCCACGAAAGCTAAAATTAAAATACTGTACAGCTGTTCATCTTTAAAGTGCTACAACGTTTTTGATTTTTTTTTTGGTTTACTCTGATATGCTTGAAACACCGACTAAGACGGTTACTATTCCGAAATTAAGATACAGCAGTTAGTTTTTAAGGTGCCACAACTTTTTGTCTTTTTTGTTTTGTTTACTTCATGATATAATTTATCCCTTAGCGAGACAGGGAATAAGACAGGAAGGGACAGCAAGGGTTGTGACCACGCATCTCATTCCTGGCTTCGTCCCCGTCAAATGGGAAACGCCCCCATCATCTCCCCTGCTGCTTTCCTCCGAGGAAGGCTGAACCCAACGGCAGGCAGTCAAGTGAAAACTCAGTTAGGTAAAAGGTCGCCCTTGCTCGAAAGCCGGTCGTATCCGACTCTATGGTTCAGTGCTCATCTCTGCTATAGCCAAAGAGCCAGTGCTGTCTGCATCTGTAGACGTTTCCGTGGACATGTGGCAGGCATGCCTAGACACGGAACGCTGTTCACCTTCCCACCGAAGTGGTCCCTATTTATCTACAGTACTTGCAATTTCTTGCTTTCAAACGGCAAGATTGGCAGGAGCCGGGACAGAGGACTGGAGCACACTCCGTCGTGCAGCACTGGGGTCTCGAACTGCTGACCTGCCAGTCATCAGCGTCTTAACCATCGGCAGTTGCCACAAGGCTAAAGCGGAGGGAGAGGGAGGGGGGGGTATTTGGAAAAAGACACGAAGCGCTCCCCGCACCAACCTAGCACACAGTCCAGAGAAGGGAGCCCGCTGGAAAGGAGGAGCTGCCCCTGCCGCACCGACGGTCGGGTGCCCGGCAGAACGGCTAAGCGGCCTCCGCCCTCGGACCCTTTCCTTTGAAAACTCGTCGTCATCCTCTCGCTCCGCGCCAGCCCCCCGGTCGCCAAGGCCGCCATCTTGGCTTCTCTTCTGTTGACAGGGCGAAACACGAGGAGGAGGAGGGGGCGGGGCATGCAAAAAGTGCGCTAAGCCAATAGGGAGGGCGCTTATTGGCAGGCGCGCGGCTCGCGCGCCGGGCGGCGGAGAGGGGCGACCGTTTCCCGGGGGCTGCTGAGAGGGCCGAGAAGGTGAGTCAGTCGGCGGAGGAGGGTCAAGTTGAGCCCGAGCGGGCGGGGAAGAAGAGGGGAGCCGCCTTTCTCGTGTGAAGGTGTGTGTCAGTATTTGTTGTAGTGGTTCTTCCCTCATTTGTGCCTGGTGGGCCGGAGTCCTTTCACCGCCAACTTTCTCTGTCAAAACGAAGCGGTAAGGCGGCTGCCTTGCCCAGTGTTTTACCTGAGAGTAAACCTTGGTGAGCACCGTGGGGTTTATTTCCGTGTAAGCACGCATAGGATATAGGCCTACACGGATGCCGTGAGAAGTAGACATCGCCCCTTTTCCCCCTTCTCCTCTCCCTTTCTCCTTGTGCCGTATTCAGTTACAAATACAGTAAAACCTCGGATAACACTAAAACTTGGTTCCACAAGTCTTGGTGTTATCCGATTTTTAGTGTTATCCGATGCATGTTAAAATCCTATGGGATCCATAGAGATACAAGTAAAACCTCATATAACACTAAAACCTGGTTCCACAAGTCTTGGTGTTATATGATTTTTAGTGTTATCTGATCCTCTGGGATCCATAGAGATACAGTACATTGTAACCACACAGGCTTTAGCGGTTGTTATCTGAAGCATCCCATAGGATCTTAATGTTATCTGATGCAATTCTTCCCCCCAGATTCCTTAATGTTATGCGATTTTAGTGTTATTCGATACTAATGTTATATGAGGTATTACTGTACATTGTAACCACACAGGCTTTAGCGGTTGTTATCTGAAGCATCCCATAGGATCTTAATGTTATCTGATGCAATTCTTCCCCCCAGATTCCTTAATGTTATGCGATTTTAGTGTTATTCGATACTAATGTTATATGAGGTATTACTGTACATTGTAACCACACAGGCTTTAGCGGTTGTTAGCTGATGCATCCCATAGGATCTTAATGTTATCCGATGCAATTCTTCCCCCCAGGTTGCTTAATGTTATGCTATTTTAGTGTTATTCGATACTAATGTTATCTGAGGTATTACAAATATTGGCTATCATCATGGCGATCAGCCATGAAGACTGTCCTTTGAATATGATGCCGTGGCCTTTCATTTGCCTTCCGCATCGCAGCGTGGCACCCGCACTAGTTCCGCAACTAGTTCCAGTTCCGTAGGTCACTTTCTGGCCCCGAGCCCTTTTAGCACACAAAGTCTTCCTCGGTCCCAGTACAGTATTGATGAAGCTGATGCCCTCCAACAAGATGGATTCAAGTGGCATTTAATCCATTGGCAGACCATCACCCTTCCCTCTAGATTTCGTTAGTTCTCAGGGTTGTCTAGTTGTTAATCGCCACCTGACACTCGGTGTTGAGTCGCTGACAAGTAGGGTCTACTCTATTACCATAGCAGGATAACCTAGATGTAATAAAACATTGGCCCTAGTCGTTCCCATTGACATTGGTGGGGTCTGCTTTGTTGTTGTTCAGTCGCACAGTCGATTCCGACCCTCTGCGACCCCATGGACCACTGTCCTCCAGGCACTCCTGTCCTCCACCATCCCCCTCAACTCGCTCAGCTCTGTGCCCATTATCTCCACAATACCATCTAGCCATCTCATCTTGGGCCGTCCCCTTCTTCTTTTGCCCTCGACCCTTCCAAGCATCAAGGCTTTCTCAAGTGAATCCTCTCTTCTCATTTGATGTCCAAAGTACTTTAGCTTCATCTTTATTATTTGACCTTCTAAGGAGCAGTCAGGTTTGATTTATTCTAAGATTGACCTATTTGTTCTCCTCGCTGAGATATAGTTGGGCTTGCGACATAAAAATTAGGCCGGTATCACGTCTTGCCAACAAGCTCCCATTGCCAGGTTGTTTGAGGGCAGTTTGGAAGACAGCGAAAGCTGGACACAGTGGGGGAAGCTACACTGTCCAGGTTTACAGCAGAGTTGCCAATGAGCCGTAGAGATATTTTCGATAATTTTTGTACCTAGTATACATGCTATGGTAATAATACATTGACTTCAAGAAAAGTTGCTAAAGTTAACAGTTTAATCTGCTTTAAGTTTAAAGTGAAAAGAATGTTTAATCTGTTGATTTAGTAACTTCCTGAGAGAAAGTTGTTTCTGAAGGCTATTCTTAGCATAGGAAAGTATGCTAAGTTGAAAGACTGTATGGCAGAAAAATATTTGGATCACTTAGCTGGGCTTTTACCTATTGCAGTTTAAAGTTGGAATCTTTTCTAGGTGTTTAAAGTGAGCAAGAGTCTGATCTTCTGTATAGTTGCTTGCAAGTAGGTATTCACACATTCATTTTGCTTGGGGTTCTACATACAAACAATGGTTTTAATGCAGAGAAAGAATATGTAAAAATTTAATATAAATATTGTATATATTATATACTATTCATAATTTTGTTTGATGTTTATTGCTTTTTCCAGCTCATGTGTAGGAGACCAGATAAATGGCAATACTGTATGTATGGAGTGTGTTTGCTTTTGTGCTGTGGGAAGGTAGTAATACAGAAAAGGCATGTCAGGAATGATCCAGGTATTTCTAGAGGTAGATATAGGTACAGCCAGTATTTTAGCCTTTTGTGGTTCTTTGATGGATAATAATTGAGGAAGGACAGGATGTATTGTTCAGTTTTTGCAGCTGGTTTCTGACAAAAGATACAAGGTGTATTCAAGAAAATAATTTGGCCTACCTTCTTCTCACAGATATGCTGTATTAGTGCGCTAGTAAAGGTAAAGGTCACCCTTGCTCAAAAGCCAGTTGTATCCTACTCTAGGGTTCAGTGCTCATCTCTGTTTCAAAGCCGAAGAGCTTCTGAAGACAATTCCATGGGCATGTGGCAGGCATGACTAGACACCAGAGTGCACGGAACGCCGCTAGAAAGATTTTTGTTCTGTGTCATTGGTTCCCAAAGTTGGGTTCTCAGATGTTTTTTAGACTTCATCTTTCAGAACCACTAGTGAGTATAGCTGTGCATTTGTATGTTGTTTTGCACTCCTCTGTTCCTAGTAACTAGTGGGAGTAGCTTCCTTTTCCAACAGGAAACTAGGCCTCAGTTTGACCTACTCTGGCTATGAGGCCTTTTGGTTTAGCCGTCTTCTTCTAGATGAGCACAATTTTGGTGTCTGCATCACAGGTAAAACTCCAAAAACAGAGGATTCAAAAACAAAAACTGAATGCACGTGCCTAGGTGGTGATGCCAAAGAATCTAGAGCAGGGAGCAGCAAATTTGGCTCTCCAAGTGTTCTTGGACTTTGATTACCAGAAGACCATGTCAGTACACCTGCTGATAAGGGCTCCTGGGAATTGAAGTCCAAGAACATTTGGAGAGCCAGGTTTGCTGACCCCTGGTCTAGTGCAGGGATTCTCACCCTGAGGACCATGGGCTGGATACAGCTCCTGGTGCCATTTCATGTGCCCCCCCGCCTCCACCACACCCAGAAGTGCCATGATGTAGTGGAAGTGCAAAATGGCTGTCCGTCCCCTGAAGCTGTCTGAGGGAACGTGACCCGGCCCCCAGCTTTAAAAGGATTAGAACTCCTGGTCTAGAGTGATGTCTAGAAACATGTGAATCCCACTGGATATAGATCTGGAGGAGATTACTGCAACTGCCATCTCTGACAGTTGACCAATTCTGATCCAAAGCAGCAAGTGAGAGCTGCACTGGAAGGTAAAGGCAAAGGTTTCCCATGCTCAAAAGCCAGTTGTATCCGACTCTAGGGTTCAGTGCGCATCTCTGTTTCAAAGTCAAAGAGCCAGCGTTGTTTGCTTTTGCAGATGTTTCTGTGGTCATGTGGCAGGCATGACTAGACACTGGAGTGCATGGGACACTGCTTACCTTCCCACTGAAGTGGTCCCTATTTATTTACAGTCAAACCTCGCATAAAGAGCGCCTCGCTTAAAGAGTAACTCGCGTAAAGAGTAACTCGCTTAAAGAGCATAATTTTCTCTGAATGTTTGCTTCACGTAACAAATAAAACCAACCAAAATCTCGCTTAACAAATAAATCAGGTTTCACAATCCCCCCCCCCCAATTGGTCACTTACAATGGTGTTTCGCTTAAAGAGCAAACTCGGTTAAAGAGCAATCTTGTGGAACGCATTATGCTCTTTAAGCGAGGTACAACTTACTTGCAGTTTCTTGCTTTTGAACTGCTAGGTTGGCAAGAGCTGGGACAAAGATGGGAGCTCATTCCATCCTGCAGTACTTGGGAATCGAACTGGCGACCTCCCACCTTCCACTCAGCGTCTTGGCCACTTGAGCCACTGGAAAGACTGTGCTGAAGTACTCGTGTGTTCGGGTGCAGAAGAGTAATCTGATTTTCTAAGGGCTTGTGAATTATTTGTTTTCATATATAACAGTGAATGTAAACCTGTGATTCATAGTCAATCTTCCTCAGGTGTCGTATCCATTCTGAATATTGGCAGGCATCATGGCGATAGTCTTCCTGTTCCTAACTCGTTGAAACAGTTCTTCCGAGGACAATCCTCACCAGTTTCTCAAGATCTTTAGCCACAAAGTCCATCTATGTCCAGGGTCTCTCTTCCCAAGGATCTTCCCTTGCATAACAAGTTGGAGTATTCTATACAGTCAAACCTTGCATAAAGAGCGCCTCGCTTAAAGAGCAGAATTTTGTCTGAATCTTCGCTTTGCTTAACAAATAAAACCAACCAAAAACTCACTTAAAAAATAAATCGGTGTTCACAATCTCCCCCCCCCCGAAGTCACAATTGGTCACTTACAATGGTGTTTCACTTAAAGAGCAAACTCGCTTAAAGAGCAATCCTGTGGAACGCATTATGCTCTTTGAGCGAGGTACAACTGTACTTCGTTTCATTCTTCATGATATGCCCAACGTATTGGAGCGTTCTTTGTTTAATGGTCTTAAACAGTTCTTGTTATTTATCTATCCAGTGTAACACTTCTACATTAGTCACATGGTCAACCCATAATATTCTTAGCAGCAGTCTGTAGATCCACATTGGAAAAGCTTTGATTTTCTTTTCAGATGCTTTAGTCCAGGAGTATTCAACGTTTTAAGCTGGGGGCCGGGTCATGCTCCCTCAGAAAGCTTTGGGGGCTGGACAGCCATTTTGCCCTTCCTCCATGGAATACACAACATCTCGCTATTCAGATCTTAATAGCAAGAGATAAATCTCTACTGAATAACAAATGTCACATTTTTATGTGGATCTTGCTTTTTCTATTCATATTTTAATTTCTACTTCGGGCTCCCACTTTTCATTTATCATACTCCACAGATAGGTAATTTTATCCACACTTTCAATATCTTGTGTTTTTGTCATTAAGTCACTATGAGTTGGTGCTTGGTTTATAACAAAATATTTAGTCTTGGTGTTGACATTCAAACCACATTCTTCACTTGTCATTGCCATAATATTTATGGGTCTGGGCATCTGAACATGACAGAATTGCTCACAAGGCCCTTGGAGAACTCAAGGAAACATTTTGTGCAAAAAATTAAACTAATTATGTTCTTTGGGGCTGAACGTTGCCCACCCCACGTCTGGGGGTGTGTGAACCAGGAATTGGGGAATCTCAGGCCGATGAGGTAGAAATAACAAACTAGGTACAGTCAAACCTCGCATAATGAGCATTTCATTTAGCGAAAAACTCGCATAACGAGCAAGTTTTTTGCTAAGCAGTCTGACTCGCATAACGAATTTTTCGCTATGCGAGTCAGACTTTTCCCTATGGAAAAACTCGCATAATGAACATTTCTATGGGGAAAACTTGCATAACAATTTTTTTTGCTATGCGAGTTTTCCCCATAGAAATGCTGGTTATGCAAGTTTTTCCATAGGGAAAAGTCCGACTCGCATAGCGAAAAATTCATTATGCCAGTCAGACTCGCATAGCGAATTTTTTGCATAGCGAGCAACCTTGCTGAACGAATTAAATTTGACTGGATTAACAGTTATTACTGAAAAGAAAATGATTTCACTTTCATTACATTTGTACAAACAAAGATGGGTTGGGCTTTCCCCACTAGTCTTGATATTTTTTTCTGATAGGAGTAGGGAGCTATTCTCTTGAACTTGATAAGAAACATGCACATATATAATTCTATATAAATGCAATAGTTCTACTGTCAGATTTATAACGCATGGAATTATAGCCTAAAAGTTGATTCTTAGGTTTGTAAGTTATCCTAAATCCTTGTGTGTATGTACACCTGATCATACATGGTTGGATCCAGTAGTGTTGCAGTAAAGTCCTTCAGACCTGCTGTAATATTGGGGGCTGTGGTGGCTCAGTGATTAAGAAGCTTTCCTTGTTAACTGGATGGCTGGCAAGTAAGTAGTTCGAGACCCAAGTATTGTATGACGGAGTGAGCTCCCATTTCTGGATCAGCTCCTGCCAACCTAGCAGTTTGAAAGCAAGAAATTGCAAGTAGATAAATAGGGACCACTTCAGTGAGAAAATATCTTGGGGACATGAAAGGAGACTTATTCGGGCGTCCCCTGAGTGGAGTTTCTCCAGCAAAAATCCTTTCAACCCAGAATAATTTCTGACATAAAATTATTATTATGATACAGTAATACCCCGGATAACGCTAAAACTTGGTTCCACAAGTCTTAGCGTTATCTGATTTTTAGCGTTATCTGATGCATGCATCGGATAACTTTAAAATCCTATGGAGATGACTCGGATAAAGTCAACTCCGTAGAAATACATTGTAAATAGCACAGACTTCAAGGGGAAGTCAAGGAAACATTACAGAAACATGCCGAACCACCCTGACTTGGGGGGGGGGGGGAACCATATAGCATTTTAAAACTTTTGAAAACTTTATAAAGTGCTGTTTTAAAAGTTAGAAACAAACTTTATATTGCAAAAACATGACAAACCAACGCTAAAATAACTATCTGGTGCAAAATATTTCAAAATTTCACATCATTATCCAATTTTAGCGTTGTCCGATGCATTCGTTATCTGAGGTACTACTGTACTATAATATTGTTTTCCACTGATGCGGTAGTTTGCTAAAACAAAGTGATGATTTGTCAATATAACAAGTGTTACGGCTTTAGCTTTTTTAAAAAGTCAAAAATTTCATGAAAAAAGACAGACATGTGCAGCTTAATTATAGTGGCTGCATTGCAAGAAGGCAGAATGATGTTTAGCAGAGATTCTCAACCTGCGGCCTGCAGGCTGAATGCAGCCCACGGTACCATTTCATATGCCCCCCCTGCCTCCACCACACCAGGAAGTGCCATGTGGTGGAGGAAGGGCAAAATGGCTGTCCATCCCCCAAAGCTGTCTGAGGGAGTGTAACCTGGCCTCTGGCTTAAAAAGGTTTAGAACTCCTGATGTATAGGGTCAGATATTATATATAGTTTACTATAAAAAGTGAAAGTTAATTGAGAAAACTTGCCCCTTTCTACCCTCTTGCTAGAACTATGGATTACAATTATAATGTAAAAATAATAGATACAGTAAAACCTCACATAAAGAGTGCCTCACTTAGAGACTAACTCGCTTAAAGAGCATAATTTTCTCTGAATGGTCGCTTCACTTAACAACTAAAACCAACCAAAAACTCACTTAACAGCTAAATCGGAGTTCGCACTCCCCATCACCACTAGAAATCACACTTGGTCACTTACCCTAGTGTTTCGCTTAAAGAGCAAACTTGCTTAAAGAGAAATCCTGTGGAACACATTATGCTCTTTAAACGAGGTACCACTGTATTATTATGGAGATGTATTTTTGTTGGAACCATCCCATGGAAAAATCTGAGAGCATATATTAGAATAATTGTTATTGAGTTTTAAAATTTGCCTGAGTACTAGAAAAGAATAAAAAAAGACATGCGTACTGTTATTACCAACGTTTTAATATGACACAATCCTCACTTTGCTCTTACCAGTTAAATAGTATTATCTAATGTACTGACTGTACTGTTATTGTGGCATGAAGTTTTGTGAACTCTGTCAGACACATCCATATCCTTTGTGTTGGAGATTATATATGATTTCTTGTTTATTTGAACAAACATTATGATTAGTTGTTTTCTCAGATTGGTTTGTATACATAAAAAAGGGCTTCTAATTATTTGACTATGTAACAACCTCAGAGATGCAACTGCAGAATGGACAGAGGGGTATCTTAGATATATTACTTCTTGAAATAATTTACAAAGATGATAATCTTTTAGACACAGATAACATAGCTTCAGTAAATATGACACACTTAACACCATGGCAGAGGTATAGACAAGTAGCTGCTATTAGGACAGTATATAGAGAAATAGGATGATAAAGGTGTCAAACAAGGATGGTATTTAACCTTCCTCTGTTCATCCTGTATGCAGAGCATATCATGGAAAGTTGGGCTTGGCTTTTAGAGGAAGACAGACTGAATATTGTGAAAAAAAAAAGGTCTCTAACGGCCGACTTGCCAGCCTTCCAGGTAACAAGGTGAGCTTTTTAACCACTGAGCCACATTCAAGAAGGTATAATGTAAAGTTAAATACAGTAATACCCCGGATAACGCGAGTACCGCATAGTGTGAAAACCGCATAACGTTACAAGATTTTCGGAAAAATCTTGTATCGAATAACGCGATTTTTAACGTTATCCGATACAGTCGTTCTTAGCAGCAGGGTGGCTGGAAAGCTGAACGGGGTTCTCCGTTCAGCTTCCCAGCCACCCTGCAGCTACGGAGGCGGGTGGGGAGGCTGGAAAGCTGATGGTGGGCTCCCCCGTCGGCTTCCCCAGCCACCCCACAGCTGCGGAGGCAAGGGCGGGCGGCTAGGGAAGCCGACAGGGAGTCCCCGTCAGCTTCCCCAACCACCCTGCAGCTGTAGATCGGGTCCTCTGATCTCTCTGGAGGAGGCAGGGGACACGATCCAAGCTGTTTCTGGGCTTCCCCGACGTCCTCAGCCAGTGCAGCAAGCCAAAATGTCAGGGTTCGAACCCCGACATTCTGGCTTGCTGCAGCCTCAAAGAGGGTGGGGGAACTTCAAAAATAGCGTGCATCGGCTCTAGGGAGGTCGGGAGACCCGATGCGCGCTAATTTTGAAGTTCCCCCACCCTCTTTGAGGCTGCAGCAAGCCAGAATGTTGGGATTTGAACCCTGATGTTTTGGCTTGCTGCACTGGCTGAGGACGTCGGGGAAGCCCAGAAACAGCTTGGATCGGGTCTCCCCACCTCCCTGGACCCAGCGGGGGGGGGGGGTCAGAGACCCCAAAATTGGTAAAAAAAATGGACTTTTTAAAAAACCAATGTTGGGGTCTCTGACCCCCCCCCCCCGCCGGGTCCAGGGAGGTGGGGAGACCCGATCCAAGCTGTTTCCAAAGTTTCCCCATCTCCCTGGAGGCTGCAGCAAGCCAAAATGTCAGGATTCAAATCCCGACGTTCTGGCTTGCTGCAGCCTCCAGGGAAACAGGGCTTTTTTTAACATTGTGTGATCAATGTATCGCACAACGTTAAAAACCGGATAACGACGAGACTTGTGGAACCAAGTCATAACGTTATCCGGGGTACTAGTGTAATAAGGTACTTAAAATCATTTCATTTGTGAGAAGAATAAAAAGATAAAGATAAAGAGCTGTAAATAATCAACTTGATTAAAATGCTTTCTCTTTGCAGTGTTCATGAAAATCGAATGATGCATTTGCCTTGTTATTGAGATGGATTTTTATCAATGTTTCTGAGAAACTAGAGATGTTAAGCAATAGATTTGTAAGGTTAAAATGACAGAAACTGCAGCACATGGACTAACAAGTAAAAAGGTTGTTTCTTAGTTATCCAATTTTTGGTTTATCGTTTTTGGATATTTACAGTGCCTTACAAGCTGTTTGAATGAATGCCTTCAAAGAAAGCCAGAAAGTTTTTTTAAAAAATCAGATAATACTGTAATTGCATGGAAGCAGCTCTTTTCTGCCTACATACATTTTTTGTTTTGTTTTTGGATGACACTCATGATGTTCTGGTAATCTTGGGCATTTGTGGACTTGATTTCAATGTATCTATCAGGAGACACATTTTTTTGCCTTTAAGCACCTGCTGTGAATAGATTTCTTCTTCTTTTGTGTCCTGATCAGACCCAGAAATGCCACTTTCCCTCCTACAGAATGAAGCCACTTCTTCTCATCTATTTGCAGATCAGACCAAAGGAACTATGAGTAGATGAGAAGGGATGGGGGAAAAAAACACTAAAACGTTAATCCTGTTTTTAAAAAAGACTTCAAACTTCTAAAGCAGGGGTTTGCAAACCTTTCGGGCTGTGTGGACAGTCACGAGGTTGAACATGCTGGTCACATGGTTCCCCCCACTCAGAAGCAGGAGCAAAACATGCATGTGTGGGGGCCAAATGCACCTGCGCATGTGCAGTTTACTTCTGCTTCTAGGAGTGGCACTGGCGGCATAAGCCGGATTAATTGGCACTGCAGGCTGGATCTCGCTGTAGTTTGGGCACCCTTGCTCTAAAGGTTGTCTTCTGGTTACTTTATGAATTATTACTGTAAACAATGTATTTAAGTCAGAATTTCTTGATGGATTTAGAAAAGTCTAGATGTTGGATTATAGTCATTGAGTCCTCATATGAAAAGGAATATGGCCAATAAATGAGACTAAATAAATAAATAAATGTGAATGAAATAGAATGACAGGTCTCTCCGTTTTAAGAGCAAACACTCAGTCCAATCAACAGTAACTTTACTGAGATAAAAACAACAGAGTGATAGTGTTTGTGAATTCTTGGAAAAACTAAGAACCTAGAGTGAAATACATTTCTCTGATGTTTCCTCTATTGATGGCTTGACTAGCAATTGAATGTACTGTTACCTGCCATTATGCCAATGAAGAGAGTTTATAGTGCAATATGTTTTTTTAAAAATAGGCTATAAAATTTTATGGCAGAACAGAACAGTTTATTGTACAGATGGTTTTCGCCAATGTGTAGGGACTTTTTATTGAGAATTGACAACGTTCTTTCTGATAATGGAGCTGAAATAAATCTGTTAGCTTTTAAAGCTCTACACAGAACTTTGTCTTTTCCCTCTTTACGTTTGCCAGCATTCTTTCATTCAATCTGTGTTGTGCATATTCAAAACTAATTTAAAGCTAAGCATAAAATGAATACAAGAAATAAGATGCAACAGTGATTTCTTATCAGTAATGCAACATTTTAGCAAATTAAGAAAGCACGCCATTAGGTTGTAATTCTGACTGTAGTCCTAAATATGCTTGCTTGGAATTAAGTTTTACTGAAGTCTTCAGGACTTCTTGTTAGAAATGTAATATAAAACACAGTAAAATATGTTGCTTTAACATTAATTGATCATATTGTTTCAAAAATTCCCCTTAGTATCTCTTCTCAGAATGGGAAAGCAAGAGATATGCTTTATCATTATAACCATCCAGTTTGCCACTGAAGGGGTTTACATTTTTCTACTGTTAAGATGTTGTGTTCTTCTCCAACAACTGTTTTCCATGAGTGACAAGTTTGTTAAAATGTAAGGATGAGAAGCTGATACAAGTAATTGTGGAAAAAACCCCCACTAATTTCATGTGGCCAACTGAGGATATTCGATAGCAGAGCAAACAGAAGAAGGAAGTGGAAGCTGAGATACCTGTTAAAAAAAGCAAGAAAAAAGTGACTGTTTTATTTCAGCTTAGTTGCAGAGGCATTCCAAATCCTTCTCGGAAAGGTATGTTTTGAACAGTAATAATAACTTCATTTCAGAAATTATTCTGGGTTGAAAGGATTTTTGCGGAAGAAACTCCCAAATGAGGCTCCTTTCATGTCCCCAAGAGCTGGAACAGAGATGGACGTTCAATCTATCATGCAGTATCCCGAATCTCAAACTGCTGACTTGCCAGCCTTCCAGCTAACAAGATGATCTTCTTAACCACTGAGCCACCACAGCCCCTGTTTTGAGCAGTGATTTTGAGCGAGTAATTTGCATATAATTTAGCAAGTTATTATTCAAAATACAGTTTGCATTTACTTTGGCTAAAATAAAGACACAAGTTGCATCTGTGTGTCTCATGTGCAGTTGACCGGAAATAAGAAACATCTGTGAATCCTGTTTCTCTTGCTCATTAGCATTTTGGAAGGCTGTGGAAGAGGTCAGTAGTTCCTCAGATTGGCATTTACCTGAACACAACCCTTGTTTCCATCATAGCTTCTTAAGTGTCAGGTTCAATGGAACAAACATTGTAAGAGCCAAACTTCATTCTGTTTCATAACCGATTAATCATTTCAAATGTATCAGTATCAGAAAATAATGTTATATGACTGAAAATAGTATCTGGCTGTATCATTAGGTATTGCTATAAAAAAGGCTTGTAACAAAGGTGCATCTTTTTTTCCTCTTACATAAATGCTTTATTTTCCATAAAATGTGTTTGAACAAGGTTCAAAGTCAATGATATTTTACAGCTCCTAAATTCATGCCTGTAGTTTCAAGCATGATATTAACATGGGGGAGAGTTGGGTGTAGTTGACAAGTTATTGAAGGGCTTGATTGAGAAGCTATTAAAGATAATACTGGGACCTCTGACTCTTCAGAGCTGTGAATGAGGATCACTTGTCTTGGCCATGCCAGCTTTTTATTCCTGTTTTGTTTCAAAACAAAATATTTAATCATGTTTTCTGCTGCCTTTTATTTTATTTCATGCATTTAAAACTTGATGTAAAGATAAGAGATTGTTTCCAAATACATTCAGCATTCCATTTGAAAGTGGAACACTATATTACCATGGAGTTCACAATAGATCATATTGCTTTTATGCCATTTTACAAGCTTTGCAGCACAAACAGAATAATCAACGTATTATTTGGCTGTCATCTGCTGAACAGAAATCAGAGATCACAAGGTGGTTTTCCCTAGCTGCAGTAATGGCCTTTTTTGTTCCAAGCCCCCATCTGGGAGGGCCATGGTGTGTTATCATATGGAACGCGAGGTTTTCTGTAATCTGCTTAGCTGCGCTGCAGTTTGAATCTTCATTCCATGTTTGAGTAATTTATAATTTTAATGAGACCATGGCTCTTGTGGGCTTTGAAATATATTAAAAGCTCTTTGTGCATATGCTTTTGTTCTTGTTTAATAGGCTCAGTGTATTTAAACCTGATGAATTTTTATT
The DNA here is from genome assembly GCA_030440675.1 of Furcifer pardalis. Classification (NCBI taxonomy): domain Eukaryota; kingdom Metazoa; phylum Chordata; class Lepidosauria; order Squamata; family Chamaeleonidae; genus Furcifer; species Furcifer pardalis. The sequence goes on along the minus strand of CP126894.1, from coordinate 80,675,461 downwards.
CATGGATTTAGTTGTCTGGGGATTAACTTAGACTGAATATCATTGCACTCATCTATTCTTATTTGGAAAACTGTGCATTTGTATTGCCCTTCTAAATGTATAATAAAAGAAAGTCATGTGATAAAACACTGATTTCTGCTATTTGTCACACATCTGTAATAGCCAGGAGTGGGCTTTTTGAATTTTTTTGTAATAAAATGAAGTATGTATTCTCCATTTGGGAATCATTCACTGTCAATGTGATCCCAAGTATACCACTCTTTATTTTAAAAGAATATTGTCTTAAAAACAAGAAACTATTGCTTTGAAAAACCATGGACGTTGGGTAGGTTGATAGCAAGTTAATAGCTAGATGGGACACACAGTGTAAAGCATTTATGTAGAAAAAAGTAGTGAGATATATCTTAATTTAATTTGATAATTGCAATAATAATAAGATAATTGCAATATTTTTTGTTCATAAAGTATAAGTTGGCATTATTTCTGTATTTTTTTTGTTAGGTAGCACTTGTCATTGATTAAAGAAATGATCAGTGTAGGTTTTATGTTACAGCTCTGCAAAAGCTGACCTATAAGCAAATAGAAAAATAATACTGTACTTCATGATTTCAAGCCAGACCTTGCATGGTTTTCATTATAAATGAAAATGGAGGTCTGAAAAATATAGGTTTCCTCTTAACTTTAATTCTTATATCTATAAACTTACACATACTGTACATTGAGATTCATGTTTAGCTGTGATCTTTATATTTAACAAAACCCAAAGTATTGTGGCACCTTTAAAACTAACAGATTCATTCCAGTATGAGTTTTCAGAGACAATCCACTTGCTCAGACATACGGAGTACAATGTTTCTGTTTTCCACGTCTCAGGACACATCTCTCATTGAAGTAAATACAGTATGTTGGTCTTAAATATGCCACAATATTTTTATTTGTAATTGTTATATATGTTGAAAGAAATTAACATAACTATTGCTTTATAATAATAAGTTCATGCCAGAGATTACTCTGGGTTGAAAGGATTTTTTTTTTTTGCTGGAGAAACTCTGCTTAGGGGTCCCCTGAATGAGGATCCTTTTATGTCCCCAAGTGCAGCCCTCGGGTATCAAAACTTAATCTTCCAGTCTCCACACTCGGAGTCTTAACCACTTAGCCATTGGGGGAGGGATATTATATCAGCCATGTTGTATGCAATGCATTATGTATGCATTGTAGTTCCTGGAAACAGAACTGCACCCTGCAATGGGCTGAATTGATGAGTTCATTTTCTTTTGAAGTATTTTAATATACTTTTGATAAAATTTGCACAATAGCCTTTAAATGACCAACTCACACTTCAAAAGTATTTTTTCCCACAGTATGTGCGGTTTGATGGATGGGAAGGTGTGCCTTGATGAAACAGAGATAATTCAAGCAGAATCTGTCTGTTTATCTGCTATGTGCCATCAAGTTGGAATCAATTTATAGCAACCCCAATTGAGCTTTCAATATAAGTGAGATATTTAAGGGAGTGGGTTTACCTGTTCCACTCCCACTGCAGGAGTGAGTGGGAATTGAGACTCCTGATTCCTAGTCATTCACTCTACCCACTGCACCATACTGAGTATCTAGAAATTACTGAGGATTATTTTAGTGTGGCAGAATGTTCAATAAGATTCTGATTGACAGATGTAGGAAAGATCCCCCCCCAAAAAAAAATTCGGAATATTTGGACATATTTTCAGTATGGAATTTACACATTTTAGTGTAAAGGCTGAAGATAAGATTTTAAACTTTGGGTTTTTACAATTCTTAGTGGTTTCTTACAATGCAAAAAGAACTTTTCAATAGAGCTGGCAAAGTAATATACCAGTAAAACCTCATATAACACTAAAACCTGGTTCCACAAGTCTTGGTGTTATATGATTTTTATTGTTATCTGATGCATGTTAAAATCCTATGGGATCCATAGAGATACATTGTAACCACACAGGCTTTAGCGGTTGTTATCTGAAGCATCCCATAGGATCATAATGTTATCTGATGCAATTCTTCCCCCCAGATTCCTTAATGTTATGCGATTTTAGTGTTATTCGATACTAATGTTATATGAGGTATTACTGTACTGTATAACCATTATGTCTATTAGCCACTGGTAGCATTTTCAGTGAGTTTGTCTTCTTTGTCTTCTTTGCTTCCTTTTTTATCCCATCTGGTCTCGAGGGAAGTGAATTTGTCAAATACAGTAATACCTCGGATAACGCTAAAATTGCATAACATTAAATAATCGGGGGGGGGAGAATTGCATCGAATAACGTTAAGGTCCTATGGGATGTATCGGATAACAACCGCTAAAGCCTGTGCGGTTACAATGTATCTCTATGGAGCTTTAATGTTATCCGATGCATCCCATAGGATTTTAACATGGATCGGATAACACTAAAAATCGGATAACACCAAGACTTGTGGAACCAAGTTTTAGCATTATCCAAGGTTTTACTGCACCTTGATAAAGCAGTCCAACTTAGTGACCATCTCTACATCTTGTAATAGTGAATTCTATAGTTTTGCTGTACTCTGTGTAGAAGTATTTCTGTGTCTCTGGTTTGAATCTTCTAGCTTTCAGTTCCCACACATAAATTTAGCAGTATTGAGACAGTGAGAAGAACTATGCATACTGACCTTTTTTACACTGAAAAATTTTATGTTTTTTTCCTTGTGTTTATCCATCTGTGTAATTTGGAATTTATTAATAAGAAAGTGAATGTAATTGGTTACATGTAGTGAACAGGCAGCAGAATTAAATAAAACCTCATATAACACTAAAACCTGGTTCCACAAGTCTTCGTGTTATATGATTTTTCGTGTTATCTGATCCTCTATGGGATCCATAGAGATACATTGTAACCACACAGGCTTTCGCGGTTGTTATCTGAAGCATCCCATAGGATCTTAATGTTATCTGATGCAATTCTTCCCCCCAGATTCCTTCATGTTATGCGATTTTCGTGTTATTCGATACTAATGTTATATGAGGTATTACTGTATATATATATATATGGTAGTGCTGATATATTTCTGTCTTCACAACAAACATGATTAATTAACACAGATGCTTTGGATGTATGTTAAATATGAAAATATCTCTTTAATATCCTTCATTGTCTGCTTTGTTCATAAATGTTTCAGGAACATTTCTTGTTTTGACATGTTCTGTTTCCTGTGTTAATGGCCACATTTTAAAATTATTTTATTACATAAGGTATTTATTCAATTTGACAAAGCCTTTGGTTAGAAAAGAATAATTCTATCCATAGATTTTTGTTTATATTTTGTGCATTGTCAATTGTTATCAAAGATTAAGCAAACAAAAATTAATTTCCACTTGTAGTTTATGTACATTTCACCTGCAACACCATAATACTGCAAGCTAAAACAAAAGAAATAATGATTGTGCTATCCTCACAGGAGCTGTCAATAAAAGATGTAATAGGGGATTTAGGAATCTGGAAACGGTCAACTAATTTATGTGAATCTATTTTACTTGAACTAGAAAGGCAAAGCTCTGTTCCGTCTGCACTGCATATTGCAGAGCACAAGCTGTCTATACAAAACCAGGCGGCTGCATATGGATTGTCCCTTGATATCATTCACTTGCTGTGTAATCTTATTATGCAAAGTTCTAATCTTCACTAGTATGAATGCCTCTGGGTCAGAATATAGTCATATCAGGGTTTTTAAGGTTATGTTTTGTGATCCTTAGCTTATTCTTCTAAGTAGGGCTGGGATTTAACGGGTATTCCCTAGGCAGTAGCAGAGATAGACACAGCAGAACCTGCTGCCTTTTTGGAAGACAAGACCAACATGAGGTCCCTGGTAGGATTAAACTTGATTTGTAGCTGTAGCATTTTTTAACGGATGTATTATTGGACAGGGAATAGGGGCCACCAGCACAGCAAGATTGGATCCCATTTGGCATTCTCGTGGAGTCTGCTGGCTGCTAAAACAGCAGCTGCATGTGGATTTGACTTCTTTCAGGTGAAGCGACTTTCAGTCATTTGGAAAGGATGGGATGAAAAGGAGCCTTGGTGATAATTTTGATGTCTGCAAGATTTAGTACCAGTGTAATGGGATTATCGCTAACACCTTCACTGTAGAAAAAGCCACCTGGTGCTATAACTGGCAGCGACTGTGAACTAATCCTTTCCCATCTCTTGGATGTCATGAAGCTTGCAGCGATTTCTATCCTGCTAGCTGTGATTAATTTTATAAACAGGAGTGGGAAATCAGGAAGTGAAGAAGTATAAAATACTTGAATTTATATTTCAGATTTACTTTTGGATCAGATATAAATTATCAGGTAAAATATATACTGAACATCAACAATCATTTTGTGACTTTTCCCATGCATTTTTATTTGTGAGATGAAGACATGAACAGGAGGTATTGTACAATTCTTGTCAGTATCAGTATATTAAATTTGATCTAAACAATTATGTCAGCAGGCCAGAGAAGGCAGCAGCCAAAAAGCAGGCTATCCACACAGGAATTGCATAACTATATAAGCATGATCTAGGGAACAAAACTACTAGTCTTTTGGAAGGGTAGAGTTTCTTATGTTATTTAATCAGTTTTACAACTTTTTACAAAGTTGTGTGATTGCATTATTTCTGTGCAGCGTATAAAAATATTGGCATGGTGATTTTTCTTGCCAGTGACAGTGTGGAAAATATATTTAATGAATTATTTTATATTTAAATGAATATTGTTGCTCCAACGGGCGTTTTCTCAAGTGTGTTGCTTTCATTTTTGTATCACATAGCTGAAATGTTTATGGGACCGCTTGTAGATTAGTAAAAATAAAGGTTGTCCTTTCTTGAAAGCCAGTCGTATGCTCATCCCTGCTTATAGCCAAAGAACCAGAGCTATCTGCATTTGCAGATGTTTCCGTGGACATGTGGCAGGCATGCCACAACAACGGAGTGCATGGAATGCTGTTTACCTTCCCACTGAAGTGGTACCTATTTATCTACTTGCAATTTCTTGCTTTAGAACTGCTAGGTTGGCAGTTTGAGTTTAGTGTGCTACGTAACAAATAATACTTCAATATTTATTTATTACTTGGATTTCTACCGCTGCCCCCTCGCCAAGGTGACTCTGGGTGGCTCACAACAAACAAAAACTCACAAACATATCAAAAGAGCATTAAAATTGAATTACTGTATTTGCCGGCATATAAGACGACTGGGCGTATAAGACGACCCCCAACATTTCCACTCAAAATATAGAATTTGTTATATACTCGCCGTATAAGACTACCCCCTCTTCCGCACACCTTCCACACACCAAATAAAACATAAAAGAACATCAGATTTGATTTCAACATCTCCCTGTGGCCTGCATAAGTGCGCATGTGTGAGCTCTGCATAGACAAGGGGTGGGGCAGAGTGCCGCTGCTTCCCACCAAGCAGAACGGGCCAGTAACGCCAAAAAGGCTGGCACCCCTGTCTCGCTGCTGATGCTCGCCACAGCCACGCTGGATACCGCACAATACTGGATGGTATGTAGAATGAGGTGGGTGGGCTTAGAGAGGCCACTATGGGCACCGGGCGGGCATCAGGAGGCCACTATAGGCAGCTATGTCTATCCCAACTGAAGTGCACCCGACATATAAGATGACCCCCCCCCCACTTGGAGGCATGTTTTTCAGGGGGGGAAAGTAGTCTTATACGCCAGCAAATACAGTATTTAAAATTAAGAAATTATTTTTTTTAAAAAAAATGCCCTCCCAGTACCGCACACTAAAGTGACAGCCCGAGCAATAGTTAAACAAGCTAACCCAGGGTGGTTGTTTCCCCAGTCACCCTACACACCCGCTTTGCCAGCCAGCTCTTAAGACTCTTGCGAAAGGATAAAAGCGCTGCCTGGAGGCAAAGTTTGGTTGGCAGGAGGTTCCATAGGGCTGGAGAAGACACAGAGAAGGCCCTCCTTCTCGTGCTAGAGAGGCGAGCCTCCCTAGCAGATGGAATTATCAGGGAGCCCCTTCGGTCTGCTCTAGTGGGATGGGTAGAAGTCTTTGGGGTGACGCGGTCTCCTAAGTACCTTGGTCCATTACCATGTAGGGCTTTAAAGGTAATCACCAGCACCTTGAATTGCACCCGGAGGCACACTGGCAACCAGTCAGCTCCCGAAGGAGTGGCAAGGCACGGGCATACCACCTACACCTAATCACTACCCGAGCAGCCGCATTCTGGTCCAGTTGCAGCATCTGAATGGTCATCAGATAATCCGCTTCATCCAGAACCCCTTGTACCTGTCACACCACTGCCTTCTCCAAAATCTTCCCTAGAAAGGGAAGGTTGGATACAGACCAAAAGTTAGCTAATACTGTCGGGTCTAGTGATGGCTTCAGGAAGGGGCACACCAACACATGTTTCAGTTGTGCTGGAAACACCCCCTCTTGCAAAGAAGCATTAATAATCACCCTGACCCAACCGCCTGTCCTCGCCTTGGCCATTTTAAGCAACCAAGCAGGGTAAGGATCTAGTAAAAGGCAGTGGCGCGAACAGATCCAAGGAGCCTGTCTACTTCCTTGGACAACTGCATCAAACCGATCCCACATAACATGTCAAGACTGTGGTCCAGCCAGCTCCATGCTCCCTGTATCCATGATGGGATTAAATGATACTCAGTTATTTTCCTCTCTTGAATTAAACAGTGCTTTAAGTAGTTTATGAGGATTTTTTTTTGCGTAAGCAAATGGCATTAACATGGGTCTGCTAAAGTAAATACAGTATACAGGTAATGTAGCTGAAGGACAGTATTTACTTGATCCAGGTGACCACTTTGTTCAAAGACCAGAAACCATTTGTAGCTTTCTGTTGAAACAATGCACTGCATCAATTTTATTTTAATTTTTGCATCGTTGGCTACATTAATTGTTGCATATTACTGTGCCCTGCCCTTTACTAATACTGGGGGGGGGGGAACGTTTTAATGGCTGGGAGTACAGTATTTAATTACACTATTAAATCAATTACCTTTCTATATGTTCTTAGTGTGTTCTAATAAATAGCAAAACATTCTGCACAGAACATATGTAAGTGGAAACCTGCAGTTGGTGGTACTTCAGTATAAACCTGAAAAACTAATTTATGTAAAAATCTGTAATGCGCAAGATGTTGGTAGGACCTGTCTGTCTTTTTACTCCCCCACCATTCCCCCCACCATTCCCCCCCTCCACTTCCTTTTTGATTTTTAGTTCTTTCCAATTCCCTCTGACAAGATATGCCTTACTTGGTTTATCATCATAATTACTGTATATGCTGGCGTATAAGACCACTTCCCCCCCTGAAAAACATGCCTCCAAGTGGGGGGAGGCGTCTTATACGCTGGGTGCACTTCAGTTGGGATAGACATAGCTCCCCATAGTGGCCTCCCGATGCTCGCCCAGTGCCCATAGTGGCCTCCCGATGCCCGCCTGGTGCCCACAGTGGCCTCCCAATGCCCACCCACCTCATTCTACATACCATCCAGTATCGTGTGGTATCCAGCGTGGCTGCGGTGAGCATCAGCAGCGAGACAGGGCTGCCAGCCTTTTCGGTGTGACCAGCTCGTTCTGCTCAGCAGGAAGCAGCGGTGCTCCGCCCCAACCCTTGTTTACACAGAGCTCGCACATATGCACTTGCGCACTAGTGCCAGGCACAGGGAGATGTTGAAATCAAATCTGATGTTCTTTTATGTTTTATTTGGTGTGTGGAAGGTGTGCGGAAGAGGAGGTAGTCGTATACGGCGAGTATATAACAAACTATATTTTCAGTGGAAATGTTGGGGGGTCGTCTTATACGCCCAGTCATCTTATACACCGGCAAATACGGTACCAACAAACACACACACTATTCTGTTTCCTGCCACTTACCAGCTCATACAGTAAGTACAGTAAACTATATATTTTTTTCTTTAGAAAAATTTTCCAGGCCCTACCAGACAATTATTTTTCTCTTAATCAAAAGTGTTTTGTAGCATTAGCTTTCTTGTTCTTTATTATAATCTTAGAACTGCATAGTTGGAAGAGAACTTGTGAGTCATCAAGTTCAGTTCCTGTCAAGGTGTCATAACAGGGAGTCAAACTCCCAATCTCAGTCTCCCCAAGCCAAGGACCTAAACCACCGGGCTATTCAGCAGTGCTTATGGGGATCAGAGTCTGTAATCTTGCCTGTTTTGCAGAAGAATATCTTTTTTGTATAACTAAAACACACTTAGTATATTTTAGATGCAATAAAAGCTCTGTGGAATGAGGAGTCAATTTCCTGAAAAAGTAGCAGAATAAATACAAGAAAAGTTCTACTCAGACTGGATCCATTCAAATGAATGAGTCAAGTTAATTCATTTTAATAGGGTTACTACAAGTGGGACTAATATTTGATTTATCCATACCGCTAAAATCAAATGAAACAGAATCAATATCAAATGAAGCAGTTTCTCTCTTAAGTTTTACTAATTTGGAGAGGAAATTAGAAGATTTAACATGTCTTTCTCTTGCAACCTGTTCTTGAAAGCTCTAACTCTTTTCTGTTTCAAAAACATCCATATTAACTGTTATGTCTTCCTTAGCAGCTAACATTCTTATGTACAGAGTATCTGTTTTTTCATACCATCCTCAGGTGACTCTTCTATTACGTTAATCTTTTATTTGGACTGCACAAATAAGCTCTTAGGCTCAGATTGCTTTCTAGCTGAGGAGGTCTTCCTGGTAATTACTGCAGGGGAGTCTTTGCTACTATAGCTCCTGCTACACAATTTGTGGTCATTAATTTCCACCTGTCGTAAAATGCTAATTGATATGCTGACACTCAATCTTTCCTTCTTCACCTGGAGGAGAAAAATTAAACTCACATTTTCCCCTCTGACATCAAGGGGTTAGTTCCAAAGTCTTAAAATGTCCTTGGTTGATTAAAACAGCCCCCCCCCCTCTGTGAATAAACTATGATTGAAGTTGTAATTAGTTCAAACTACATCTGTTCTTGTTTTAGCTTACATTTGCCCTTTTGCCCATACTCTTGACACTCCATGCATCAGTTTTTTAATTGACATTAAGATTTTGATAATGGTGAGCATTATTTAAGTCTTTCATCTTTTGTTAGATTAGTAATTCCACTATGCGGTTAGAAAAGTGCTATATTCTACAGTACTATTGATTAGTGCATAGTTGCTAAGTTATTACAAACTTGCCAAGTCCTCAATATTGTGAAAACATGCTTGTGCAAGATTTTGTACAACTGTTATTAAAGCAAATAAGTGCAAGAAAATGATATGATTAAAAAAAAACACAAGTAACACTTACAAGAAATCAGTTTTGACTAAAAAACCAATGATGCACACTATATTTTCAGCTTCAAATTTTAATACCACTTAGTTTCTTTTCCTTCCATTCAAGATCCAAATCTCTCCAAACTACAGATTGAGATTTAAGATTGATAGATATGGTTTGAAAGAACTATGGGATATCTGTTGGTAGACTGAAAATGTCCTTTGACTCATTACTGAATTTAAGCTGCTTCTAGGTTAACTTATTGAAACATTTTTTTGTCCTTGACATAATGAAAGAAATTTTTTTGGGGGGGGTCATAGAGACTCATTAGCTGTAAATAATAATGTGCAAACCTTGCCTTTGAAGGCATTAAATGATAACTGTTATTCTAGAGTGCACTAAATATAACGCTTCAAGTTAAAACTTTAAATATATATATATAGAATTGGTTAAGTATATGTCTTGTTTGCACCTCTGGTTGTACGTCTGATAAATTGGTATGTGAAAGTATATAGTTATGCTTTTTGAAACTATTAGTCAAGGATACTATATTGTTATGATTCTGCTTCTTTTTGGAGGATGGATCTCAGAAGGGCTGGGTGACAGCTGCTCTATCATGTGCAGAATTGGCTAATATATACAGCTTGTGTTGGCATACAGGGTAGCACAGTGTTTTATTGTGCCTTTCATGGTTTCGATGATTTTCATGAAACCACTGTACAGTATATGGTTATCTGGAGATTAGGATAGAGTCAATAAGCAATTACTGGTAAGCAGGTACCCATCACTATCTTTTGTTTTTACTCTCTAGACTTTGAATTATAGCAGAAGTTTGAATACTAGTTTGTGGGATTAGTGGAGCAGTATACAGGATTAATAAAGTGACACTCTAATCTGAGTAGTCATTTGATGAATTTGGTTTTGGAGAAATTGTAATTTTAAGATTAAGTTTTAGTTGTGGTTTCACTTTACTAATTGAGAACAGATTAATAGGGTTAGGGACAGCATAAGGCATACTTAACTTTGTGCCTTGGACATATTTAGAAAGTAGTCCAAGGCTTCACAATTGCCATCCTCCTCCCAATTCCTGTCATGCAATAGCTTCAACATTAAGGTAGTTGCTTGCATTAAGCTGGATTTTTTTCTATGTTCAAACATGGGAATTCTGGTTTAATGACAATTAACAACCATCCAAAAGGAGCAAGGAAAGCCTCTATCACTTTTGAAAGTCTAAATCAGGGATTCTCAATCTGCGGCCCATGGGCCAGATGTGGCCCACAGCACCATTTCATGTGACCTCCACCACATCCACCAAACCAGGAAGTGCCATGTGGTGGAGGAAGGGCAAAATGGTCATCTGGACCCCGAAGTTGTCTGAGGGAGCGTGACCCGGCCCCCGGCTTTAAAAGTTTGAGAACTCCTGGTCCAAATGGTTGTTTAGATACGATCACTGGAGATCTGCACTATTGTCAAAATTCTCTTACTGTATTTTAGATTTTATCATTAATAGTTATTTTTTTTATTAGTTCAAATTTATATCGCTGCCCACTCGCTGTGGCGACTCAGGGCGGCTTACAAACAATCAATACATTACATTACAATACAAAATATTATATGCTGTTGAGTTCTGGTTGTCTCCTTGTATTGGTCTGTTGGTGATTTACAGTGCTTGGAGATATGAATGAGTTCCTGGCAGTATGAGATTAACTATTTGTGTGCTTGCTTGTTTTAGATAGTTGTACTGTAGTTATCATTTTTATTCATAAAATCCTCTGTGATTGCCAATTTGTTGAACAATTTCCAAGCATTCTCAACTTTGGCATTTCTAGGCAAGTTATTTAAGCACAAAGTGGCATCTCAGTTCTAGGGATTTCTGGCTGAAATAACCTGCAGGGTCCAGAAGGTCCAAAACCATATTGGGGACTACATGTCAACAGCCATATCCCAAATAGTTGCTGGCATGTACCCTTCAACATATATGTTAAGATTCACACAAACGTTAAAAAAAACCCTAATCCTCAACACAATGAAGCTTTGAGGAACAACAAATGCTTGTAGAGGTTTGATAGATGTCTGATTGCAGCACAGGGATTGTTTTTCACAGAACTGGGGAGGGTTAGCTCTTCCTTCCATATTGCAGTGAGGTTAGATACCTTAGGTATCATTGCAGACATTCTGTAAACATAACTGCAGCATGGAAAGTCAAAGAGTACGACTTTCTGAAAAACAATTGAAGATAATAGATCTCCCTTCCTCCAATTAAGAAAAGGGGAATTTGTTCCCTATTATGGGTAAAGATAACACAAATTTATTTTCACTGAACAAACCTTTTAACACTGTTATGCGTTGTGCATGAGTATTAGAAGGGCAGGATAACAAATTTCTATGTGACCAGATATTTGGGATGTTTCTTTTCTTTTAAACCAGGACTAGGTTCACAACTGCTATGTTGAAAGATATTGTTGGAAAAACTTTTCGGCTTCTTGGATACACCATTCAGTATGGATGCATAGCTCATTGTGCTTTTGAATATCTTGGAGGCGTTGTTGTGGTAAGTTATTAAAAGTTTTTTTTTTTTTTTAAAAAAAATAGGAAATTGTAAATAGTGGAAAGAGCTATAAATGTAGCACCTGAGGGTCCCCCCCTTATCCAGCCTATTAAATTTGAGCTTGTTTTGATAAAAAAAAAAGGGGGGGGATGGGTTAGAACATTTTCATCTGAAATGCTACCAACACAGGAGCCATGAGACAGGAGGGTTCACCATGATAGGAAGTCTCTGCCCTCTACTGTCATTGGGGGGTTCTTTATGTCATATTTCCAAATTAATAGAACAACTCAAGTAGACTTTTACAAGATTAGAAGAATATTTAGGGCAATGATTCCCAACCTATTGGTGGCCCACAGCACCAATTAATCTGGCCTGCAGTGGGAACTTAGGCACTACTGGAAGCTCCCCCACCATTGGAAGTGCCAAAATGCCAATTTTTTGCTGCAAAAACACAGCGAAAAAATTACAAAAATGTGGCAAAAATTCTCAGCTCACCCTCCTGCCACCATAGGAAGTGGCGGAGGCTGCAAAAGCAGCCAGAAAAAATGCTGTGGTTACAGCCACCATGGAAACTGAAAGCACCTGGAGGAACCACGCCTCCAGCCCATGGAGCTGTGTGTCGGGGCTGGTCCAGTCCATGGCACAAAAACATTGGCCACCCGTGCTTTAGGGCAAAACAACAACAATGGTGGTATGATAAATTTATCCACTTGCAGAAAAGTGACTTACACCAAGCAGGACTTGTTTGGCAAGCCTCCCAAAATTTCTGGCTTCCTCTGTCAGTTTTGTCCAACCAGTCATGGTTCAGGAGAGGCAACCATTCTTCTGGCTATATTGGGTTGTTTAGAATGAGGAGGCAACCTAGATATTCATCTCTGGCATTAATTTAAATTAGAAATATAGAAGAATTCATGGGCCTGCAATACTCATCTTTTATTTCAATCCTCATATTGTGGCTTGAGAACTTTGCTAACACTAGTTTGCAGCTCAGTGGCACAAAAAACTGATTGGAAAGACTCCCTTCCCACTCTTTATGTAGCAGTCTTAGCAATCTTGCTTATATATATTAATTATTTGTTCTTGTAGATACTATAGTCTCTACATATAAATATTTTATATAAGTATTGTGTGAATGTTGATCTTTATATATGACAAATAATTTACATATGTTGACTTTTTTCCAGTGTTCAGGACCTTCAATGGAGCCTACAATTCAAACTTATGACATTGTGTTCTCTGAGAATCTTAGCTGCCATTTTTATAACATTCAGAAGTATGTGACTCTAATTTTGTATACTTTTATAAAAATACTTGATTACATAATATGTTTTTTCCCTTAGAATCATGTTAGCGCTTTGATTTTTTTATTATGTTAGCATTTAAACTCCTTGTTCTTTGCTTTAGATTAAGGAGCTGAACCAGTAATATTTTGTGCTTGCTGGTTTGGAGAATTAGTACACAAACTGTGTGATGTGTGCTCGTTTTAAGGTTATCTTGCTGTATATTTTAATAAACTACTTTAGCTTATCTCCAGGAAGCCAATTTAAAAAGCAGCTCTTCCCAGAAATATTTATGGTTATCTAAATGCTATTTTAATAGTAGTTTCTTTAGCACTGAATGTATGTACAGTGCTTAACATTCACAGAAAACACTAGGCTATTAACCCATGGATTTACTATCAAACACTTATACTGATGGTTGATAACCACTCAAACACAGGTTGTTGTGGATAATAAGTCTAGAAGTAGCAAGGAAAATCTAGATTGCTTTCCATGTCCAAAGGCCTAGAAGTCTTTTTGGCTCTGTTCTTTAGGTAAAACCCTGTTGTGAAAATTTCTGTGTTCATTGGGGACTGACATTGCCTGCTAGAAACAGAAATATTTATCCTAGTCTGTAGTCTTATATTACAGTAGTTTAATATTACTGAAAGAGAGGGAGATGAGCGTCTGAGCCCACTTGCTGAATTATTTAAAAAATGAGAGGCCAGCCTGCATTAAGATGCAAATAGCAGAGGTCTGTAATATTTGCATCTACTAGAAACATGAGAGTCTGGGACTAGTTATGGCACAGAGGCAGGGCTATATTACAGCCAGTTTTTCCAGCACTGCTCTTTTCCTTGTTGTGGTTCTGCAGTATCCGAATACGAATATTGGTGATCCTCATGGCGATCAGCCATGAACACTGTCCTGAGAATATAATGCAGTGCCCTTTCATCTGCCTTACACATTGCAGCATGACACCCATATCATTGATCCAGTTCCGTGACTCACTTTCTGGTCCTGAATCCTTTTCGCACACAAAGTCCTCATCGGCCTCAGGCTAGTATGAAGCTGCTGCCCTCCATCAAGATGGATTCAAGTGGGATTTAATCCACTTGGGGACCATCACCCTTCCCTGTGGACTTCGACACCCAAGGCTGTTAGTCCTCAGGGTTTAGTTAACCTTTGCCTGACAATTGATTGGCATTGAGTTGCTGACAGTATGGTCTACTCTATTACCATAACAGGATAACCCAGCCAGACAGGCTCTTTCCTTAGTGTTGTAAATTAGAGGCAAGAGTGACTCAAGGTGACTGCAGTGCATGGACTACACTAGAGTTGTATTCTTTCTTTTCTTTATTCATAGTAGAGTGTTAATACATTTATAAATTACAGATGTATATGAAACATAGCTAAACTTTTAACAAATTAAAATGATTAGCCTGGTTTTTTTTTTTACCAAACATGAGCTATTTTAACAACATTATCTCAGCCATAGCATTACCTTGGTGTACATGCATACATTGCATGTAAGGTTTCCCTTGCTCGCTCGAAAGCCAGTCGTATCCGACTCTAGGGGTCAGTGCTCATCTCTGTTTCTAAGCCGAAGAGCCAGCGTTGTCTGCTTCTGCAGACATTTCCATGGTCATGTGGCAGGCATGACTAGACACCGGAGCGCATGGAACGCTGTTACCTTCCCACCGAAGTGGTCCCTATTTATCTACTTGCAATTTCTTGCTTTCGAACTGCTAGGTTGGCAGGAGCTGGGACAGAGACGGGAGCTCATTCCGTCCTGCAGTACTCGGGAATCGAACTGCTGACCTTCCGCCTCCCAGTCAGCGTCTTAGTGACTTGAGCCACTGCAGTCCCTTATACATTGCATGTACTGTACTGTATATAGATGCTGCATTGACTACTAGAGTTGTATTCACCTGTAACAGAATTCATTTTTGTCACTGTTTCACCACTCACATTCACCACCTCTGCTTTAAAATATGTTTTACCTGCATATTACTAGCTATGATATTTCTTTATTTTTTCTACAGAGGTGATATTGTCATTGCAAAGAACCCAACTGACCCCAAATTAAATATCTGTAAAAGAGTAATGGGCTTGGAAGGTGATAAAGTCTGTACAAGCAGTCCTTCAGATTTTCTTAAGATTCATAG
Organism: Furcifer pardalis; assembly: GCA_030440675.1. NCBI lineage: Eukaryota > Metazoa > Chordata > Lepidosauria > Squamata > Chamaeleonidae > Furcifer > Furcifer pardalis. The sequence continues at coordinate 80,660,194 of CP126894.1, read as the reverse complement.
TTATGTAAGTATTCCCTGCTTTTTATACTTTCAGTTATACTGAGAACTCTTTAACACAACTTTTTGTTTGCACATTTTTAAATTCCACATTTACTATTGGGAAACCACTTGTTAAAATGGATTATGTTTAATCCATACAAGAACTCTAATAGGAAATTTCTGCAACCTCCGCCTTTATTGTAGCTAATTGTCTTCTGAAATGGACCTCTTGACATTTGGGGAGCTTTTAGGAAAAGCTCTGGAGCAGCGGCCTGTGTTTACACATAATTGGGAAAAGGCAACTTTGAAAAAAATGGAAGGCTGCACTGATACCATTTCATTGTCTTTCACTGAAGTTCTCACAAGTTACTAAACAACACTCTTTGTCTAGACAGATCAGAGTGGATTCATGTGATCCTACTCAGTGGATTCCATGATTTAGTGGTCTACTTCTGTGGAAGGAGAAAGAGATTCTTATGGTTGCATTATTTTGTCCAAGGAAGAAAAATTACATAGATATCTCCATCTACCCAGTTTCTTTAGGTCATAAATATTTGTTTGACTGTCGGTTGGTCAGGACTGTTTATGGTGTACTTAAAAAATAAAAAGTCTTCTTGTAGGAGGAGGAAATGAAATAAAGGATACTTAAATTGTTCTTCATACTTTTACATGCTGTGTTTACCTCCTGGCTCTGGCAGTAAGTCTGCACTAGCCATTTTTCCCTTCCTCCCGTTTTTCATCACCATTGCCACCTTGATCTCAACCTCCTACTTTATTGTTTTCCATGATCTCCCAGTTATCCAGGTGTTTTACTTAAGCACACAACATCACAGAATCTTCAGATGGAGGGGTGGGACGAAAATAAAAAGTTTGCAGCAGAGTCATAAGGTGTGCAGGGTTCTGAGATTTAGAAGACTCCCACTGTGATCCAGCAACCAATCTAGGGCCTTTTACAGCTTCAGAATTCCTGCTCCTCCACCTTGATACTCTAATTGAATAGTTAGTTGACAGCATCCTTCCTGGTCCCGTTTGAGAGAAGATATACACTGGTGATTTCAGACATAAGAGGTGAAGGAACAAACAAACAGAAGAAGCAAATATGGAAAAAATCCAGGCATACCAGAAAACAAAATAAACAAATAAAAACACTGCAGCACTTTAATGATTGCTTTATTTTTACTGTAAGCTTTTGTGGATCAAGTCCACTTCTTTACTTCCGCTTCCAGGAGCAATGAGGGCTTTGTGGGCCGGATGAATTGGCATTGGGGGCCGCCCCCGGGCCTTAGTGACCGGCTCCCTGAACCACATGATCGGCCCACGGCCCAAAAAGTTTGGGCATCCCTGATCTAAGTAATCAAACTTTAGGCTTGTGTACTCTCCCTTTCTCATTCTTGCATAAGGATTTTGTAATGCAGTAATACCTCGGATAACGCTAAGACTTGGTTCCACAAGTCTTGGTGTTATCCGATTTTTAGTGTTATCTGATCCATGTTAAAATCCTATGGGATGGATCGGATAATGTTAAAGCTCCATAGAGATACATTGTAACCGCACAGGCTTTAGCGGTTGTTATCTGATCCATCCCATAGGACCTTAATGTTATTCGATCCAATTCTCCACCCCAGATTGCTTAACGTTATGCGATTTTAGCGTTATCCGAGGTAAAAGTTATCCGAGGTATTACTGTAATTGTTACCCATTTTAAAGTAACCAGATTTCCTGTAGTATTCAGACTTGGAAACTAGTTTGATTAAATTGTGGTTGCAAAATAAGGCATAATGTGTCATCATAGCTCATTCTTGTTCTCATTAATGTTAGTTTAAACCAGGGATTCCCAGCCTAAGGCCTGTGGGCCGGATCTGGCCCATGACACCATTTCATGTGGCCCCCAGCCCTCTAAGGGAATTTGAGGAACAAAATGGCCACCCCCATTGTGCAGGCAGGGCAAAATGGCCATCCGGCTCTCTAAGCTGACTGAGAGAGCGTGACCCGGCCTCTGGCTTGAAAAGTTTGGAAACCTCTAGTTTTAAACAAACCTCAGTTCTTTCAATTTGTTTACAATTAGAAGCAAAAACTTTTTATGAATACGAAAAACAATAAGTCAGAATTGACTTGACAACACACTTGTACATCAGAGGTGAAGTATATGTAACCACCCAAGGCTGTTTTTGTAGCCACCGCCAACCTGTCTTCCTAAATCATGGGTGGCCAATTAATCTGGCCTGAAAACGTGCCACCCTCGCTCTTGCCACCATGAGAAGTGGCAGAAACAGCAAACACAGCCAAAAATGCATCATGAATGCGCCTGCCACCACCACTACCACCAGACGTGGTGGAAGCGACAGGAGGAACCATGCCTCCAGCCCACTCAGCTGTCTGAGAAGGTGTGGTCTGGCCTATGGCGTGAAAAGGTTGGCCACCCCAGTCCTAAATCTATAGCGCTAATGCCAGAAACACTTGTAGAATGTAGCTGCCCTGTCAACAGAGTCCACAATTTGCTTAAATTGGAGAGAGTATGTGTGTGTGTTGGTGATCCTTTTTAACTTTCTCCTATTCTACACAGATGCCAAACCTACATTTGCAGTAGTAGGATTTATTTTTCTTGTACCGCCTCCTTGACTTTCACACTTCATAGGAGACCAACTGTGACTTAGTGAATTGTTTCTATTTCTTTGGTGCTACCCAGTTGAACTGTAAGCTTAAAATAACTGCCTAGGATCTTCCATGTTGGGTACCTAATGTAGGGATCTTAAAATCTAAGATAGCTGGGGAGGGGGGAAGCACAGTGGGGGACAGAGCACTGTCACTGTGAATTAGTGACTCCTGGGGTATTTCTCTTTTAAAGTAATCTGAGTTAATGATCATTACTATATTTTTAGTAGCAAATTCCACAGTGTGACTATGTGAAGAAGTATTTCCCTTTATCTGTCCAAATATCCTAATTAGCCTCAGTGAATCATTCCAGGTTGTAGCATTACAACAGAGGCAGAAAAAAAACCCCACCCCTATTCATGTTCTTCAAATCATATCTTTCCTGGGGAAGGTTTCAATGGATATGTCTAGGGATAGAATTTTCAAATTTTTTGGACTACAAATAGCATTCAGTTCTAGTAATTTTACCTACCTTACAGCTACTGTAGAAACAGGGGTCACTCCACTCATGCATGTTACTCAAAAGAAAGCTGACAACATCGGGGCAAGAACAGGAAGAATGGGTGGACCTAAGCCTAGCAATGCCTCCCAGTGTAGGTCTTTCTTCCAGGTGTGTCACATTTCAGAGGTTTAATGTGTAGTGGCTCAAGGGGTTAAGACACTGACTGGGAGGCAGAAGGTCAGCAGTTCAAAACCCGAGTACAGTGGTACCTCGTTTAAAGAACACAATGTGTTCCACAGGATTGCTCTTTAAGCAAAACACCATTGTAAATGACCAATTGTGACTTCTGGCAGGGAGGATTGCAAACCCCGATTTAGTTGTTAAGTGAGTTTTTGGTTGGTTTTAGTTGTTAAGCGAGGCAACCATTCAGAGAAAATTCTGCTCTTTAAGTGGGTTAGTCTCTAAGTGAGGTGCTCTTTATGTGAGGTTTTACCGCACTGCATGACAGAATGAGCACCCGTCTCTGTCCAAGCTCCTGCCAACCTAGCAGTTTGAAAGCAAGAAATTGCTAGTAGATAAATGGGGACCACTTTGGTGGGAAGGTAAACAGTGTTCTGTGTGCTTTGGTGTCTAGGTATGCCTGCCACATGTCCATGGAAACGTCTGCAAAAAGCAGAGAGCGCTGGCTCTTTGACTTTAAACAGAGATGAGCACTGAACCCTAGAGTTGGATACGACTGGCTTTCAAGCACGGTTGACCTTTACCTTTACACAAAATCTTCCAAGCTGTATCTCAGCCATATTATGTAGTCCTGGTCATTCTCTGCCCCTGAACCCCATAGTATAGTCATAGAAGTAGTAAGATAGGTAGGTGACTGGCATGTATGGGATAATTTTGATCAGAATTTATAACATTCTTTTTATGTACAGTCAAACCTCGTATAAAGAGTGCCTCGCTTAAAGAGTAACTCGCTTAATGAGCAGAATTTTCTCTGAATGTTCGCTTCACTTAACAAATACAATCAAAAACTCGCTTAACAAATAAATCGGTGTTTGCAATCCCCCCTGCCAGAAATCACAATTGGTCACTTACAGTGGTGTTTCGCTTAAAGAGCAAACTCGCTTAAAAGGCAATCCTGTGGAACACATTATGCTCTTTAAGTGAGGTACCACTGTATTCTTTTAGTGTTTAAAAAGTGGTAAACTGTAAAGCAGTAAGAGATACATAGTTTCTTCTGTATTCCAGTGTAGTGTTCCTATTTTAAATACAGACTGCATACCATGTATGCATATAGGAGCAAGAGCCTAACAATTGGTGAATGTCAATACCCAGCTCCAGATCTCTCAGTGAAGGAGTTTGTGCCTACACTGTAAAGCAATTTTTTACATTAAAAAATTATTCACACTTAAAAATAAACATACAAAATTGATCCATTTTGTAACAGTAGTAAAAACATTTATGTAAATATAGTACATATCTGCAGCAAAGCTTGTTACTTGTGAAGTTTCAGTAAAAGTATAAATTTATGGCATACAGTAATACCTCTGATAACGATTTCCTTGGATAATGCTAAAATCTGATAATGGGGAATTTGAGGCAAACATTTGCATCGCACAATGTTAAGATAACCTTGTACGATGCAATTGTTTGCCTCAAATTCCCCAACATTGATCTCTCCCCCAAAGCCCGCAGGCCTAGAGACCAGCTCTGCGGGATTTAGGGGAAGAGATCTACCAAGGCTTGGACCCACCAGTTTGGTTAGGGGGAGATCGGGTACCCCTGTTCCCCCCACCCCGCCAGACCGGCGCTATGGGCTCTCTGCTCTGGCATCAGGGTGGCTGGGGGGTGCAAGGAACCTCCAGCCACCCTGATCGTAAAGCAGGCAGCCTGCCTGGGCTGCCTGCTTTGGGATCGGGGTGGTTGATCCAGCCACCCTGATCCCAAAGCAGGGAGCCCAGGTGGGATCCGGGTGGCTGGAATTGCCTCCTGAAGCAAACCAGATCACCCCCATGTTTGCTTTCCTCTTCGGAAAGGGAACAGGGTTTTTTTTTTTTAGAGTTCTGCGATCAATGCATCACATAACATTAAAAAACGGATAACGTTATGACTTGTGGAACCAAGTCATAATGTTATCTGAGGTACTAGTGTATCTTGCTATAATTTCAGGCAGTGTCCTCTTGATTTGAATTTGCCTGTAGATTCCACAAGAACTTTAACGAAGAAGTTCCAATGTTTTAAAAAAGTATCCATCTTAGCTGTTCTTTTGGAGAGTTGACAACCCTTGCAGTGTCTTCCAGCAGACTTCTATTTAGAGGTATGTTTGTGCCAGTAGAAAGGATATCAATTGCTTGTGCAGCAGGAGTTCATTAGGACCTTATAAACAGATTATATAAAACCTAACAAAACTCAGTATTTTGATTAGTTATTTTTTAAATATAACCAGCCACTTACCTCCAAAATTCTTTCAGTGTGGGTACCCCATAAATGAACAAATTTTCCTTTCTGGTTACCCTATTTCCAATATGCAGGAGAAATTTATATATTCATTTGGACAATCAAGGTCCCCAAGCCAGAGAGGCTCACACTAACTACTGAGCCATACTACTGTGCTTGTTCTGGTGTGAGTAAATTGGGGGGTGGGATATGGGAAAGACTGAAGACTGGGGGAAACCTTCCTGGACAGTAAACACCCCCACCCCCAGTCTAATCAACTCTGGCTAAGCAATGCTTCCAAGGAGTTGTCAAAAAGCCACAGGGTTAAATGCTTTGTCTGTTAAACAAATTCTGCATGGTAGGAATTTCAAAAATATCCAATAAACACACAGACTCCTCCTAGTCAATGGTTGAGATAAACTTGGTTTTAGTATCACCAAACCTCTTTACTCCAGAAGAATGAAACAATTCAAAAACATTTCTAGCAAATACAATACAGGTAAAGGGCTGTGGAGCAAAACAAGCAGTTGAAAATTTGTGGCAAGAAGATTACAGAACTCTCCAACAAAAGGGGGTGGGGCTAACCAATCTATGCTAAAATGTACATTCTGGTAGCACTTTAGGTTATTCTTGTAATAATTTTGTGTCAGAAATTATTCTGGGTTGAAAGTTTTTTTGGCAGAAGAAACTCCGCTCAGGGAATGCCCAAATGAGGCTCCTTTCATGTCCCCAAGAGCTGGGACACAGATGGGCGGTCAATCTGTCATCCAGTACCCTGTCTCGAATTGCCAACTTGCCGCCTTCCAGCTAACAAGGTGAGCTTCTAAACCACTCAGCCACCACAGCCCCTGATCTCAGATCATATCCAGAGTGCAAGTCAAGTAGAAGACCAATGGATGGGGATAGCACACTCCTAAGAGAGAACTAGGTTCAACTAAGTAATGTCTCTTCCCGTTTTTAAATCAAAAGTTCCAGTTTCCAGACCCCTCCAGAAAATCTGCCAATTAGCTGTCAGAGCTCTCTGAAATTCCTGAAGAGTAATTCCCATGATCTTAGTTCCCAACTGCTTGACAGATGGCTTAAGTGTCATGTCAAGATCCTTTTAAAAACACTTTCCTTGATATAAAGTTATGCTCATGCTTCGCCGCTGCTCCGGGAGCTGCATTGGCTGCCAGTATGTCTCCGGGTGCAATTCAAGGTGCTGGTTATTACCTTTAAAGCCCTATATGGTAGTGGGCCAGGATACCTAAGAGACCGCGTCACCCCAAGAACATGTGCCCGGCCCACCAGGGCGGATCGGAGAGGCTCCCTTGTTATTCCCTCGGCGAGGAAGGCGCACCTCGCCTGTACTAGGAGGAGAGCCTTCTCCGTGTTCGCCCCAGCCCTCTGGAACCTCCTGCCCACCGAATTGCGCCTTCAGACGGAGCTCCTGCCCTTCCGAAAGGGCTTGAAAACCTGGCTGGCGGGACAGATTTGGGGACCCGGGACCATGGGCTCCCATACCAAGTGGCTCATTTAAGGACTGCCCCCCCTGGGTTGGATCATGGGATTTTATTGGTATCTATCCCTGTGTTGTTTTTAATCTTCCGATTTTTTAATTCTGACGTTTTAGTGATGGTTTTATTCTTGTTTTATTCTTGTTTTATTCTGATTGTGGGCCGCCCAGAGTCGGGTTCTCCCGATTGGGGCGGGGTATTAAATTTAATAAATAATAATAATAATAATAAAGCAAAAGCAAAGCAATCACACTTTTATAAAACCTAACAAAACTCTCTGGGCAATTCACAGATATGCCCAAAAATTCTTAAGTGGTGGCAATACCGAGTTTCTTCCATGGCTGCTGTGTAATACTATTTGAGTTGTGTTTCTCATGCTAATTTGACTTGTTTTGCTTCATTATCAACTAACCAGTACCATTAAAATGCCATGAAAGATGCTCCAGCAAAGTGTCTTATAGACTCCATCGGCACAAGGCAGTGTGAGAGTGAGAGAATATGGTTGCTTGGAATCACATAAACCTTATTTCTCTCCCCTAACCAACTGGTTTTTAGAGTTGATGCTTCTAACAACAAATACACTTTTGAGGATAATTTTTCATGTGGATAATTCTTTTTCAGCTAGTTATGAAATTGAGAACACAACAATGGATACTTCATATGCCATTGTGCTTGTACTTGTAGGAATTAGAACTACTTGGCCACTCCATTGTTTAGTGCCAAAGACTAACTGATTCAGAATATAAGTACACAAATTTATGAGGCTGATTTATACAGAGTCAGACCACTGATTTTATCTCATCCAGTATTGTAATCTCTGCCTTTTGGCAGATCTCAGATTCTGATTTTTCACCAATCTTCCTAGTTGAAACCTTTTACAATTAGAAATGTTGAAAGTTGGATCAAAAGCCTGCTGAATGCAAAGTGTACCATTGAGCTGTGGCTTATTCCTGTATTTAACAGGCTTTCCCAGCCAGTTGACACATTTGGATTCCTGGAGAGCCCTCATGACAGTGGTTCGCCTGCATTATTTCAGTCAAAACTGCTCATGATCTGAGTTCAGTCCTGATGGGCTGAAGATTGACTCAGCCTTCTATCCTTCTGAGGTTGGTAAAATGAGCAGCTAGCTTGTTGGGGGCAAATTATAGTTTGTATAATTACCTTGTAAACCACCCAGAGACTGCTTTAGCACTATGGTGCAGTGTATAGGCAAACTGATGCTGCTGAAATAAAGGTAACTTCCCAAAACCTAAGGACAAGACAAGACAGAATCCAGGTTTTTGGAAAATCAGCCTTCTGCTCCAGCATGTGTTTCACAGCAGAGACTAATAATGCTCCCACGACATAGGTAAACATAGGAAAAACCCTTAATATGCACCATAAACATTGGTTGACCTTTTGCTTGGCTGCTAGGTACACTTCCAAATAAAGTGCTGCTAGCCACCTCAATTTTTATTTAAATGAGACTTATATGGGGCTGGAGGGGCTTTTTAGAAATGAAATGGTGGCTCTAGGCTGGAAAATCATTTTGTACAATGCCAACCTCTTTGTTTTAAAATAAAACAGTTGAACTTTTTCAGCAAGTTGTAAGGTGCAACATCAGTTGTAAAAAAATACAACATCAATTGTAAACAATGATGCGACGTCAGTTGTAAAAAAGAAGCAATCTTTATTGTCAAAGAGAAATGTTCAGGCAAAGTTCTAATGCTCAAACAATTATTAGTGCTGTGTAATCTGGTTGTTTATTTTAGGTAAAGGTAAAGGTACCTTTAAGTTTATTTTAGAAAGGCTAATTTAGAAACAGTCTTTGCAAAAAAAAGTAAAACTTCTGTCATTACATTAGGTGGGTTGAACACAATTCAAGCTGAGAATTATACTGTATATCAAATCACTAATATTGTATTGTGTCTGCATGTATTTAATCATGTGTACATTACATTTTCTTTACCATATGTTCAGCTGTTGAAGTTACTGTTTACCAACTGAAAAAGACAGCAGGCAAACTGTAATAAACCCATTTATATATTGTGAGGCAGTGACATGCTAAGTTCTTGTGTCACTTGAACAGGAGAAGGGTTTAGCAATGTTACAGAATACAGGTGGGGCTTGTAAATAAGGATCCTGCTCTTTCCAAAACAGTGATAAAAAGCTGAGATACAACTCTATTTTTCAGCAGCACTTTACTGATAATCAATTACTGCTAATACCATGACTACAGCTGATGTGGAGGAAAATGTTTACTTTCTACTAAAGCAAAATTTGTTGAGAAGATAGCATTCCCCCTTCCATTCTGTGACTATCTCAGAAGATAACAAAGCTGGAAGATTAAGTGTCTTAAATCTGCAAATGTGAGAAGAGGTCTTAATCAGCTATTTGTAGGTTCAGCACTACAAACTTTTAGTTTTAAAAAACTGGTCTCAAACTGAATCTTCTAAGCATACAAATTCTACGGCTTCTTATTTCTTCTTTTACCACTTTAGGTGTTGAGGGAAAACCCAGGATATCCTACTAAATACAAGAGTATTCATGTTAGTTACAGCTAACATGGAGGATATCCATGTATTCAATAGGCTCTAGGAAATTCAGTTTGGGAAAAGTTACCATTTTAGCAACAAATTTAAGTATATGAATAGTGAATTTGATGAAATTTTGAATGCTGATTTTTTAAAAAGTTTTTTTCTTATTTCTTCTTTAAATATTTACATTTTATTTATTTCTAAATTTGGATAACAACTACAGCAGTATCATAAGATTCTGACCTATGGTAAGTATCTCTACTCAGGAGAAACCTTTACTGAATTCAGAATGGCTTGTTTCCAGTTAAGCATGTACAAAATTGTGCCATGAATCCCTGTTTTGTGGTTTTAAAAATCCTTGTGTATTATATTATGGCCTAACATCTACATCAGTATTTCCCAACCTTTGGTTTTTAGATTTCAATTCCTGGAAGCCTAAGTCAATTCTCCAAAGCACTGATCAGCCAATGTACTGACTTAGGCTTTTGGGAATTGGAGTCCCCCTGTTGGGGACCACTGATCTACATACAGTACTTTGTACTTGTTCTAATTAACTGCAAAAATAAAAACTCCCCCCTCCCCCGTATTTCTCTGGCTACTCAACCTAGTCCTGGAAGTGTTCCTAGGCTTCTAATTTATACTTAATGCTGCATGGTATTGATGAGGCATAATCAAATAATAGAAATAAAATGTGAATAAAACGGAAATAAAAATGCTGTTTTGCTGCTTGGGGAAACTAAGGCCACGTGTAAGTTAGAAAAACAGCTTATGAAACATAGAAAAGCAAAGGCAAAATGCTTGTGTGCAGGAACAAAGGTCTTGATTGAATTAGGAATGTTTGCTTATAATGGAACGTACAAATTACCCAACATGAAACCAAAGGTTGGCATGATCTCATTAGTAATGCTTATGAAGTCACTGCATATACACTCCGAGACCTATGTATGTTAGAGGTACCCAAATGTTACACAAATGTTATACACATAACCAACTGATCAAAAAGGGTAGAGCTGACCTGGATCGAGGCCATAAGAAATGTTAGCTTGCTCTGATAATAAAAATAGATGTTACTTAAGTTTCTTTTGAGACCCCTGAAACCAGGGTAAACAGATGTCAGAATGGAAGTTTGAACAATAAATTTGAATAACCTGACACGGACATGCCACGGAAAAAGGTCAAGATGTATTTAGGTAAACAAAATGTAGATAAAACTGTATAAAATGCTCTGTCTTTCATTTGTTCGATATTCTCAGCTTTAGAGTGACAAACCCTTCTGAGAATCATTATGTATACATAATAAATCTTCTCTGTTTGACCAAAGGAATGCTGTTTTGTCCTATCTTTAAATGCTATAACAGTATGCTACAACAGATGCTGCTTGTCTACTTCCTGGTTCCAATTATGGAAGGTGATCATCAGGCACTACTGATGGATCACCAGTACCAATACAAAATAAAATAGGCATATCAGAAAACAAAACAAAATAAACAAAATAAAATAAAAAACACTGTAGCACTTTAAAGACTAACTGCTATATTTTTATTGTTAGCTTTCGTGGATCAAGTCCACGTCATCAGACAAAGAGTGAAACTTACAGGCATGTTCTTATATACCAAATTCAGGGGCTCAACGGGAGAAGGGGTGTGGGCAAGATGACAGACAAGCAAGCACAAGATTGCAGCTTCACACAGCCATTAGCAAAAATAGATTATTCAGATAAACTCTAAATGATTCCCTTTCAATTTCAAGGTTGCTGATAAAGCCCACTATGGTCTCTTGTGACTTGTGACCTGCATGTCAGGGGAAAAAAAATAAACATCTGTACCTGGTTTCTTTCTGTTTTACTAACGAGAATTGGCAGGAAAGTTGTAATATAAAATCATATAGCAATCTGTGTATCAAATTTGATAATGCCCCAGAAACCCTTCACTAATATTTAGCCCCCTGTGATAGGTATCTAACAGATGGATGTATTTGATTTCTGCTGTCCCCCTTTCAATCCTAGTTTTGTAATTTCTCTGTTACAGAATTGCACCTTTCAGGTCTTGGATAGAGTGTCCAGTTAGATTGAAGTGGTTTGAGACAGGTTTCTCTGGGTTGCCATTCCGGATATCTGATTTGTATCCATTAATCCTTTTGCGTAAAGATTGTCCTGTTTGTCCTACATAAAGCACGGATGGACATTTCTGGCAAGAGATGGCATAAATCACATTGGCAAAAGCACAAGTAAAACTGCCTTTAATGTTGTGTGTGGTGCCATTGGGTCCAGTGATACTGTTTCTAGAGCGAATGTGGGGGCATAAAATAGGAACATACACAAAAAAGACTACATATTCAAACTATATACTTTAATGTAAATTAGGTTTAAATATTAAAGACTAAATTGGTTGCATTTCATTTCTATTTAAATAACTTGGATTCAAATTATTATAAATAATGTCCCTTATTGATTTCAAGGTGAAGTGCAATACAGTAATACCCCGGATAACATTATGACTTGGCTCCACAAGTCATGTTATCCGGTTTTTAGCGTTGTCCGATGCATGCATCGAACCACGCTTAAAAAAAAAACCATGACTTCAGGGACAAACCGCTTTAAAGGCAGGCAGGGAAAGAAAGAGACCCGATTGGGTCTCTCTTTTCCTCCTTACCTTTAAAGCCACCCCCCACCCGCAGCGGTCTCTGTGACTGCAGTGTTGGGAAAAGGCGTGCCTTTCCCCGACCCTACTGCAGTCACAGAGACCGCTGCGGGTGGGGGGGTGGATTGGGTAGTTCTACCCAAACCACCCCACACCCGCAGACCATTGCCTCGGATAACGCTAAGAATCATTATCCAGAATTTTTATCTGATGCAAGTTTTTTCCAAAAAAATTGCATCGTTTTCCAATTCTAGCGTTATCCGATGCAATCGTTATCCAGGGTATTACTGTACACTGTAAATCCAACCCTATGTCTCTAGCTTTTACAAACAAGTTTTCGGTGGATTAGCTATATGAATCTGTTTCAGTAAAACGTAAGTAGAGTCTTGTGACACCTTAAAAACAAACTACCGTGGTTTTTTTGTTTTTTGCTATATAATTTTGCATACTACATTCTATAATAGCTTATGCTAAATAAAACTTGTTATTTTTTAAGGTAACCGAAGCCTCTCTCTTGTAAACCGTAAATGATAACTGCAGTAATGAAAGTTACCCAGTAGATATTTGTTTACTCCCATGTTTATTGTTGATGCATCTTGTAGCTAATTAAGAGTTACGGTAAGTATAATATTTGAACCTGGATAATAAATTTTACATTCTTAATCCTTGTACAGTACTTGTACAGTTCTTCATTTGTTAATAAGATGTAATTTGGCCAATTAAATATAAATACTTCCTTCATAGCATGTAAATTTGTTATTTAATATTGCAGGTTCATTATCATATTTCACTTTAATCAAAGAAAGGCAATGCCTATCCATTAATCACAAAAGCTCATTTTGCCAGATCAATACCTCCAGGCAATGAAACAATTCCTTCTATAATTTGTACGAATGAAGGAAACACTTTAACCTCACTAGATGAAAATATTTCTACTACATTGTTTTGTGATGGTGTTCTTACCGTAGTTCAAGAAGGGAGCCTCTGGAATGTAAAGTAACATAGAAATAAAATAAGATTCTTTCTAAATTTATTGATCTGATATTAATGGATAATGACGTTTTTCTACATCTTTTGATTAATTGCAGTTTACATGACAGACTGCAAACTCGTAACAATCATTCTTCTTTTGTGGCTTTGAAGCTATAATGACTAATTTATAAATTATGACTGCTTTTTCAAATGTTGCCTGAAATCCTGTTGTGCAGTTTTGCCTGTACAGTGGGAATCATATTCTTGGCACTGGCAAATAGCTGCTAGTAAAAGCTTCTTTGTGATTCTGAAGGACGCATAACTCATACACAATGTGACAAAGTAACTTGCACCCCCCAAAATCATACAAGAAAGTATTTCAGCAGCAGCAGGCTGCCACAGCTGGTGACATCATTGCAATTGTGCAGGGAACTGAAGTCCTGTGCAACAGGATTTCAACCGTTGAGCCTCCTAGCATAAAAGAAAATCAAATTATCAAATACTTCAAATGTCAAGCAAAAAGGCTTAACAAAACATAATAAGAGTGACAACCCTGCAGCATGAATTTTAACATGTCCTTTTTCAAGTGCAAAGATGATAGGAAAGAACTTCATTTTCTTTCTCTCTCTCTCTAGGCTGACTTCATTAAATTTATATTTTTATATTCGAAAGACAGAGAGAAAGAAAGAAAGGAGTTTTACAAATTGGTTTGATTGCTTGCACAACTGAGTCATCTGGGAGATGATTCTAGAAAAAGTCCTAAAGTACTATGTTTGTGCTCATTAACTCTAGATTATGATCATGTAATCTTCACCTCACTGGGGACAGATGAAGATTATATGTGATAGAAGCACTTGCTAATTCATACTTACCAGAACCAACTGTCCAGATCTGCATAGCCACTGGCAGTTCTGTCAGTCCCTTCTCACATTGCTATTAGAGTAGCCGAAGCTGCTGTTTCATACTCTTCTAAAGTGGTCTAGTAATGTGAGAAGATCAAAGCCTTTTTGGAGAAGCATCAGTTTCCTGGCAGCTGAAACTGTGCCAGCATCCATAGAACCCATTGTACAGAGCAGTAAATTGCAATCTGCTCAAAAACTAAATGTAACATTGGAGAGGGGCTTGATCTTGAATTACTCCAAGTATTCCAGGCCCTTCTCACTGCACTTGTGCTTGAAATTCCTGCTGCAGGGAAGTCACTTCTATCATGCACATTTAAGTATTTTTGTTTGTTTGATATTTTAAGTGTTTGGTGATTTGACTTTGTATAGAAGTAGATCATTGGTTGAAATCTTGTTGCATGGGACTTATATTTGTTAAAAATAACAGCAGGGTTGATCAAAACTTTATTCCTTAATTGTGTTATGTGCCATCAAGTCACTTCTAATGTCTGGAAACACTATGAACTAATGCATTTCAAAAGATCCTCTTACAGCTTGTTCTGCTCCTGCAAATTTAAGGCCATGGCTTCCTTTCATAGTCTCTTCTTCTTTTCTGCTTTTCTAAGGATTAATGTTGTTTTCCAGTAAGTCACATCTCACAGTGTTTCCAAAGAATGACAGCCTTTGGACAGTCAATTTTCCTTCTAGAAAAACATTAGGATTGATCGGGTCTAGCACCCACTTGTTTGACTTTCTGTAGTTCACGGTATTCTTGAAGCTCTTCTGTAACACTATATGTTCTGCCTCCAACGACAAATCCTTTATCTTTAAAGTTTCTTCAAGTTCCTTCAAAGTTACTCCTCCAAGTCTCCATCTATTTTTTAAAATTTCGCTCTCTCCATTTTAACTGATTTTTTAAAAGCACATGTTTATTGAGATTATTAACAAACTAATACAAAACTGAATTTTAGAAGAAAATTCTTACAATCAGTTTTGCACGAGTAAAGAGAAGTAAAAAGAGAGTGAACTATGATTCCATTTTTCAATGTGCTCACATGCACAATATATGTGTATTCCTATAGAATTTAAATCCTTGCATGTTAGTTGTCACCTTATGAAGTTGATAGCTGTCAAGACTGGCATTTCATTGTTTCCAATGAGAAAAGGAGCATCTGAAGAGGAGTTGGCCAGCATATTACTCTAAATAGCCCAATGATTTTTAGGAGGGTTGGCATAATTGTTTTAATGTAGTTTAACACAAGAAATGAAGCAACACAAGTTGCTTCAAAGTTATTTGAGTCTGAGTAATCTTGTGCATGCCTGAGTTCTTGAAACAACAGTTTCAACAGAATTAAGTTCCAGACCATTTTAACCCAATTACTCACAAATAGGTTATCAATTCCCTCCAGTTCTTGACATGCAGCACAAGAAAGTGATTAATTTTTAAGCCTACATTAGGAATGCTGACTGACTAACAGGAAAGCATACACTCTGACCAAGAGACAATAAAGAGAAGGTGGAAACAATATACTGAAGACCTGTTTTCAGGATTTGCAGCTGCTGCTCTTAAGTCCTGCAGGGCTAGACCCTCACCCTGTTGCAGCTGCTAAGTTTCACCTGAGAGTCCTGGGGAAGGTTCTGGAGACCCTGAGTGGCTTAGCTGTATAAGGACCAATCCTTCCAGAAGCTATCTCAGCAACAAAGGCCAGCAGGCTTGCAGTTGCTTCATGCCTGGATCTCTTGCTTTGTTTCTTCTGTTGAAGATCTATACCTTGCTTTTGTTTCTGAAGATCTCCAATCAGTTCTTGGGGACTGTTGTGCCTTGCCCGGATCCTTTCTCCTGGAATTCCATCATCAGGGTATGCCTCAGCATTATTCTGGTGCATAACCTGCATGGTGGACAAGAAGCTACCATTAGAATGGAATATGGAGAGGCAGAATTATTTCTTATAGATAAACATGCCAGAGAAGGGTGCATTTTATCCCATTATCGGTTCAATCTATGCCATAACATATCATACAGAAAGCTGGATTAGTTTCAGATGAAGGAGTTGGCAGAAGAAATTTAAATAATTTATGGTGTACAGATGACACCATCTTACTTGCAGAAAGCAGCAATGATATGAGAGAACTTTTAGATGAAGTGAAAGTGCCTAAGCAGGACTTCAGTTGAACATTGAGGGGAAAGTTATGACTACAAAAGAACCACACAAATTTAACACTTGACAGTGAAGAAATTAAAACAGCAAAATAATTGTATATGTTTCAATCATCATCCAAATGGAGATTGCAGCTAAGAAATCAGAAGACTGAAATTTTGAAGGACAGCAATGAAGGAATTATAAAAGGTCACCAAATGTATTGTGAGAATGTGTCATTGGAAACAAAGACCATCCAAACTCTTGCATTATTTATCGCTATATATGAGTGTGAAAATGGGACAGGGAAAAAAACTGACAAGAAAAAATTAATTGATTAGAAATACTGATGCTAGAGGAGAGCTTTGCAAATACTATGGGCCATCAGAAAGATGAATAAGTGTGTCCTAGAACAAAGCAGGCCTGCACTGTAGTTGGAGATAGAAATGCCAAAACTGAGGCTGTCATTCTATGGGTATACCACGAAAGGGAAGATTTCAGAAAATTGGCAGTATTGCTGGGAAAGATTGAAGGCTGCAGAACAGCAGAAAGACTAAATGCAAGATGGATTCACTTCCTAATGGAAGCCACAGGCTTTGGTTTAACAGAGGAGAACAAAGATTTTGAGAACAGAACATTTTGGAGATTGATTATAGGGTTGCCATTAGTTGTGGGCAAATTGGCAGTACTTAACAATGAATGTGCTAGATAAATGCATCCAACTCTTTACTGTTTTCTGTTATCATTGTGCCCATAATACTGTCTTAGTTACTGTGGAGCTAGTTTCAGATGGAATTTACGGCATGTAATATAGCTCATGCACAGTCCATATAGACAGTAAAAGGTTTCTGTCATATGATAAGGTCAGCATCATTAATTTTCAAATTATGAGGAGAGACTTGCCAGTTTGTGATGGTCATTATTGCAATATTATGTGTTGTGGATCTTGCCTACACATAGACTGAACTGTGATCTTAATTAGAACTTTGACAAGCCTTCTCTGATAAAATGATGAGATTATTTGTAATTGATGTCACAGTCAATTACCATTTGGTTCATCACAAACCCACTAACAGGTCTAGCCTTAGCGCTGGCCCCAGGATGTTGATGAGTGTGTGGCTGCCCTGTTCATGCTGTTACTGCGACAGCAGGGCAGATTTTCAGTCAACATCCTAATGACCTCTTTTGAAGTCTATTAAATTAATGACCCTGTCACATTGGCCTAACCTCTTGCATCTTCATTTGGAGTTGTGTGTGTGTTGCAGACCAGTGTTTTTGGAGCACATGAAAGGACAGACACTTGCATTCCCTTCTTCCATATCTGTGTCTGATGAGGGCACATGTAAAATTATCTATTTATCACATGCTGAAGAATAAGTGCAATTGTATAAGTGGAAATGTAAGTATTTCTTCTCAGATGTATATTTACTCTTTATTTTTGATGTTTCTCAGGTACCTAAAGGACATGTTTGGTTGGAAGGTGATAATCTCAGGAATTCTACAGATTCCAGGTGTTATGGTCCTGTTCCATATGGATTAATAAAAGGGCGTATTTGTTTTAAGGTACTGTCCTACAATTTAAAGTGTTATTATAGCATTTTCCAGAACCCATAGACTTTTCATTATCTAATAATGAACCTGGATTGTTCTGATGAGACTCTGCTAAAAGCTGTGTGGACATCCAGATGTCAACTAGATTAGTAGGTAGAAGTCCACTGTCTGATTATAGAAGACTTTTTGGGAAAAGTCATACTTTCCTTCCCTTCCAATATTGGTTTTCCATACATTTAAACATTCTGCTTTTAAAGTAGAAACTAACACAGAAACATCAATATACAGTAATACCTCATATAACATTAGTATCGAATAACACTAAAATCGCATAACATTAAGGAATCTGGGGGGAAGAATTGTATCAGATAACATTAAGATCCTATGGGATGCTTCAGATAACAACCGCTAAAGCCTGTGTGGTTACAATGTATCTCTATGGATCCCATAGGATTTTAACATGCATCGGATAACACTAAAAATCATATAACACCAAGACTTGTGGAACCAGGTTTTAGTGTTATATGAGGTTTTACTGTACTGAGAACAGAAGTTAGTTTAAAAGGCTTTTAATTTATCTGAGTCCCCTTTAAAAGACTTTCATATTTGAACTCATTAGCAACTTCCAAGTGTATGCTATGTGGATTAAGCTGTTCAATCTCAGTTTGTATTGGTATTCCAGAGGAAAGCTGGTGACCTCAGCACATCATTTGGAACAATGACCAGCCACTTTTAGCATTCAAAAATCCAGAGTTGCCAAAAACCCTTAGTCTGATTAGGACAAGAGACAGAACCTGTAGTTCAGTGCATACCTGGTACAAATCCTTTGATCCAAATCTTCCATTTTCTACTCTAGTTCTACTCGGGTTCTCCTTTATTTGGGAAAACACTCTCCTGTACTAGAATAAGTGACCAAGGGTCTAGATATAGATCCTGCTGACAGCATTCATTATTTTCCTCCTTTACACTTCAGTTTAAAAGGGAATTAAATAGAAGAAAAGAAAAAAACACTAATGCTTTGTAAATTAACTGATATATTTTTATTTTCACAGCTATGGCCTCTTACTGATTTTGGATTTCTACGTGCAAGTCCCAACAGTCACAGGATTTATAATGACTAGTGAATTATGCCTAGTTATTTATTCTCACTTATTAGCTATGAAAATTAGTTATGTATTTTTATATACCATAAACAATATTATTCAATTATCATATCCCTCCTTCATTTTGCTTTCCAATTAGATACATAAAATTTGCACAAATATTTCCTAACTAAATTATATTTTTTTTTAATTTTATAGATCTATAACTACCATACATTGCATTAAAAATAAATAAATTTTGAGTCTGAAATTACTCTGGGTTGAAAGGATTTTTGCTGCAGAAACTGCTCAGGGGACGCCTGAATGAGGCTCCTTTCATGTCCCCAAGATTCGTAGTGTAGCACTTGGGTATCGAAACCTGACCTTTCAGTCTGCAAGCTCAGTGTCTTAACCACTAAGCCACCGCAGTGCTGCTGCAACATATCTTTTCAAGAGGCCATTTTTGCAGTTCAAAATTTTTATTCCAACAATTCTTGGTTACATGGTGCAAGATTCTGAAACAGAATAATACTTTAAACAGAACAAAAAAAAGGAATTCCCAAGTGTTATAAAAAGTAAGCAGATAACATATAGGCCTAAATCTAATTGTGAATGAGTGAACTGTGATTTCACATTTCTGCAAATCCAAATCCCACTGGTTCCGTGGGTCTGCTGATACTTAAATACTATACATTAGGGCAAGGACAGTTCAAATTAAATCAGCATAAATCAACAATATTAACAGCAGCATTTGCTCTGAGTCCCAGAAGCTATCCGATATAAAAATAAACTTTTTTTATTCTTAACACTTACTGTGCATTTTGTATTACTGGTATATTTAGAATGATCAATTACTTACATTTTTTGTATTTCTATCATGCTTGAATCCAATAAATGGTTGAATAATCATTTAATGATCTCTATAGTAAGTGAACAAGTGTCACAGCATACTAGGGAACCATCTTCAGCTTCATTTTCAGTGACAATGTAATTTCCACCACAACGACACGTGAGAGAATAACAACTGTCACCTGTTGCAGTAGAATTCAACAACTTTATTATTATCTCATGCACTCTGGAAATGCTATATAAAGAAGTTTTAGAAAGTGAGAAAGTGAGTTTCCAATCTTAGCTATCAGATCAATTTTAGAAAAATAAACTATTTTCAGAACTAATAATAATGTGAACATTTTCTAATTTAAGAAATTCCTCGAAACAAAACATTTTAAGAAGGAAGTTCACATTAATTTTACATCAGAAGCAAGGTAGATTCGTGTTTCTAATCTAGTCTCTTGTATCTGCAGCATATTGGCTTATTACCTAACTGCTACTGGTTTTAGTCTTTGCTTCAACCTCAATAGTCAATGTATACTGTCACATATCACTTGGATGAGTTGTCATGAACTAGCAGCAACTGAAATGTATGCTCCTTTACCTTCTTCCTCTGCCATCTTTGAATCCGAATAATGGTGATCAGCCATGAAGACTGTCCTGAGAATATAATGCAGTGGCCTTTCATCTGCCTTCCGCATTGCAGCATGACACCCGTACACAGATCCAGTTCCGGTTGTCTCTCTCTGGTCCTGAGCTCTTTTGGCACACAAAGTCCTCCTCAATGCAAGGGCAGTATGGATGAAGCAGCTGCCCTCCATCAACATGGATTCAAGTGGGAGTTAATCCACTTGGGGACCATCAGCCTTGCCTGTGGACTTTGCCACAAAAACTGTTAGTCCTTAGGGTTGTCAGGTTAGTTAACCACCGTCTGACACTCAGCGCTGAGTTGCTGGCAGTATGATCTACTCTATTACGTAGTAGGATAACCTGGCCAGGCTCCTTTACCCAAAGCAGTGTAATTACAATATTTGCCGGTGTATAAGACTTATCCCATTACAGTGGTACCCCGCATAACGAACGCTTCGTATAATGAAGCATTTTTGAGCAATTGGCAATATCCTGCATAACGAAAAAGTTTTTCGTTATGTTGAGCATGTCCTGCATTATGACCTTTTTTCGTTATACGGGGTAAACACCACATAATGATTTTTTTTTCTTCATTATGCGGGGTATTGCCAATAGTGATTCACAACGAAAAAATTGTATAATGAAGCACTCCATGGAAAGGAGCTTTTTCATTATATGGGGTTCTACTGTATTACCAAAATAGCCCTTATAGACCACTATATGCAATATAAAATGCACCCCATTTTCCCAGTGTAGCTTAAGAGGAAAAAAGTAGGTCTTACATGCCAGCAAATAGGGTATTTAACTGGTTTTGATATTGTCCCTTATTCTGAAAAATTGGAGAAAAATACTTCAATGGAAATAATAAATAACATGGCTATTATCTATATGCCTGACCCTGGCTTTCTAAATGGACTGAGTTACAATTTTGAAGAAACAGGTAGAACAGACGGATCCTTGATATTTCATTATGGCTTTTATTATTATTACAGAAACACTTCATTTTACAATACCCACTTTTCTATAATATCTTACCGTGATTCCAAGTCATTTCTTCAAGTGAAATCTGAGCATCCACAGACCATCCTTGAGTTAACTCATGTTCTGTGAGAAAACAGGAAGAGATACAGACATTTAGCTCCAGAGGTGCTAGATGTCAGTTGCAAATTCCTAGCACTGCATAATCTATATTTCAAAGTTGAAAATGAAGATTAGACCTATCCCATTTTCTATATCAATAGTAAACAAGAAAGAAGATGCCAACTTCAAGATAATATTTAATGAGTTTTCTGGCAAAAGCTGAACTACAGAAGATTATGAACAGACTTTGCCATGTAGCACCATTGTATACCTCAGCATCACTGAGTATTGGGGTGCACTTACTTAACACTACTAAAAAAGATGAGTGGAAGACCCTGACTGGGAACTAAGTGGCTTTTAAACTCCACCAGATCTCAGACAACGTGGCAGTGCCAAAAAGTGTTCAATGGCAAAGGATGCCAATCAGGCTTTGGTAAATGAGACCTTGGGCATGATGGTAGACATCAGAGTGGGCTTTCACATTGACATGTGGAATGCAAGAAAGAACCATCAAGTTCTATCTTCCAGGTGCACTCTTCTTGGCTATAATAAACATTAAAAATTCCTCAAGCAATGGTAGACTTTAGTTTGCCAAAGGGTGCGATGTAGCTCCGGAATGAAAGGCAGATTAGGATTCAGGAATGCACAAAGTATGTATGGGTCACAAAAAAGGCATAGTAGAGTGAAAAAAACAATAAAGTTTCAGTTGTTTGAAGTAATTGAAGTTTTGTGGTTAGAATTTGGATAGCTACAGATATTGAGTATACTGGTTTATTCAGGTAGCAATGATGCACAACACTGTTACAGTAATCGCTAGCAAAGAAAAAAGCCTCAAAGTATTGAACCTTGTTCAATACTCAATTAGCTAATGACTGACACAGTTGCCAAAAAGTAAACACAATAAATAATGAAGGAAGTATAAAAATGATAAAATCAAAACTGGTATAAAACTCATAAAAAGCCAACTTAAATTTCATACTGGAAGATTTTAATACTATAGGGCAAAGAACCCATGGAAATTTTTGCTGGAAAATACAAGCTAGGAACAGGAAATATAGGAAACTAATGATACTGTTTTGTTAAAAATAGGTAGTGAACGGTAATTCATTCAAAATGCCACCAAGACAACTATACAGCAGGGGTTCTCAACCTTTTCAAGCCGAGGGCCGGGTTACACTCCTTCAGACAGCTTCGGGGGCTGGATGGCCATTTTGCCCTGCCTGCAAGATGGGGGCAGCCTGTATATAAAAAGCAACTACACGTGGCATTTCTGGGTACAGCGGAGGTGGTGGTGGGCCACATGAAATGGCACTGTCGGCTGCATTTGCGCTCGGGCCACAGGTTGAAACCCCTGCTATACACAGACATTTCTGCCCGGCGGCACCAATAGCTTATACAGTAATACCCCGGATAACGCGAGTATCGGATAGCGCTAAAACTGCATGTTACAAGATTTTCGGAAAAATCTTGTATCAAATAACGCGATTTTTAACGTTATCCGATACAGTCGTTCTTAGCAGCAGAGTAGCTGGAAAGCTGAACGGGGTTCTCCGTTCAGCTTCCCAGCCACCCTGCAGCTACGGAGGCAGGGGTGGGGAGGCTGGAAAGCTGACGGGGGGCTCCCCCGTCGGCTTACCCAGCCACCCCACAGCTGCAAAGGCAAGGGCGGGTGGCTAGGGAAACTGACAGGGAGTCCCCGTCAGCTTCCCCAACCACCCTGCAGCTGTAGATCGGGTCCTCTGATCTCTCTGGAGCAGGCAGGGGACACGATCCAAGCTGTTTCTGGGCTTCCCCGACGTCCTGAGCCAGTGCAGCAAGCCAGAACGTCGGGATGTGAACCCTGACATTCTGGCTTGCTGCACTGGCTGAGGACATCGGGGAAGCCCAGAAACAGCTTGGATCAGGTCTCCCCACCTCCCCGGACCCGGCAGGGGGGTCAGAGACCCCAAATTGGTAAAAAAAATGGACGTTTTTTTAATCCCAATTTTGGGGTCTCTGACCCCTCCCCCCCGCGGGTCCAGGGAGGTGGGGAGACCCGATCCAAGCTGTTTCCAAAGTTCCCCCACCTCCCTGGAGGCTGCAGCAAGCCAAAATGTCAGGATTCAAATCCTGACATTCTGGCTTGCTGCAGCCTCCAAGGAAACAGGGCTTTTTTAAAACATTGTGTGATCAATGTATCGCACGACGTTAAAAACCGGATAACGACGGGACTTGTGAAACCAAGTCATAACGTTATCCGGGGTACTAGTGTATTGTAAAGAACAAAAAATATATCCTTAATTGGTGATGCCAAAACTGTTAAATTGAAAATGTATCCCAGAGCAGATGTAAATTCAGAAAATAATCCTGTTGTTACTTCACTTAAACAGAATGCAAAAATAAAACATACAAATAATAAAAATTAAACAACTAAGTGACCCACTGTTAAGGAATTCATTATAGTTATATCACATACTCAGATATAAATACTACTTACTCTAAACTGATAGAGGTGCTGATAAATGTGACCAGCAGCAAACTCAAAAGGAGAAATGAGTGTATAAAGAAGTAGAAGACAGAATAAATATTACAGCTAATAGAATTGAGACCAGTAAGAGTGAAGATAAATTGTAAAGAATGTAAAAGATGCAGGTGATGCCTTTATTGGATCACTAAAAACAACAACGTGGGAGCTTTCGTAATTCATGATCACTTCTTCAGGCATGCATTAAAATGCTCATAGTTTTTTGGTCTGCCAGAATCTCAAAAACAGCAAAAGATTTCATGGAGTTAGGATTCCTGGCAGACCAACACACTAAGAACATTTTAATACATGCCTGAATAAGTGATCATGAATCACAAACGCTCACACAGTTGTTTTTTTACTGATCCGATAAAGGTCTCACTTGACTCCTGCATCTTTTACATTCTTGACAATATGAATATGGATCCCACAGCTAATCTTCCTTGTTTGCCTAGGAAATATAAAGATACTTTTAACAGAATTACACAAGAACATTAAAACATAATTAGGGAAGCCAAAGCAAAATGACTGTCCTAAAAATGTATAGAAACAAATCCTAAATAAGATCCATGACAACTTTGATGAGCATGAAATGTTGGAACAGACAAGCATGGTTTTTCTTCTTCTTCTGATGTATGTATATATGTAATTCCCTTGGCATCAAAGACAAAAGTCACACTGGAATGTGTAATTAAAGATTTTTTAAAAATAAGATTACAAACCAAAGTAATTTATTTTACCAGATATCAATACAAAATTGGAACTAGAGATATTTGAAATGAAATGCGGCTAACAAATAAAAACAAAACTCCAGGACTCATTTATGTTTCTGCAACAATATTATGGCTAATGGGAAGATTATATCTTACATGTTTTAGTTAATCGTTTCAATCAAATCTACAGAGCAGGAATAAGTGTATCCGTTGAATTTGGGGAGAGGTGATGCTTGACACCTCCAGTACATTAAATATATAAATTAAAGTTAACCCATTTGCATATAAAATTCTGTTTCCATTAAAATGGAGAGTAATTAGAACAAAGGAAGCAGCAGCTTTACCTTTTTTGTTATCTACTAATTTCTCTTGCTACTTATGATTCTATCCAAATCGGGAGAAAGATGCTTTAGTTTAGTTTCCCAGCCTTTGGTTTTTGGACTTTAGTTCCCCTTGTGGAGTATAGGTCCCACATTGGGAACAACTGGTTTAGAGGAACCTGTCAAACAGGGATAGTAATTTTTTTCTTTGCTGAATTTGTGAACCAGCACATTAAGAGGGTGGATGTGGGATACATTTCAGAAGTAATTTACTGGTTGAAATCTTGTATAACGTAAGCAAAGTCATATTTCAGGCTGTTCCACAGCAGTAAATAAAGAGCCCTCTGTAGTATTATATGGAAAATATTATTGTATTTAAAGTGTAGTGGTTCCTCCCTGTTTTCCTCTCTGCCTAAGTCCTGTGCCTCAGTTCGGTTGCCTAAGGTATAGGCCTTTATGGAAAAATCTCCATTTTGTATAGGCCTTTATGAGCTTTTCTTAGTTTGACTACAAGTTAGTTTTCTACTTCACAACATTATTCTGCAGTTTCATTTCTCTTCACATGTCCCTTTCACATGATCCGATAAATAACTGTCTGAGAAGGGTATTTTATTTATTTATTTTTCACAGAGCAACTCAGGGTGACTTAGCATGATATAGCAGAACAACATTTAAAAAACAAAACAATCCATCCAAAAATCATAACCCTTCCATAAAAATTATTTAACAAATTAAAAATTAAAAGATTAAGAGATTAAAAGATCAGAGAGAGTGGGGAATCAAATGAACAAACAGGCTAGGGTCATCGTGTTGTCAGTATCCCATACTTGCTCTGCCACCCTTCCTGAAGGGCAGCAGCTCTGTCTGGAGACGCAACTCAGTTGGCAAGGGGTTCCATAGGGCCAGAGCAGACACAGAGAAGGCCTTCCTGGTGCTAGAGAGATGCACCTCTCTAGCCAATGGCACAACTAGCGAGCCGGTCCGCTCTGGTGGGACGGACAGATGTTCTCGGGGTGAGACGGTCTCTTAAGTAGTCTGGCCCACTACCATGTAGGGCTTTACAGGTAGTTGCCAGCACCTTGAATTGCACCTGGAGGCACTGGCAACCAGTGCAGCTCCCAAAGCAGTGGTGAAGCATGGGCATAACGCCTGCAACCCATCACCACCGGTGTAGCCGCATTCTGGACCAG
The DNA here is from genome assembly GCA_030440675.1 of Furcifer pardalis. NCBI lineage: Eukaryota > Metazoa > Chordata > Lepidosauria > Squamata > Chamaeleonidae > Furcifer > Furcifer pardalis. The sequence goes on along the minus strand of CP126894.1, from coordinate 80,634,146 downwards.
TTGTAGCCTCTGAATGGTCATCAAGGGCAGCTCCATGTAGAGCGCATTAGAGTAATAAAGTGTGGAGGTGACCAGAGTGTGTGTGATCATGAGCAAGGAGTCCCAATCTAGGAGCGGGCTTAACTGAAGTATAACAGGAAGTTGTACAAAAGCCCTCCTGGCCACAACTGCCACCTGCTCTTTGAGCAGGAGTCGCAAGTCCAGGAGGACCCCCAGATTACACACCGGGTCTTTTTGGTGAAGAACAGCCCCATCCAGAAGGAAACTTGGTAGCTCCTGGGATAATGCAGGACCCCTGACCCATAGCCACTCAGTCTTGCCAAGATTCAGTTGGCACAGAGATTGTCATGTTTGTAGAGCGCAGAGGGGCATTTTTCACAAAAGATAGCATAAATCACATTAGCAGTGGAACAAGTAAAATTGTCCTTAATGTTGTGTGTGTGGTTTATGCCATATTTTGTGAAAAATGTCTTGCTTTTTAACTGTTAGGTTTGCAGGAGCTGGGACAGGCAACAGGTGCTCACGCCTTTGTGCAGGATTTGGGTGTTGAACTGCTGATCTTCCAGTCATCAAACTCAGCATCTTAACTACTAAGCCACCACATCCCCGTAGTTATAGGTAAAGGGTAAAGCTTGCCCTTGCTCAAAAGCCACTCTAGGGTTCAGTGCTCATCTCTGTTTATATCCAAAGAGCCAGTGCTATCTGTGTCTGCAGATGTTTCTATGGACATGTGGCAGGCATGATTAGACACAGGAGTGCACGGAATGCTGTTTACCTTCTCACTGAAGTGGTACCTATTTATCTACTTGCAATTTCTTGCTTTCAAACTGCTAGGTTGGCAGGAGCTGGTACAAAGACAGAAGCTCACGCAGAACCTGCTACAGCAGGGACAGGTTAAAAACCAACAATAACAATTTTAATTGTGCACTAGTAATTCTATTTATATCCTACTAATGCAATTGGTATCTACTATGTGCATTTTTAGAAAGACATTTTTATCCTTATTTTATAACTGCAAGTACAGTTGTACCTCACTTAAAGAGCATAATGTGTTCCACAGGATTGCTCTTTAAGTGAGTTTGCTCTTTAAATGGGGGGAGGGGGGGATTACGAACCCCAATTTATTTGTTAAGCGAGTTTTTGGTTAGTTTTATTTGTTTAGCGAAGTGAACATTCAGAGAAAATTCTGCTCTTTAAGCGAGTTACTCCTAATGCAAGGTTTGACTGTATAATTTTTAAACTGTTTTATGTGCTGTTTTATTCTTTTTAAACCAGATACCTGTCCCAAATGTAGCATACATTTAAAAATTGATTTTATTCTATTCTGTTTTTATCCAAATGAATGTGTTTACGGGGGTGCATTTTGATGGTATTTCATACACCTAAACCCTTTTTACTGTACTGGTTATCGGCCTCAATAAAGTTTGATTGATTGACAGAAGCTCACTCCCATCTTGAACTTCTGACCTGCCAATCATCAAGCTCGGCATCTTAACCACTAAGCCACCGTGCCCCCTTAGTTGTAGGTACCAGAGTGCAATTGCAGAACTGATGGTAGGCATGGTAAATGTTTCCTTGGGAGACACAGTAACCCAGTGTATTTAAAGGAGTGTTGTCAGTACCTCAAAGAGTCTTTTTGGTGGCCTCTTTATGCCCTTGCTTTAAAAAAATACTGTAGTAGGGTGTAGCTCATACTCAAGGATAAACTGCTAAATCACTGCTTATTTCAATAAACATTTCTGCAAGTCTTCATGAGGGGTGGGCAGTGTTTACTTACCAAAGAGGAAACCTTTGTCTTTAATCACCAGGCTCTTCTCTACCTTTTCCCCAGCATTTCTCTTCCTTAAACCAGTTTTAAAAAGGATTGAGAGTTATGCAAGTTTTTGTTATTTAAACAAGAAGCACTAAATGACAAGCTTTTGTTATTTAAACAGCCAGTTGCTGTTCCTCCTGTTGCTTCTACCCCAGAAAACAAATTTAAAGGGTAAGATTCTCAAAGTTGATTTAAAACCATTCCATAATTAAATTTGTCATTACTTTAATGGCTTACATATATTCCTTAATTAATCTTTAATGAAATTTCAGTGGGTTGAGGGCAAAAATGATGGAATTATCTTTAACAAATTAAGAGTGATTAATATTAAATATTAATTTCATGTCTGAGTGAATCTGTGGGGAAATTTTATTTTTTAGCACCAAGGATTCAGAAACAATATTAATAATATACACACAGTAGATGCATATATTCAAATTAAAACTACATACAATATATCATAAACTCCACCTTCTAAAGCCACATCTGTTTTATATGTATGGTCCTCAAGCAGCTGGCCAAATGGAAAAGTGGTCCCTAATTAGAAAAATGCCCACTGCTGCTTTAAATGTGTTGTAGTGGTTCCGCCTGTAGCTACAAAGCCAGGTTCAGAGTGGCACAAGAGACTTTACCACAGCAACATGGCAATTAAACTGTTTGATCTTTCCTGCTCTTTAATCTCCAATAAGCAAGGTCAGGGGTTCTCAACATTTTTAATCCGGGGCCAGGTCATGCCCCCTCAGACTGATGTGGGGCCAGACTGGTATTCCCCCCTGGTGCTGCAACCACCTTGAGCCCCAAACATTTTCCCCACTGCTGCCACCACCTTTGGCGGCAGCAAGGGGAAATACTCCCCCCGCCACTGCTGCCGATTCCCTGCTTACTGGCCGGCCATGGGTGAAGGAGGGGTCCTGCCTGTCCTTGCCCACACTTGCCCAGAGCGGTCCCTGGAAAAGACATGGGTGGCTGCAGGCGTCTACTACTTCCACCACCACAGTCCTTTCCCCCTTTGCCTGCCTTCTTACAACATCTGCCCTGCTATGGAGTGGTGTTAGGGACATGTCAAGCCAGGCAGAGGGGGAAAGGACAGAGGCAACGGAGCAGTGAGGATGCAGGCCAGATAGAATGGGGTACTGGCTGGATCCCATCCATGGGCCGTAGGTTGAGAACCCTTGGGCAAGGTTCTTATGTGGGTTTTTTTACTGCCTTTATCATGCTAACAATCCATTCTGCTTCTCCTTACTGATGGAATTAGTTATGGCTGTGAAGGTTACTGGTTGTTATTATTGTTGTTACTGTTATTATCATTGGTCACACTTATATGCCACCCTCCTCACTCAGGGCGGCTAACACAGCGTTAAAAACAACAACTAAAAGTCCAACAATAAAACTTATCAATATGACTCTGACCAATATCGTTTAAAAATTAAAAAAATTTAAAGTTAAAAAGAAAGATTCGACAAAGAGATCAAAAAGAATTCAGAAAGAGAGAGGGGAGTGATCAGATAAGCCAGCAGGCCGGGGTGACCGTATGGCCAGTACCCCACACCTAGAGTTGCCATAATTCTCTCCCACAAAACCAGGACAGAAGTATATTTGACAAAAAATGGAAGGTTATCTACAAAACAGCCTTTTTAAAAACAATCATAATATGACAGCTATAAAACAGTTTCACATTAAATATATCAATACATAAATGAATTTATTTACAACAGTTAATTCTTACTGTAAAATAATCTCTTGTGCTTCCGAGAAGTAGAAGTCGTGTCGTCGTCAACTCTTAATGTCCTCAGTTCCAGGAAACACACTGGTCACACTTATCAGGCAGTGGTGTGAGGCGAGGACATTAAGATTTGTCTCCAGGTATACTCCAACTCCAATCACAGTTAAATCATTAAAGTTTTCATCCAAATGCACCGAGTGTCCCATAGGAAGTGGTGCAAATTTATTTCCATTGTGCAACAAGACTGCTTTGAGGCTTGTTTTAGATGAATCAATGAATAGGCACCACTCAGATGAATCATATTCTATTTCAAAGCACTTCATTAGCCCTTGAACATCACTACAATAAATGAGATTTCCATCTTTGGAGAAAAACTGAGTGGATTCTTTCTCTCGGTGCCTGTACCAGGAAAATGATGTTTCAGGTGACAGCAGGTTTTTATTTGTTAGTCTTGATCCCAGCAATTCAGCTGAATCTTTGGAAAGGCCTAAATCTCTAACTAGGTCATTGAGCTTGCTCTGAGAAAAAAAGTTGAGGTACCTCATCAACAGAAAAATCTGAGCTAGATTCGTCCTGGGAAGGTAATGTGTCTTATCCACACTGGAAGGTGGGTGTGGAACTGGTATTTCAGAGCTATGAAGCACTGGAAAAATAGCTGAATTAAGGTTTGGGTAAGATATCTTCTTTTTATTTTTTGTATTAAAGCCTTTCACATCTATCAAACAGAAACAGCAGTCAGTAGTATGGGTTTGCTGTTCACGGCACATCATAGGAATGCCAAAATGGAATGTGGTTTTCTTACCTTTAAACCATAAACCAAGATCTTCTTCACATCTTCCACACACCTTATGAGGAACCCATGCTTTGTCTTGATCCCCAAGTTTCAACTTGAAGTAAGCAAAGTACACTTTCTTCACACAATCACTCATGTTTCTTTGTTCACTTTTAATAGTGTATTCACCACAAATAAAACAAAAGTTGTCTGGAGAAATAACAAAACCTCTTGGAGCCACAATACAGAACTAAAAACGAGCACAGTCACGTTTGAATGCAGGATGTAAACTGAGTGTGGCTAATACAGCAACTAAGATCCTGAACTTATTTAGCATGTTGAAACATGATCAAGTCTGACAGTAGGCGTGTTTGTACTCATTTATAATATCCCAGAGAACATGTCAAAACATGCTCAACACAGCCAGTAAGATTCCTGGATATGTTCACCTTTCACTACAAACAAAATAAACTTGTTGGTGCATGATCACCTGAGCTTCCTCACACCACTAAACCTACACTCTATGCCTCCCTCCCCCACCATTCCTCTTATTTTTTTCTTTGCATTCTTCTTGATTCTAGCTCTAATAAATATTAAATGAAAGTAAGAAATAATTTTTGGATAGGGTTTTTAGAATCAAGAATAGGATATCAGATTTTTGAGTTAAAGGCAAGCTTCACGCTAAATTAAACTAAAAACACGAGTTTTGCAAGAAAACTTGACGTGATGGAATGTTTAAAGTATTTTTCTCGGTTTCACTAAGTAAAAATCTATAAGAAACAGTAAAAAAATCCTATGCAGTTTTTTGGTTGCAGGGCTGTATAATCAATAATAATATATATGTATTCCTGTAGCACATTATCAGAGCTGGCCACTATAGGCTACTGTCTGTATTGTAAATATAGGGTTTGATGTTATTTGCAGTTTCAGGTATCTGTGGTAGTTCTTGAAACATATTCCCCATAGATAACAGGGGAGATTTGTATATGATTCTGATTGTGAATGAACTGCATTTGTTTCCAATAAGCACCTAGTCTAAATACAAGGTATTGGTGATGTAATCTCCTACATGGCCTGGTATTTCAGTAATTTTAACAGCACCACTATCTGGTACTTCTTTACCTAACCTAACCTAACCTAACCTAACCTAACCTAACCTAACCTAATCTATTACAGTAAGTAATAAACATGAGTTTTTAAGCAAAAAATTTCAGCTCCTGTTTTCACCTTTTGGGGATGCAACAGAATTTCTCTCCTTGAGTGCACACAACCAGGAGCCATCTGCAATATATAGGCAAAACAACAACGAACCTACAGAAAGAATCAAAAACAAGTAGTCTGGCTAATAAACTGGAACAACCAGCAGTCCAACACTCTAACTCTAAACATCATGGCCTTTTTTACTTGTCCTTGGTTGAAACAGAGATACCATCAAATCCAAGCATATTAGAAAAGAGGGAAAACCTCTGGGTTTACAGACTGTCTTCCTTGACATCTGATAGTAAACCTAAGGACAACACATCACATCATTTATCTGCTTTGGAATACTCTGTTCTCTGCATTGTTGTTGTTCAGCCACACAGTCGAATCCAACCCTTTGTGACCCCATGGACCACCGCACACCAGGCTCCTCTGTCATCTGCCAACCTCCGTAGCCCATCCAGGTCTACACGCACTGTGTCAACGATGCCATCTAGCCACCTCATCCTCTGTTGCCCCCTTCTCCTTTTGTCTTCAATCTTTCCTAGCATCAAGGGCTTCTCCAGTGAGTCTGCTCTTCTCGTTTGGTGGCCAAAGTACTTGAGCTTCAGTTTCAGTATTTGTCCTTCCAAGGAGCAGTCAGGATTTATTTCCTTTAGGATTGACTGATTTGATCTCCTTGCAGTCCAGGGGACTCTCAAGAGTCTCTTCCAGCACTACAGTTCAAAGGAATCTATTCTTCTGCGCTCAGCCTTCCTCATGGTCCAGTTCTCACAGCCATATATTACTACTGGGAAGACCATTGCTTTAACTATACAGACTTTTGTTGGCAGGGTGATGTCTCTACTTTTTATTATGCTGCCTAGGTTTGTCATAGCTTGCCTCTCAAGAAGTAAGAGTATTTTTATTTCAGGGCTGCAGTCACCATCTGCATAAGTATCATCTGGGAAACATCATACAGTTGTACCTTGCTTAAAGAGCATAATGTGTTCCACAGGATTCCTCTTTAAGCAAGTTTGCTCTTTAAGCAAAACACCATTGTAAGTGACCAATTGTGACTTCTGGTTGGGTGTGTGTGTGTGTGTGTGAACCCCAATTTATTTGTTAAGTGAGTTTTTTGTTGGTTTTATTTGTTAAGCGAAGTGAACATTCAGAGAAAATTCTGCTCTTTAAGCGAGGCACTCTTTAAGCAAGGCGCTCTTTATGCGAGGTTTGACTGTACTGATTTTCCAGAGAAGTTCTTCCCTTTGCTCCACTTGGGGTATAATATATTACATGGATAAAGGAAGAGCTGTTGGCTTATCAAGAGTATAATGCCTTCTTTTTGTTGGAACCAAGTTATTGTTCTATATTTCTATATTTATTGAAGAGAAATTAGTACTCAGTAGTACATAAGAATGTTAACTGCAATATTTGATAGCACCCGTGTTCTAATCCCAGTTTGGTCATGAAGCTCATTACCTTGGTCTAATTAACCTCTCTGTATGACCCTCACATAAAATCTTGACAGGTTTTCTTTCTGTTTGTCTTGTACATCTAAAATACATTGATAGATCATGCAGAAATATATTTGGAGAGAGAATATGTATATGGGTTAGAGACTCAAAGAGTTACTGTTGGGGATAAAACATTTCCAAATTCAAGAAAAGAAATGTGAAACACATTCTTAATTTTGCTTTGCACTGAACCTGCAAAGTGAGCTCACAAGACATTGGACTGGATTATTAGGTATCTTTATGTTTTTCACACCCACCACCTAGCTTACAAAACAATAAAATACATAGTGTTCTCACACATATATCCAAGGTAAATTACCCAAAAATATTACTTTCATAACAGCTGTAGCAGAGCTACTATGACCTGACTTAAGTTTTGCTTGAAAATGTATTTATTTTTTTTGGCCAAGACAAGTCTGAAATTATCCAGCTTGCTAATATTGTATCAATGTATATTCATTATTACCAAGGAATCTTATAAAACAATGATTTTTTAAAAATGAAATGGAAAAATTTCTGTTGAAAAATTAAGCTCACTTAATGTATGGAACGTATCTGTGATTAGCTCAGTCTTCCAACTCTCATTTAAATAGGACGTTAAATTTATTGAACTATGCATTTTTATTTAGCATATAAAAAGTAGCCAACAGAATGTGATTTTGAAATTGTATAAGCAAAGTCTACATGTTGACACAGAATTTTAAAGAACTGAAAAAGATTTTTAGAAAAGCCACTCAAAACTTCTTTTAAAAAAATAATTTTTCTTTTCATGGCAAACATGTACTACATCTAATTTAGCTAAAACAAAATGGTATACCTCATATGCAACCTGTCAAACACTCCAATGATTGCAACAAAAGTTACATGGACATTGCTACTATGCAACCTCACTTTTCCAAGATCTTTCAGATCTCATTAGAATTTCAAAGAAAACAAATGTTCCCCCACTCTGCTAATACAACTAGGTCAGCTCAAAAAATCTTTAAAAGCAGATCTGTGAAAGCTTTTAATAAACAAAAATAAAAAAACCTGCCCATTGATGTAAGAATGTGAAAGTGAATCAACTGAACTAGCTTTTATCTGTTCCAAATCAAGATGTAAAACAAAACATTTTTAATAGAAACATTTTATAAACCATGGGGCCCATACAATTCATTTTCTATATAACTATATCCAGTTTCTAATATATTAAAAGTAAGATAACTAATTCAAAAACAATTAGGCAGGCTGTTTAAGACTTTAGTATCTAATACCCAATAATCTCAACAGAATATTTTAAGAATAAGAAAGATAAACATCTAATAAATTCATGGTCAAAAATAAGATTGCTACTCAATGTATTCTTTGCCTAATTATGTATATTTTGCAGCCATGCTGGCTAAGCTTTTGTTTCTTAAATAAAACGGTGGCAACCTTAGCAGCAGGGAAGTTAAAACAGCAAGAGAAAAAGGTTTGATGGTGTGCCAACATACAATGGAAGGAAATTCAATAACACGCTGCAGAGACAGTGAGCTTTTATCAAACACACTGAAAAGTGATGGTAGCTACACATCAATGCTGGACCAGAGTGTGTTACTGCAGAGTGCAACTGAGTGTTTTCCCCACAGGCAATACGCTATTATTGACTCCCCCTCCTCCCATTAACATGTAGGGTGGATATACATTTATTGAAGGTTCTAATGGAAGGCTAAGGGACTCCTATCCTGAGGCCAGAGCAGAAAGACAACCTATCACTTCTTGTAATGGTAGCCCATGTGTGACAGACCTGACCTACATTTCCCCCTTTCTTTCTTACAACAGCCTGTCACTGTTTTAAGATGCTATTTTCTGAGATGTATTTTAAAAAAGAGAGGGAGAGAGAGAGAGGAAAAGAAAGAAATGCAGGCTGTATTTGCCTGCTTAATGCGGTTTTACTGAAATGTTATTTATAAATTGCTTTCTTAGGAATAGGACAAATGCATTACGAACTATGTTGTAAAAATGGTGCCTGCCTATGAATTGTTTCTACAACTGAATGCTATTGTATACCTTTGATATAAATTTTAAAAATCTCTAGCTAAAATGAAGGAGCAGAATGCAGCAAAGAACATAACTCAAGTAACGAAGAACATTTAATGAAACTGGTTTAAATACTGTCAGATGAAGACTGGCTAAATGAAGTCACTATTATCTCAATTCTACATTCCTTTGAATTAATAGTACAGCTACCACCTAATGCTTTGTCAAAAGTAATCTAATGTTTTTACTGCCTAATGGAGGTGTAGTAATCAGTATAAATAATGTATCTATATAGGGAAGCAAGATAACAGCAAATGAGTTGTTTCAGTGGAACAGAAAGCATTTTTTTTAAAAAAAAAAAACCACACACACCACCAATCTACCTCTCTAGCTCTTTCTCTCAAGAGCTACTGCTGCTACTACAGCACTCCTCGGCAGGATCCTACCTCTCTGCTGCAGGTCATACTCTTTTTTTGTCTCTTCATTCCCTAGAATTTTCCACGCTCGATCAATTTCGATGAACCTCTGCATGCGCGCCTCGACTTCTCCTGCTGGCACATCTGTGCTCTGTTTATCTGGATGATACTGCCAATCAACAGAAAGAAGGAAGGGGGGAAATAAAGGGAGGGGGAATCAATAGTAAATATGAGATCTATTTTGAGGTGTATGGAAGATATAAAGGTCTGAACTACAGTGCCATGGAAAGTAAACAAAGGAAACAGCACTGGCCACAAGAGATTGTTGCCAGGTTAATTAGACCACTGGAATAGCAGCAAATATACAGGTGGCACAAATGTCACAATGTGCACTGACAGCATTTTCTGGATAATTTGCTGATGGAATCATTGGTCTTATGGATGATTTACCTAGAGAGGATGACGAACACAAACGGAAATAGGTACACAGAAAATAAAAACAAGATAGGAATAAGAGAGGATTATATAGAAATAACATTTTTAATTGCCAAATATGAAAAACAAAGTTGTTTGGTGTCTATGAACTACTTAAAATGCTCCCCCCCCCAGGTCTTCACAGTTGAAACACTCATCAGCATACAAAGAAATGATATACTTTTGCTATATATATAAAATTCTATTTCTGAAACTGTGACTCTCCATCTTTAATTTATTCCAAGTCAGTGAATAAAAAGCCCTTCCAAATTTCTAAAGTCATGGGTCATTGCATATAACATTTCGTGCTGTTTTCAGTTTTGAAGTGAGTATCTGAGGACAGGACTAAAAGGTAAAATGTGTAAGCAAAATGATATACTAATATTCTATTGTTTGCATTCATGTTACTGAACACAGTATTACACAATTGCTGTAATACCAGAGGGAGAAGGAAAAGAGAGGAAGGAATGAAAAGAAGGAATGGGGCAGGATGGGTATCTCCTACTTTCATTTTGGACTGTTTCATCATAGAGTTTTCAAGAGCTACAGATGCAGTAGGTGGTTTGCTGTTATTATTTTTCCTGTGAAAAAAACATATTCATCCATCTCAAATGCAGTGTTCAAGGAGATCTTAACAGTTCAATTTTTTGGAAGAGTAGCCATGTTAGTCTGTGTTTCAAGCATGTCAGGGAATAAACAAAACAAAAACGCTGTAGTACTTTGAAAACTAACTGTCATCAGGTCTGATGAAGTGGACTTGATCCATGAAAGCTAATATTAAAATATAAGTCTTCACACAAATCTTTACAGATATCACAGATTGTGAGTAAGACAAGTGAGTTTCACATCAAATCAATCTTGAACTTCCACTATAAGTTAAAATAACTAAACTGAGACTATTGTAGTTTTTATATACAGTACTGGTAATATCCCAGATAACGTTATGACTTGGTTCCACAAGTCATGACTTTATCCGATTTTTAGCATTGTCCGATGTATGCATCAAACAATGCTAAAAAAAAAGCCCTGACTTCAGGGACAAACCACTTTAAAGGCAGGCAGGGAAAGAACTTTTCCTCCCTGCCTTTAAAGCCACCCCCACCTGCAGCAGTTAAATTTAAACTACAGGAAGAGAGAGGCTTGTGTTTTTTCTTCCCCTCCCTGTATTTAAAACACAAGCCTCTCTCTTCCTGTAGTTTAAATACAGGGAGGAAAAAAGACGTGATCGCACGATTCCCCCCCAGGTCTTCACAGTTGAAACACTCATCAGCATACAAAGAAATGATATACTTTTGCTATATATATAAAATTCTATTTCTGAGAACCAATCACGTCTCTCTCTTTCCCCCTTCCCTGTAGTTTAAATACAGGGAGGGAAAGAGACAAGGAGGCTTTGCGACTGCAGTAGGGTCGGGGAAAGGCGGGTGCTTTTCCCTGACCCTACTGCAGTGGCAGAGACCGCTGCGGGTGGGGGGTGGATTGGGTAGTTCTACCCAAACCACCCCACACCCGCAGACCATTGCATCAGACAACGCTAAAAGAATCGTTATCCGATGCAAGTTTTTTCCAAAAAACTTGCATCGTTATCCAATTCTAGCGTTATCCGATGCAATCGTTATCCGGAGTATTACTGTACCATGAAAAGATAAGAGGCACTGGAAATGACATTAACATTAGAAAAAGTGGAAGGCAGTAGGAAAAGGAAAAGACCTAATGTGAGGTAGAGGAACACAACAAAGTCATAACATTTTGTCAGCAAGAACTGGACAGGACTGTTAACCATAGGAACTTTTAGAGGCTCTTAATTCATTAGGTCACCATAAGCTTGAAGCAACTTTATGGCATATAATATAAATTTGATGTACTTTAGCATGATTTATTATATGATTATGCTGTAATATTGTATTGACGTGTAATGTGTACTGATCTACTATATGGTATTTACTGTACTTTATTGTTTTGATATACTGTATGTTTTTTGATTGCACTTTAATATTGATATTTTTGGACTCTGTGTCGGTTGCTATCGAGGAGAGTGGCATACAAATCTAAATAAATAAAATAAATAAATTTAAAAGGCAATTCAGAGGAAGTCTCATTTGTAATTAAAAACAGAATCACATATTTATAATTAGCAGAATTTAATTAAAAGACAAATCTAGGTTTATCTGAATACCTTTTCTTTTGCCTTCAGTTTGATAAGCCACAAGTATTGGCTTCTTAATTATAAAGGTCAGGCTCTAATGGCCCAACCCTTTAAATATGGACTATTCTTCCCTCCCTCTTATGATACAGTCCTCCATGGTGCCAAAACATCTGATGTTGAGGATTCCCTAACCCTTTTGAGTTAGTTTTTTAGAATGCCTGAGGAAATTACCAATGATGGCATAAGCAACAGGATCCAGCAGCCATTCAAAATTGGATTCTGGCTACGGAATTATAAAATGAATCAGAATTCAGTAATACAATCTTAGACTATATTTATCACACCACTAGGCAACCATTTTTGATAGCTTCTTGGAATAAGAAGAGAGAAGGATTAAGATTATGTTCAAATAAAGAGCTCTAAAAGAACCAGATCAAAGCTCCAGCATTATCTTCCAATGTATTAGTCTACTAGTGCTGATACCAGCAAGACTTGAATGCAAAAAGACCCTTCATCTTATGTTTCCCAGCAATTAAGGCACAGAGGGAGCATGACCTTTGATAACTGAGGTGATAGGTAGCTAACTGGACTAGTAACCATAGATGGCTTTAACCTCCATTAATTTATCTACCAATTCTTTATGTACTGGAAGACTTCTGAGTTTTCTAGTCTAGAATTTAGACATCTGCTCATATAAAGTTATCCCTTTCCATTTTATCCTGCTTAAAAGAGGGATCATATGGAGAACCCTCAGTACAAAATGGACTGCAATAGATATAGCTTTCCTAATATCAACTACAGTACATATTAAAAATGACACTGGAATGACAAATATCTGCATTTTGCAACTGTTTCTCTCTACATTTCCTTTTACACTCACTGCCAGTTTCCTTGCTCATTTTAGGGAACTGGTTATGGCCTATAAAGCCCTTGATACATGTCAGAATATCTCTCCTGGAAACCAGCTACTCATTTAACCCATTCCTCTCAGGCCATGTTGCTAAAAGTGGCCACACCAAGGGAAGGCAAAAACACAACCATAAGGAATCTGGCCCCTTTGGTGGTGACTCCCAGTTTTTGGAATAAGTTGCCAATGGAGATATGCCAGGCTCCTTCCCTCAAGCTCAGGAAATTGTTGAAAACAGATTCCACCACCCCCACCACCCCTTCAATAACCAATCCTCCCGTATGCTATTAATTTGTATGATATTTCCCCCTCTTTTTGTATGAATTTTAGATCTATGCTGTTAACGTCCATTGTTGAATGTATTTTGTTATTGAGGTTTTGTGGAATTTAAAGTTTTAATCTGTAAACATCCCATAGTATAAATCAAATTAATAAATAATCAAGGTATTCTGTGTCATCACAGAGTTATTTAGCCAACAGCCCTCCTCCATTAGATCAGTAAATGGAATCCACCACATTCATAGAAACTGTAATAGACTGTATCAGCTCAATGTAGTCATGCCATAAGTGAACAGACAACACACACAAAGATTGGAGCATACAGGTTCTGCCCTTTTTGTTGATCTTTTTAAGCACACAAAAGTGACATTCTGAAGGTGAGACTGTTGTACCTATATAGCAGTGATGGTGAACCTATGGCACACATGCCAGAGATGTCACTCAAAGCCCTCTCTGTGGGCACCCGTGCAGTTCACCCCACCCCTCTGCCCTGCAGCCCAATGAGAACACTTCTTCCCTCCCCCCTGCACAGAGTTCACCTGCCCCTCTGCTCAGCAGGCCAATGGGAACACTTCATCCCTCTCCCAGCACAGAGTTCACCCCACCCCTCTGCCCAGCAGCCCAATGGGAGCATTTCCTTCCTCCCCTGTTGCTATGTTGGCACTTTGCGATAAATAAGTGGGTTTTGGGTTGCAGTTTGGGCACTCGGTCACTAAAAGGTTCGCCATCACTGCTATATAGGCTCTCTAAATGAGTCACAACACACATAAAAAATCAGGATTCTGGCTCATGTGAACAGCTTATACAGTACAACAGCATCTTCCGCTCCAAATTTTCATGTGTGTGTGCTGAAAACAAGATGGAGAGTCAAAAATAGTGCGCCCACTCATTGTGTGTGAAGTTTGCTTGCTTATAAAATCCCTAAATAAACATTTGTTATACAGTAATACCCCGGTTAACGTGAGCACCACACAGCGTTAAAACTGGATAACGTTGGGGAATCTGAGGAAAACTTTTGCACCGCACAATGTTACAATGTTGTGTGATGCAAAAGTTTTCCTCAAATGTCCCGACATTGATCTCTGCCCCGAAGCCCCTGGACTGGAGACCAGCCCTGCATGCTTTGGGGCAGAGATCACCAGAGACCTCCTTGCTGGGGGGGGGGGGGCAAGGGGACCTCCGTAGACCCAAGTGTCAGATCACCGGTTTCATCTGGGTGAGAGCATGTGTGACCATTCACCCCAAGGAAACTGGCAATCGGATGCTCAGACCGCTGGTTTCCTTTAGGTGAGAGCGGGTGCACGCGCCCTCACCCCAAGGAAACCAGTGCTCCGATGTTCAGACCGCCGGAGAGCCAAGCCCCAAAGTCAGAGACCAGTCCTGCTGACTTTGGGACTGGACTCGATCTGTCTGCCTATTTGGAAAGGGCAGCGGGGATTCCACACATGGAATCCCCACTGCTTTTTCCAAAGAATCAGGCGGATCGACCCCTGTGTTCCCTTTCCTCCTCGGAAAGGGAACCAGGCTTTTTAAAAATGTTGTATAGTCAATGTATCGCACAATGTTAAAAACCAGATAACGCTAAGACTTGTGGAACCAAGTTTTAGCGTTATCCGAGGTATTAGTGTATTCTGAATCAGAAAACAAAACCTAGGGTATTCTCAGAATACAATAGTCGTCATTGCTGTGCCATGATAAATGTATAATACCATTTTGCCTCCACAAGTAAACGAACTAAGTCTCCATCAACCATCCAGAATACCTGGATTGACTTTCTCAAATAGACCCAAACCAGCATCTGCTACCTCTTAGGTTATTACCAGGCAATATTTGAGGTTACTGCTTAAACATTAAAGTCCATTAGCTTACTCAAAGCAGCAATAAACAGATGCTATGCCAATACTGGATATCTAATGTGGTATAGAGGATAAAATGACAGACTAGGCCTGAGGAGGCCTCCTGGGTCATAAAAATTTCCATCGTGCAGTACTTGGGTTTTGAACTGCTGACTTGCCAACCTTCCAGTCATCAAGTTCAGGATCTTAACCACTAAGCTACTTTGAATTTACACACTGATTAATTTGTTGTCTAATGGCTTATTTTTGAAGAGTTTATTCCTGGTCCATTTCCCATACCTTAAAAGTTTAGTGTTTAAGACACTGAACTTGATGACTGGAAGGTTGGCAAGTCAGCAGTTTGAGAACCAAGTGCTGCATGATGGAGTAAGCTCCAGTCTCTGTCCCAGCTCCTGCCAACTTAGCAGTTTGAAAGCAATAAATTGCAAGTAGATAAATAAGAATCACTTTGGTTGGAAGGAAAACTGCGATCTATGTGCTTTGACGTCCAAGTCATATTTGTCACAGGACTATGGAAACCTCTAAAAATGCAGACAGCACTGGCTTTTTGGCTATAACCATAGAGGAGCACTGAACACTGGAGTCGGATATGACTGACTTTTGAACAAAAGTGACCCTTTACCATTTGTAACAGTTTGGGCACTAGCCTTCAGCTCTGAGATATTCTGTCCATGATCCAGTTTCTGAACAATTTCCTCTGAGCTCCTGAAATATATCTTAAAATACAAGTGTGTCTGTGTGTTTGGGAGGGGGGTGAGTATGCAAGAATATATGCAATGTCATGCTTATGTAAACTTTTAGTCATTGAAGCCAAAATTCATTTGAGATTTCCACTTTCTTTGTTGGGACAAAATTGAATCTAGAGATCCTGTAAAGATAATGTTACAAATGGAATTTCTTTCTACCAACTGGGGGGAAATATCTCAGCAATTTCCCCATTCCTTTTGCAGCACCCTGCACTTCTTTCCACATCAAACCTTTCGAGCAAACCTCCCATTACATTCTAAAATTATCATGTTCCTATGTTAGATGTCCCAAACCTATGTTAGGTATTTTCCCCATTATTTGCAACAACTTCAAGACAATTTACAATAAAATCTTCAGTATACAATGAAAAACCTACTCTCATGTGCACATGTTATTATGTCGAGAGGGCTTAAAAATGTTGGGAAAGCTGACAGCAAAAACACTATGAAGGTCTGGACTCAACTATGAGTTTAAAACCTCAGCAAGGTCACCCAAGCTGAAATGTTTAGATCTGAGACTCCAAAGTAAGAATACCCATACTATTCAGGAAGTAATGGTTAAATTGAGGAAAACAGATTTGATAATTTTAATAGTGATGAGGATAGAAAAATTCTTGAAGGACAGCTATAAGGGAGCAGCATTAGTGAATGGTGATACTGGTACAAAATCTTTCATAGGCAAACATAGTGACACTCAATGAAACTCTTATTAGCACTGTGTAGAAGACAATGATAAACCACTTCTGAACACAGAATAAATACAAATAGTGTTGTCACTAATGAGACAAGTGGATTAGAACCATTATGACAGATAATTGACAATGAACAAAGAGGTAAACTGATGGTTCATAATAAACAAAATTAGAAAATGGAATGTATAAAGGATGACTCAGAGGAAGTTTGAAATAAAACAAGAACTAGACCATTTAAAAGTAATACTTGGTCTGAGTGAACTAAAATGGACTGGAATGGAACACTGTCAGATAATTACAAAGCGTTTTACTACGTAAATAACAAATTCAGCAAGATGTAGCACAAGCAGTTACAGACTATAATAAAAAAAAGTCTATCAACTTATCCATAGATCTACATAATCATCATTCATATGCTCGAAATATAGATATTGAAAAATGACAGGAAATTTTTGTGCAAGTGTTCAGAAAGAAACGTGCAAAAAATGATGTTCTCATGGGTAACTGGGGAAAATGGGCATAACACATAAATAGAAAGTAAAGCATGCCAAATCATGTGCATGACTGCACAAGTGAGATGCATCCCAACAACTCATCAGTCAAAGCAAGTTATAGGTGAACTTTATAAAAACACCAATGAAGTAAGTCATGGTTCTTTATTATTTATTTGATTTGATTTGCATTTCATTTTTCTCCCAGACACCAGGACCCGAAATGACTTTTAGTTTGCAAGGGCTGAAGAGCCTTGTGAAAGTTTAGAACTCTTTATAGGTCAGTAATTGAGAGGGTTACCATATGTTGGAAGTGATTTTATAGCATATAACAACAACATCAAATAAAATATAAGAATAACACTGACACTAACAGATTAAAAAGACAAGCTGGTGACTAAAAGGAAAAACCCAAGCAGAAAATGAACAAAAGAGACAAACACTACTTTATGTATAGTAACAGGATGGGTTATATATACAGATGGAAGCATTTGATTCAAAAACATGTTACTAATTTCACTGTTCACAGAAATCCTGAGCACAATTATAATTGAAATCAACTTCCTGCCATGGTTTCTGGATGTTTTGGTTTTTATTTTCTCTAAATTAAATGTGCATTAAACCACAGTACAAGAAACATTAGATAAATCCCTCCTACATATGTTTGTTTGTCTTTTAAACTGTGGAGACATTCCATTCAGGGAAAGCTTGAACACTCCAAAAAGTACCAACCAGCTAATTCCTGGCAAAATTAGTGGGAACTCCTCCACACTTCATACATCCAGTTCCTCAGTCAAGCAAAATCCATTTGAAGTATTTTCCTTTAGCTACTATACAGACTTAATGGCTTGCACATAAAAGGCCTTGTACAACAGCTAGCCTAAAGCAACACTGCACTCTCTGCTCTGAGGCCTACATGGTTCATCAGGTACTAATTAGGTAGCATGTTCTGTCAACGCTTTCATGCTTTTCTTCTATTAATTGATCATTCTGCCAAATTAATGACACTGCTGCACTGGCTTTGAATTCCCTTAGCTCCTTTACCTGCAGGATACACAGAGTAAGGGGGGAAATCCCAAAAGGTCACAAGATGACTGTCCTCCTTCAAAATTTGAAACCAACACAAAGGAAATGTGGCAAGTATTTTTGAAAGTCTTAGCATACTACAAATACTTTAGAAACCAGGAAGCTTGTCACTAGGTATTTCAGATTTTTGAAAATGAAGACTAAAGGAAAAGAAATAAATAAATAAGGGAAAGGAAACATTGCATGCAATATTATTTAGCTTTTACTCACTCTGAAAGAAACTGGCCCTTAACACATGGCATCTGTCTAATTAGTATGGCTCAATAATTCCCCTCAGTTATATTTCCACATATATGTGGAAGATTTATATTTTGGCCTTAAAGGAAATAACAATACAGTATCTACTGAATAAACTATTTTGTAAGAAAGAAGAGAAGCAGAATGCATTTCTCTGGAACATTACTGCAAGCCTTTCTTTAGTGCATGCTTAGAAAACATTATTGTAAATTGTACATCCATTCAAATTCCAAATACTGTATGTTACACTGTATTGCAGCATTATTCAGAAATCATAATTTACCTTGTTTTAATTACAATGTACTGTGATTACTGTATTTGCAAGAAATTTAAAACTTTTAGGTCACATATTTTAAAATATTATAATCAATCGGAAGTTAATGAACAAGTGAGAAAAAAGTATCATCTATTTTTACACTGTATTAAGCTAGAATCATTAAAAAAATCAAAGTTCAAGTCAAATACAACACACTACTGCCACCTAATGCACAGTCAAAGATTATTTTCAAAGTTTTTTCTTACTGAGAAAACAGAACACCATTAATATAACTATTTATTTCAAGCAGTTAACATTATTTTAATTAATGTTTTCAGTTTTATAATTTTTCTGACCTAGCTGGTTCCCTCAGCCAAGTTAAAACATACATTCTTCCAAACAAAAACCTATCAAGAGGAGAACACAAACTGTAGATCAAAAACATCACTTTTAATTTGCAAAAGCTATATAACAATGTGCAGGAAAATAGTAAATATGTGCTTTATAAATAGCCTGGCTGGCAACAAGGGTACTCTCTGCAAGTGTGTGAGATCCAGGAGTGAAACTCTAACATCAATTCCACTTTTGGGAGAGGTATAGGATCAAACAGAAGGACTTCCTTAAGAGAGGATGCACCACAGTGATTCACAGTATAGTCATGGAAACCTCTGTACCTCAGACACCATCAATGAGTCCCCCAACAGGCTAACAGGAAGGTGGAAATAGTCTAAGTACTTCTGGATCCAAGACCCTTCATCTGCCTGTAATGATCTTGTATCAGACCTTTCACACAAACCAAGTGAAAGCTGAGGACTTCTTTCCTGTTGCTAAAGCTGAAATAAGCTAATTTTAATTCTTTTAAAAGCATTAATTAATAAATTTGCTAATAATACTATTTGATTTGCAATTTTGCTGCATTGCCTTTCTTTTTGCTGTTTCTATTACAGCTGATGCTATAGGTCTGTACAGTTTTATGTAGTTTTTGTTGTTTCTATGATTTTTTAATATATTATTCTTATGATATTAATTGCACCTTAATTATAATTTTATTTGTTATTGTTTATGATGTTTGTAAGTTGCTCTGAATGGTGCAGGCATCAGAAGCAAAGGAAGTTAATTAATTACATCTTTACGGCTTTTTACATCTGAACATCTTTTTTCTGAACTACATCTGAATGTTTTTTCTGGTTTTGCCATCTAACCCAAGCTTGCATCATCAGCAGTCAACCTATACTCAGTGTCTCAGCTGTGTCCTGAACTTTTAAAAACATTGGGATGGTATTTCGTATTGTTAAATCGATTATTGTATAATTTTTTTTTATTGGGTATGGATTGTATTGTGAGTATATTGTTTAGTGT
This sequence comes from Furcifer pardalis, assembly GCA_030440675.1. Taxonomy (NCBI): domain Eukaryota; kingdom Metazoa; phylum Chordata; class Lepidosauria; order Squamata; family Chamaeleonidae; genus Furcifer; species Furcifer pardalis. The sequence continues at coordinate 80,614,199 of CP126894.1, read as the reverse complement.
CTATTTGGTACTGAATATTGATTATGGACTGTATCCTGATTGTATTGTGTTTATTTTTATTTTATTTTGTTTGTTGCACTGTATTTTATATTGTATTATTATTGAACTGTTATATTGTATTTAATTGTATTTAATTGTATTATATTATTATTGAACTGTTATATTGTATTTAATTGTATGTTGTGAGCCGCCCTGAGTTGGCGGCATATTATTATTATTATTATTATTATTATTATTATTATTATTATTATTATTATTATTATTATTATTATTATTATTATTATTAATAATAATAATAATAATAATAATAATAATAATAATAATAATAATAATAATAATTCTCAGGTCGATTAAGATAACTTCTAGCAATTCTTGGACAGAAGTCTAGAGAAAGAAGCTTTAGCCTTTTAAACTTAACAAAGGAGTAACTGAATTTGACATAGTAAAACAGTTGGAAAGGCAAAAAAAAAAAGACATAGAAATAAGGAAATCCAGATTTCCCAAATAAACAGAATATATGAAACAAGATATGAATATGCTTTGGAACATTCAACTTCCTTCACTCACCTTCTTTTAAAAAAAAAGCCCAAATAAAATACAATAGAAAATCTTGTGAGATTTCAATTACATAGGTTTATAAATATGGAATAAACAAGTAGAATTTAGGAAGGGTGGCGTGGGGAATGATTTCCAGTGGGAACAAGTCTAATTTATTGAAGTTATTTATATGCCACCTTATAACAAAAAGTTATCAAGAGTGACTTACAAAATAGAAGGGAGGGGGTAACATGAGTATTGTAACAACTATAACATAGCATTAAAAGAATGTTAATTGAGGGCAAAAGAAATTTTTAAAAGCAAAAAATACCCCAGAGATTAAAGCAAGAATAAATTGCCAACTTCAAAACCATGTCTGGTTTAGTGAATGGCATGCTGAACTTTGATCTAGGAAACATACATTCCAACACACTTCAGCCTAGAACAGAACAGGTGATCGCAAGCTTAGCATAAATTACTGTCACATCAAATAGACACAATTGTTTCTTGGGACTGACCATGAGGTGTCTTTTTAACACAACTGTTTGTGTTGGAAGAAAGAATGATTTCTGTGGGAGACAAAGAGAGGAGGGATTCAGTTGGGGCACTAGGAAAAAAATTGTATTTTGCCAAAGCAGTAACTTCAGTAGATATAAGGGTGCTACAGAAAAGAACATACTGAATAGAAGTAACAAGAACTACCTGTATTAGATGAGTCTGCTGAACCAGAACACTACTTCCAACAATGCCTTTAAAAATGTCTTCTTGTTGTTGTTTAGTCAAACAGTCGATTCCGACCCTTTGCAACCCCATGGACCATTGCCCTCCAGGCACCCCTATCGTCCACCATCCTCCTCAACCCACCCAACTCTGTGTCAATTGTGTCTACAATACCATCTAGCCATCTCATTTTTGGGCCGCCCTTCTTCTTTTGCCCTCCACCTTTCCCAGCATCAAGGCTTTCTCAAGTGAATCCTCTCTTCTTGTCTCGAGGGGGCCTTTGACCTTCTAAGGAGCAGTCAGGATTAGTTTCTTCTAAGACTGATCTATTTGTTCTCCTCGCTGTCCAGGGGACTCTCAAAACTCTCTTCCAACACTACATTTCAAAGGAGTCTATTCTTCTGCACTCAACTTTCCTAATGGTCCAGCTCTCACAACCATACATTACCACTGGGAATACCATTGCTTTGACTATGCGAATTTTTGTTTGCAAGGTGTTGTCTCTATTTTAACTATGTTCCCCAGGTTTCTGTTTGTCTACCAAGCATCAGTCGCCTTTTTATTACATGGCTGCAAACACCATCTGCAGTGAGCTTTGATCCCAAGAAAGTAAAACCTATCACTGCTTCTACTTCTTCCCCAACTATTTTCCAGGGACTGATAGGGCCTGTTGCCATTATCTTGGTTTTCTTGATGTTGAATCTCAAGCCAGCTTTTGCACTCTTCTTTCAACCTAAGTAGCAGCTTCTTTAGGTCTTCCTCACTTTCTGCCATTAGGGTGGTATCGTCTGCGTATCTCAAATTGTTGGTGTTTCTCCCAGCAATTTTTATTCCAAATTGTGATTCCTCCATCCCTGCACTGCACATTATGTGCTCTGTGTATAAGTTGAACAAGCAAGGTGATAAAATGCAGCCTTGTCTTACTCCTTTTCCTATTTTAAACCACTCCATCATTCCGTATTCTGTCCTAACTGTTGTCTCTTGACTCATGTACAGATTTCTCATGAGGCATATAAGGTGTTCTAGTATTCCCGTCTCTTTAATTACTTGGCACATTTTGTTGTGGTCCACACAATCAAAGACCTTGGTGTAGTCAATGAAAGAGAAGTAGACTTGTTTCTGAGATTCCTTTGTTTCCTCCATTATCCAACGTATGTTGGCAATGTGGTCTCTAGTCCCCCTGTTTCTTTGGAACCTAGCCTGCGCTTTTGGTAATTCTCTCTCCATGTGCTGCTCCAGTCTATCCTGTATTATCTGGAGCATAACCTTGCTAGCATGTGAGATAAGCGCAATTGTTCGATAATTTGAACATTCTTTGGCATTACCCTTTTAGGGATTTGAACAAATCCTTAAAATTAGTTAAAGGCAGGAAAATAGAAGTGCTTTTGTATCAGTTACTTGGTATTCATAGGCCAAAAGTTTCATATTTCCATTTGGTGTCCCACAGCTCAAGAATGACTGCAAAATGGTTGTGAAACTCAGTAACCCATTTTTATGCTATTTAGGAAAGATTTTCTATTTCTGTCAAAGCTAAATATATCATGATTTGAGCTGGTTTGAGCTGCTTGCCCTCAGACATCATTAGGTTTTTAATTTTGCTGTTTAATTTATTTTATTGTTTGTTTTATTATGTACACTGCCCAGAGTGGGAAATATCCCAGATGGGTGATATAAAAATATAATAAATAAAATGAAATAATTATGATTTCACAAATATTAGCTCTGTTACTTTATGCATACACATTCCACAGCCTCTACCACCCATGGCATTTTGATGAAAATAAAATATGTAAAGTAAGCTATATTAGGACATCTCCCTTTTACAATTTTGAGGGCAAAGTAATCTTAACTCACCTTCTGGGACCAAGAGGATAAATACTAACCTGAAGGCCAGTTGGTGAATTTTTGGCAGTCATGTTATGCCATTTGTTGAAAAATGTTTCATTCTTCCCTGTCTGATGCCTCAAACTACAGATCCCACTCAAGCCCAGGCTCGGCCCCCCCCCCCAATCCCTTGGGGTACTGCTCCAGCAATCAGGCAAAGGGCAGTTTGTTCAACAGACTCTTGGACATATCTAGCAGGCAGGGTGGCCAGTCTTTCACCACTTTTCATAGCTTGGATTGAAGGCTGTGTTTGAACACATCCTTTGCCATGTACCATATTCTTTGCCACCTACTCACACTTAAGGAATCCTTCCCAGACTGGAATAATTAATTCTAACCTGTTAAAATGCCATTGATAATTACATATCATTCTAAATTTGATCACCAAAAGATGGGGGTGAGAAGAAAAGAAGGGAAAATAAATGAAGGAACTTTTTAAATGAAAAGCCAGACAGAGGAAATATGAAGAAAAGCCAGCCTTGCTACTTGGTAAAGTAAGAGCTGCTCTGGTTGAATTTCTGCCTGTTCAAAACAGCATAAGAGGAGACCTTGGAGACTGCTGTGTTTCAGTATTAGAAGGCAGAGCTTGAATTGCATTTCAAGAGGTGAGAAATAACCCTATGGGAAGATATATCATATCTAGCTTCAAGATGGCACCCTGTAATAAGAACTCTGATATAAGTGAGACCACTGCAGGTTAGCTGCATAATCAAACCAAGGTTTTGTTGGCCAGTGCAAAATAGTGATGCTCTTTCAAGGATAACATGGCCCTAAACCAGATATATAATAAAACATCAGGAAGATTAACAAAACAGAGTCTATCTTTTAACTTCTCGCCCACTTCAGACTTTGTTAAATAATGTTACCAATTCCTTTCATATTGATATGGCTTGTATAACCAATTGTTTTGGCTCCATCAATTGTCACTGCTTATAGTCTGTATACATGGAAATATTAGCTGAGATTTATTTTCATGCCAGTTTTTGGACTAAAATACCTAAAAGACAGTGTACAAAAAATCAGAATAAAATACAGATATCAGATGTCAAAATAAGCAATAAGCAGTTCTCACATTTTAAAAGAGAGTAAATAACCTAAATGAGAGCTTTACAAAGTAACTAACTAAATATACAATAAAAGTGCATGAGAAGATGCACTATTTAAGGAAAGGCCATTGTCTGGAAGAGCCTATCTTGTAGCTCTGGAGGTTTTTTTTGGTAGTTCAGAGTCTGTTCTTATTTATATATTTATTTATTTGTTTGTTTATTCACATTTGTATGTTGCCCTACTCGCAGATTCTGTTCTTCTAAATGAGGAGTATTTGTTTTTGTAAACAATGTTAACAAAAAATCAAAGGATAAAATGGCTTCTTGAGTCCTGCATCTGAAGGTATCATTCTGGCATCAGCAGAAAGGGGAAGGCTGCAATTTCCTTTCCACATGCAGTCTCCATACTCCCTGAAGTATGCAAATATTCCAGAGGAGATTTTTCAGCAGCATGGTGGGAAACAGGAGGGAAGAGAAATGTCCTGTTGTAGTAACAGATGTTTGTTAGTGGAATTTTGGATTTATACATGATAAAGTTATTTGTGACTTATTGTGAGTAATGTGACTGGATCCATGGCTTTTAGAGGCAGCTTAATTGTGACTAGTACTGCCCTATCAGGTCTACATTAATGTTGTGCCCTCCTTTTTCTTTCATCCAGGACTTGGGCATTTCATCAATCCCAGACAGCAATGTTGCTCTTGAAGACTGAAGAATTGCATGTCTGTCTGTCTGTCTGTCTGTCCCTCCTTTCAACTTTTTCTATAAGAAACAAGTAGCAAAACTTCAGGACATATTTATTCTTCTTGCTCTCATACTCTCTCCATTTGGATGAAAAGAGGTACAACACTAGAACACAAATAGCCATAATGTCAAACTAAATGAGCCGTACTCCCCAGTTCCTGGGAGGAAACCTGCTGGCTGGTACAGTTCCCTTAGGAACATTTGCCAATCTTCAAAGTCTATACGAGCACATTTGGATCAGTTTAAAAATCACTCTTGCCATTGAGTTAGGATCACGCAATAACCACACACTGTGTTCTCTTGTGGGGGACTTGGAGATGAGATGAAGACAGAGAATCAGCCAAAATGAGTGAGTAAAATCAAAATTAACAGCTCTGTTCCTGTTATGTGCCGTCAAGTCTGACCTATGCTGACTCTATGAAGGAGAGGTCCCCAAAACATTCTTCTTCAACAACCCTGCTTACCTTTTGGAAACAAAAGCCTGCAGCTTCCCTTATGGGGTTAATCAATTTCATGTTTGGTCTTCCTGTTTTCCTGCTGCTTTCCAATTTTCCCAAAATTACTTTTCTCCAGAGATTCTTGCCTTCTTATGATGTACCAAAGGAAGACAGCCTCACTTTCATCATTTTGCCTCCAGAGACAGTTCAAGGTTGATTTACTCTAGGACATTGGTCCCCAACCTTTTTTTGTACCACAGACCAGTTTCATGCCACAGATCCTTTGACTCAGGCAGTGAGGTATCACACTGCACATAGGCAGAGTCACCCCGTAGTTAAGCAAAGTGGAGGAGGAGCCTGGGCACCTGCCTATCTGTTGTGTCTGAACTCTGTGCTCTCGTTCTGTTAACTGGGCAGACTCGGCAGAGCACATTGAGGGCAGAAGGTTGCCATCGGAGCTCCGAGCACCACCCACTCCCATGGTCTGGGACAGCCCGGCCTGTGGCTTGGCAGCTGGGGACCACTGCTCCAGGAAACCTGCAGAGTTCTCTTCCAGAACCATATTTCACATGAATATTTTTTCCCTCTCAGCTTTCTTTGCTGTCCAACTTTTTCACCTATACATATGGTGATCAGGAACACAAGAGAAAGATCTCCAGTGAAACATCCTTATGCTTCATTGTCTTTTCTAATTCCTTCATTGCTAACGTTCCAAGTCTCAGTTGTCTTCTGATTTTTTGTCTGCAGCCCCCATTTGGATTGATGACTGAACCAAAGTATACAAAATCTTTCACTATCTCAATTTCTTTATCGTCACCTCTAGATACCACAACGCTGCTTTGAACCAAATTTGGTGGGCTATTGAAAGAACAAGAAGATAGGACAGGTTTGTTGCATACGCAGATGTCCACTCATACAACATTGGATGCAGTTCTTCAACACTGCTACCAAAAAAGTGGGGTGCATTTCAGAAATGTTAACATATATTCAGATTTTATCCTTCAACTACAATACTCTTAAAATAGGAAGATATAATACATCTTTGAAACAGAGTGAAGCAATCTTTTCTGTATTATAAGATAAATGTATTGACCTATATATCAAGTTTTAGAAAGCAAATTCTCATTACACAATTCAACCCAGCCACAACTGACAGTAATCTCATCAATGCTGGAAGGTTTAATTTTAGACCTGTCAGCTGAATTAAAATGCATGTACCCATAATTGTGCCATCCTTAAGTTCCGACTTTCTATGTGTTTCAAACAGAGTGGCTATCAACTTGAACAACAATTCTACTGTCAGACAGACCCTAGTTTTAGGAAAACTCAAACCAGCTGACTTTGTTATTTTAGAACTGTTAATTAGACTTACTTAGACCTGCCCATGCTATGTAGCATATCAGGCAGCAGAACTGATCATTAATGCAATTTAAATTTTAACAGCCATTCATTTGAAAATAGATGGGTGTTATGAATGGGGGAAAGGATCAAAAATGCAGAACGAATTCTAGTGGAAGTTAGCTCACACAGACCTTTATATCCAGGGGTATCCACACAAGTCTGGCCAGGTTATCCTGCTAGAGTAGACCATACTGCCAGCAACCCAACGCCAATCGTCAGGCAGTAGTTAACTAAACCGACCACCCTGAATGCTAGCAGCCTTGGGTGGCAAAGCCCACAGGGAAGGCAGATTGTCTCCAAGTGGATTAAACCCCACTTGAATCCATGCTGATGGAGGGCAGCATCTTCATCAATACTCGTCTGGGGCAGATAAAGACTTTGTGTGCCAAAAGGGCTCAGAACCAGAAAGTGATTTGAACTGGAACAGTGATATGGATATCATGCTCTGATGCAGAAGGCAAATGTAAGGCCACTGTATTATATTTTTCTCAGGACATCCTCCATGAGGATAGCTAATATTTAGAATTGGATACAGGATTTAAAGAGGAAGATCCACATGTAAAGATTGTACATACACTAATACCTCGGATAACGTTATGACTTGGTTCCACAAGTCATAACGTTAACCGGTTTTTAATGTTGTGTGATGCATTTTGTCGCACAACATTAAAAAAAACCCTGTTCCTTTTCTGAAGAGGAAAGGGAACCCGGGGGGGGGGGGAATCCGGTTTGCTTAGCAAGCCGGGGGGGGGGGGGTGTTTCTGAAAAGAAGCTAGGAACACTTTTTCCTAACTTCTTTTCAGAAACCTCTGTCTATATTGCTAAGGAGCTTAGCAAGCCAGGCACGGGGGTTGCTTCTAAAGAGAGGCTTGGGACCCTTTTCCTAGCCTCTCTTAAGACCCCCTCCCACAAATAGCAATGTCCCTTAGCAAGCCAGACAGAGGTTTCTGAAAAGAAGTTAGGAAAAAGTGTTCCTAACTTTTTTCCAGAACCCCGTCCACCCGGCCTGGCTTACTAAGGGGCTTAGCTATCCAGGCAGGGGAGGGGGCTTCTTAAGAGAGGCTGGGGAAAGGGTCCCAAGCCTCTCTTAAGAAGCCCCCCCCCAGCTTGGTAAGCCCCTTAGCATGCCAGATGGAGGTTTCTGAAAAGAAGTTCAGAAACCTCCACCTGGATCGCTAAGGGGCTTAGCGATCCAGGTTGGTGTGTGTGTGCACGTGCAGGATCTCTCCCCCAACAGCCAAGGCAAGCTGAGCCCAGGTGAGCGATTGCCCGCCTGGGCTCGGGTCAGCCGACATCACCACCCCAATGGGTGGTGGTGATTTTGGCCAAGGCAAGCCTTGCCCAGGCACACGATAGCCCACCTGGGCAAGGCTCGGTTTTGGCGACAATCCTCCCCCCGCGCGGGGGGGGGGGATTGTCACCAAAGCCAAACTGAATTGATGCTAGCGATTGCCAGCTGCAGCTCAGTTTGGCTTGGGTGACAACCCCTCGCTGCGATTGAACTAGGGTCGGGGGAAAAGGCACGTGCTTGCCTTTTCCCCGACTCTAGTTCAATCGCAGCGATCCCTCGCTGTGGGGTGGTGGATTAGACCCAATCCACACACACACACACACCCCGCAGCAATCCATCGCTGCGGGTGGAGGGTGGATTGGGTAGATGTTCAACCCAATCCAAAAAACCCCGCAGACGATGTATTGGATAATGCTAAAGAATCGTTATCCGATTCTAGCGTTATCCGATGCAATCGTTGAGGTATTACTGTATTTAACATTTCTAAAAATTTATTTATCCAAGTCTGAAGCACTAAAATTTTAAATCTACAAAACTAAAAACACACACTAAGCAACTAAAAATATATGCATAAATTATATATTTACATTCAACCTTTTCAAAATCCAGCAGTTTGCTTCAAAGAAATTCTCAGTATCACACAGTTCAAGCAAGCTTTTGCAGATTAGCAGATGTTAAAAATCTTGTCTCTCACAATATTCACATTGTTCACCATCATCAATACACCCCCATCTCTTTAGGTTTGTTTTGCATCATGCCACTCCAGTTCTCAATCTATTCAGCAACTTCTATGTCCCATACTGGAGATGGCCTGTTCCTGGCTCTTCCTTCATTGTCTATAACCCTCTGGGTTATATTCTTTTCTATAAATCAGTTCAACAGGCTCAGCTGAACTGGTGTCATTCTTTTTAGGAAGCTTTTCCTTGACTCCAACCTTGATGGATGATACTGAATTCCAAACATTGGATGCGATGGATTTTTTTCGCTTTTGCTTCTCAACTTCTGCTGCTGCTACTTTTCTTCTTACACCTGGAGGTGTTATATTTATGAGTGAGAATATTTTATTAAGAGACATGGGTTGTAAACACCCTGTAACTGTATGGCCTGTTTCATAAAGGGTCACATTAACTTGCAAGCATGGGCAGAGTTTCTCCAGACTGGGGCAGTATACTCTGCAGAAGAATACACACAGGGCAAAGGCAGAGATGTACAGAGAACATTACTCTACTCCTCATGTTGTATTTTTTAAGTTTGTGGATGAGATTGTTCTTGGCGCATGCTTCTGCTTAATGTCTTGACAATGATGCTTATAAGTTAAAGCATAGTCCAGTTTTACCCCCTGGTACTTTGGATTGTCACAGTGGTTTAATTTGTGGTCTTTCCAGGTTATGTTCAGCTTCTTTCTTGCCTGCCTATTTTGTAAACGGAATGCACATACAGTATTTGTGGGGTTTTTTTTCTGGATGAGGTTTCAGGTTATTGTTGTCACAACAGACAGTTAGTTCTTCAAGAGCAGAGCCCAGATTAGATGCCATCTAAAATTTACTGAGTTCCACTTAAATCAAAGAAACGTTATCCATCATAAGGTATATACAGTAATACCTCATATAATATTAGTATCGAATAACACTAAAATCGCATAACATTAAGGAATCTGGGGGGAAGAATTGCATCAGATAACATTAAGATCCTATGGGATGCTTCAGATAAAGCCTGTGTGGTTACAATGTATCTCTATGGATCCCATAGGATTTTAACATGCATCAGATAACACTAAAAATCATATAACACCAAGACTTGTGGAACCAGGTTTTAGTGTTAGATGAGGTTTTACTGTAATATAGATGCTCAAGGTAACTACTAGATTTTGTAGTCTAATACAGTAGATGTAAACAGAGGAAATATATCAGGATTTTAGGGATGTTGTTTATAATATGGTAGAAAAAAACATATTGAGTACTATCCTTGTAATATTAATAAAATGAAGATTAAAAGGATTTTCATCTGAATTGCAGATATTTTACTTTTTGTCATGCTATTTTGAATTTCAAATAAAATTATTGTGGCAGGGAGGTTGGGAAGAGGCATAACATTTTTATTTCCATGAGGTAGTCCTAAAATTCTTTAGTTTTTAAGGTGTCATAAACTAGTTGTTAAGGTTTTGTTCACATTTATCAGAAAGAGACATAGGTTAAAACATAGAAAAACACTGATTTGTAACACTGCAGGATTCACCATCAAGTTGTAACTAGATTAGACAGAAGCAGACAAGAATGAAACGAGCATTAAGCTGTGATAGCACATTTTACTTTAAATCATGTGTCCAGCATTATACCAGCATAAAGAACAGATCTACGCTCAATCTATTGCCAGATATTTTACAACTATATGCTCTTATGTCTCTATTTTATCAGTACAGGACAGATGCTACAGAAATGCACAAGCTATTCTATAAACAGGTAGGATAATAACATAATCAAAGCTTAATAAATCTTCATACTTCTCGTACTTATAGTTTAACAAGATGCTTTTGTAGGAGTGGGGAAAACATTTTTCCCCCAGTCAGTGCCTCATGCTCAATTTATCCAGTAATGCCAGTCTAGTGCTAGTAACATTATAATTGCTGCCATGGTAGCAAATTGTGAAGTCACAAACACTGATTGATTCATTTCATACTGCCACAACTCAGTAGGGAAGGTCAGACAATTTCCTTAATTAAGATAAAGAATAATTTACAATTTTGAAGATAATTCTTCAGCAGTATTCTCATTTAAAGTGTGATTGAAAAGCAGCAATCAGATTCTTGTATGAGTTCAGAACATCAGAAAATCTACAGAATGGTCAGGGTTATTTAAGGAGGAAAATAAATAAATTTCAGTTCATTCAATTAAGCTACCTGCACACAAACATCATAATTTACTATATCCTTTCCTATTAATGCAACGTACATTTAAACACTACTTTAAAATTATTCATTTGCTTTTTTAAATATACTCACCAATAATATCAGTTTTTGATATTTCCTTTTCAAGTCTGTTAAACTATCTGATGGTCTTGCACCAAGAATGCTGTACCAGTCCTTTTGTTGTTCTTCTTCCAAAGCCATCATGTAACTAAGTAACATCTAATATCTGTTTTAATGACAAGAACAAAATAAGAACCCTAAGGTTTATGAAGAGCAGGTAGTAGAGTAACGGTAACACTGTCAATACAAGGATTAAAAAGATATTCTAGGGTTCCCCTGAAAACAGGAGAATTTGTTATTCTTTGCCTTTTTTTTCTTTCCCTATCTTATGGACTTAAGGGATAAGCACATGGTGAAAATTAATCTTTATATTTTTTTCAGAAGAATTTTTGTTAGAGTCATGACATCTCATCTCAACATAAAATTAATTCAAAATTAGCTAGAAATTAATGAAGCTGGACAAGAGTAAAACGGTTAAGAACTCTATGAAAAGCTTAGTTTGTATATTAATGAAGATGAGACTTCCAAATCAATTGCCACAGAATTTAGAGACTAGAAATTAACAGAAAGGTGATGCTGGATTGCATTAAACCTGGCACGCACTTGGGCTCAAATGCTCTACATTTATAGCTGGCAAATAAGACAGAGATCCAGAGAGAGAGACAGCAGAGATAAAGTACATAATATGTTGGACACTCATCTCAAAGGTTTGAATATTAGTCAAAGGTTTTGATACACTACAACTAACTGGTTGTTATATGCTTCTATATACAGTAATACCCCAGTTAGCATTTGTCCCAGACAATGCTAAAACCGTATAACGTTGGGGAATTTGAGGCAAAGATAACATTGTGTGATCCAAATGTTTGCCTCAAATTCCCCAATGTTGATCTCTGCCAACAAACCCGCAGGGCTGGAGACCAGCCCTGTGGGCTTTGGGGCAGAGATCTCTGCACAGATCGGCGGTTTGGTTGGAGAGAAGGGTCCCTGCACCCGTTCTCCCCCCAAACAAACCAGTGATCTGATTGCACACTGGGACCGTGGGTTTGTCTGGGGAGAGACCAGGCGTGTGCACCGATCTCTCCCCAAACACCCAGGCAGTCCCAGCGTGTGATTGCTGGGACTGCCGCGACTGCCGGGGTGTTTGGGGAGAAACTGTCCATGTGTGCCCGGTCTCTCCCCAACCAAACTGGAGCTTGGCTCAATCTGCCTGCCTCTTTGGAAAGGGCAGCGGGGATTCCACACATAGAATCTCTGCTGCCCTTTCCAAAGAGGCAGGCAGATCGACCCCCTGTTCCCTTTCCTCTTCAGAAAGGGAACAGGGTTTTTTTAAATGTTGTGCAATCAATGTACCACACAATGTTAAAAACCAGATAACGCTAAGACTTGTGGAAACATGTCTTAGAGTTATCCGGGGTATTAGTGTATGTTGTTATATTATACCACCTTCACAAAATCTATTTCAGTAGATTTCTCATCCACAGCCTCAGGTTACCTCACAGAACAAAGGAAGAACTTGGTGCCTGGCCTGGGCAACTCACACAATAGATGCTAGGCCTGAAGGGTAAACTCATTAGCAAATGTGTGATGTTACAGTGGTTGTCTTGCATCTATCTACTAACCATTTGCAATTTGACAGGGAGAAGTTTCACAACTAATCTGAAGAACAGGTATTACCGGTTATAAAAAAAACCCACACTGACTTGTATACTTATCTGTAATACTAACCATTCTGTACCGCTGTACCTGATATGTATAAATTGATGCCAACCATGAAGCCTCACTCTTATGTCTGATGAATTGGCATGATCCACAAAAGCTAACCTCTAGTCTAAAAGAATCAAGGTCCCAGCAACTGAGAATCTTTCTGTCAAGAAGCATTCAATGTGGTGTATATTACAAAGTACAGATCCCAACAGATTTTTGAAATTTATTCGTTAACAAATGTTTCAGCCCTATTTATTTTCAGTACACACTAGATTGCAGCCTTGAGAAACTTTTGTATAAGCTCCTAGGAAACTATCTCCTAATTTTTGAATAGCAACAGAAAGAAAAAAAACAGGAAAGCAAAGACAACTATCTTCCACTGTACTTAACTGAAGAAAATTGTAATCCTGATGCCTCCCCTTAGTACATAATACAATAGTGTCAGGCAATGCTAACAGCTCATTACATTAATGAACAGCAGACAAGAGGGAGAGAGAGAAACCTTTGTAACATGCTGACATGATAATGACAGCTTCTCATTCTCATTAACTGCACATCATGGAAGTTTGGGGCCAAGGAGACAATGATTCAAGGAACCAGAGAACACAGCAAACAAATATCCATGACTCTTGCAAGCAACAGAGACTATGGCATACAGAGTCACAGAAGGCACTTGTTCCACCTGACACATTTTCTTTCCCCACAAAAAAAAAGGAAAAAAAAGAATTTCAGATGTACTGGGCAAGCAATTGATCTCATTCAAAGTATTTTTGAAATATCCCTAGACTTTTTCAATAAATAATCAACAATACTACTGCATAGCAATATCGGGCCACTGTCATTTATGAATGACTAAAACTTTTTTTCCCCTTTAGACCAAACCTTATATATCAATTTGAATGCAACAGATGTGTAGATGTCCCTCAAAGGAACATTAACAATTTGATTAAATTATATAAGGTTTCTGAAGAAACTGCTTACAATCTTTAACAACAGAAAATCTAAGTTGATTCACTAACATATATACCAATAGCAAATTATCCAAGGGATCTTGTGTAAGTAAAACAGCACCAACTATACATAAAGGGGAGGTGTCAGTGCACTAAAGGAAAAGCACTGAGATTTTCAGAAGTATAATTAGGTTTTATTTTACACAAGAAGACAAAAAATTCAGTTACCTGTCTAACAGACAGTCTAACTGGCACTAAGCACGCTGATCTACTTCTGAAGAACAAAAAGTCATGAACATCCGGGTAGACCCCACACTTATGGAGAGGAGAGTTGCTAGCATTATTCCCTTCACTGTCATATTGAATGCATTAATGTAACTATCAGAGCAGCGGTTCCCAAAACAGAGTCCCGAATACTCTTGGAGCACAGCTCTAGAAATCCTGGCCAATTTTGAACGCTTTCGGGAGTTTTAGTCAAAGAACATCTGGGGAATGTTGGGAACCACCGGCCTAGGAGAAAGAAGCATATTTGCCTGAGTAGTCTCTCCAGCATCAAGCTGCTGGTGATGGTGGAGTCTTACAGAAGCTTTGCCTACCCTTTGAAGGAAGCAGCAATGATTGATCAGCTACCTTCCTTTTCATCCCATCACACTCAGATAGACCTGGACACAATGCATCCCGCTATTTGATCTTCCTGACACCCCTTTGAGGAAGAGACTGAGAAAGAGAGCGAGGAGTCGCAAAGTCACTTGGCAGACTTCAAGACCAAGTTGGCTCCTCCCAGCTAAGGAGTAGACAAGCTGCTAGACCTCTGTGATCTTTAAAAACCAGCTGCTGAAGTGGGCGGGTAGGTGTTAGATCTGGATTGTGACACAGCAGTGGGCATGTTAAGCATTACTGTTAATCTCACACCATTTCATCCACAGAATTATCCTAACCTCCCTGTCTGTTGCTTTTTGTTCGAAGGGAGCAATATGTGAATATAGATCTGTTTTCCCCAAGGAAGATACACCAGGCAGAATGTGAGAGTTTGCACTGGAAAATAGTGCAACAATAGAATGTTTCACCAGCCTATGTGACTTTTTGGTTTCAGTTGGAGGTACAAAGAATAAATTCCTAATGCCTTGGGCATCCCAGAGAAGGATATTACAGCCCTGAAAGTTGAAGTCTTCTAAGTGGTAGCCATGTTAGTCTGTGCAAGCATATCGGAGAGTAAACAAGACAAAAAGACTGCTGTATTTTAATTGTGTGCCTCTGCACCTGATGTGTATAAATTGATGGCATGAAGTCTCACTTTCATGTCTGACAAAGCGGACTTGATCCACGAAAGCTAACATTAAAATACAGCAGTTAGTCTTTAAAATGTGACATTATTGTCTTTTGGTTTTGTTTACTCCCTGACAGCCCTGCAAGATTCCCTACCTCTAGTCCAGCTGAGAGTGAAACAAAGAGCATCTTTTAATCCTCTCCAGGTCATTGTAAATACCCCTGAGGATAACAACCCAGTCCTATTTCACACACAGGGACAGCTTGGAGGAGGAGTGGCTTCTTGAAAATAACTGTAACTGTCTGACAGACTGCAGTGGAGCAACCACCCATACCAGTAGCAAGCAATGAACAGTAGAGCTGCCTTCTTGAAACAAATAAGCCAGTAGTTCCCAACGTGGGGCACAGACACCACAGGGGGACTTCAATTCCCAGAAGCCTAAGTCAGCACGGTGCTTTGGGGAATTGACTTAGGCTTCTGGGAATTGGAAGTCCAAAAACTAAAGGTTAGGAAACAATGGAATAAACCAACCACTCACTTCAGGATGGCAGAATTTCAAGTCTATACTGAAAGAAAGGAACACTCAACAAACCCTAATGTATGGCCAAGTTATTCTGCTATGGTAATAGAATTTTTCACAACTTTGGGCCCCCAGATGTTCTTGGACTTCAGTTCCCAGGTGCACTGATCAACAGATGTACTGACTTGGGTTTCTGGAAATTAAAGTCCAAGAACATTGGGGGGGGGGAGGCTGAGAAACCTTGGTGTAGACCCTACGGCCAACAACTCAACGCCAATTATCTAACTAACGTGACAACCCTAAAGACTAATGGCCTTGGGTCAGTGGTGGGATGTCAAAAATTTTACTACCCCACCATGATGTCATCACAGTGTGGCCGGAGCTAACATCATGATGTCATGTCATGGGCGGGGCCAAATAAAAAATACAAAATAATAAAAATAGGGAGCTTCAGGCTATAGGGAGCTTCAGGCTAGCAGCTTCTCTTCCTCCTCCCCGTTTGGGAGGACAGCAAGGAGGCCATGCATATGCGCCAAGCACTAGGCGTGCATGCACACCAAGTGGGGGAACCAGTGAAAAGGTAAGCCCAAAAGGTGGTTCCCCCCAAAACCTGCTACAGGTTCTCTGGGACACTGGGAAAAGTTACTACCGGTTCTGGAGAACTGGTGAGAACCTGTTACATCCCATCACTGCCTTGGGTGGAGAAGTCCACAGGGAAGGGTGATGGTCCCCCAAGTAGATTAAACCCCACTTGAATCCATCTTGATGAAGGGCAGCAGCTTCATCCATCCTGGCCTGGGGGCGAGGAGGACTTTTGTATACCAAGAGAGGGCTCATAAAATGACTCGTAGAACTGGATCAGTGGTATGGGGGGGGGGGGTCATGCTGCGATGCAGAAGGCAGATGAAAAGCCACTGCATTATATTCTCAGGACAGTCTTCGTGGCTTGATCGCCACGATGATCGCTAATATTCGGAATGGGATACGGCACAAGAAGAAGACAGGCCCGGCCTTACCGCTTCATACGCAGGATCAGAGATGAAAGGAAGCTCTCACGAGGTAACTCCTCTCACAGAAATGGGAAACGGGGGAGGAACCACAGGACGGCGGTAGGTGACGGAGGCTCCCGGCTTGGAATAGCCTTCGGCCGGAAACGTAAAAGGCCGCCAAGCAAATGTTGAATAGGAACGTTCCGCGTCAGGTTTTTGTTTCCCGCCCGGCCCCAGCGCACGGTGCACCCACAGGGATGAGGGGGGGGAAAACGAGTCCGACGCTGTTGCCATGGCGACCGGAAGCGACTCTGCCCAAATGGAGGCGCGGGGAGACTTTGTAAGCGTTTTGGATTTCTTCCCCGCATTGGCGAACTCTTTATTTGCATCGAAGGGAGGGTTCTCCCTCTCCTCACCTTGAAAGGGTTTGATTTAGCGTTAAGTTTCCTCAAGGAAAGATGAAGAAATCTTTGCCTCTTGTTTCTGCTCTCGCGCCAGTAACTTCCTATTCGCAACCCAGGGGTTGAGTTTTCAGCTTTTTTTGCCTACCCTAAAATCCTTGCAGTTTGCGGTGCATCACCGTTTCTCATCCTCACGAAATTATAAAAATCCTGCAAGAAATAAAAAGAGTAGCGTGGTTTTTTAATTTTATTTATTTATTTGTTCAGTCGCACAGTCGATTCCGACCCTCTGCGACCCCATGGACTACTGTCCGCCTCGCACCCCTGTCCTCCACCATCCCCCTCAACTCGCTCAGCTCTGTGCCCATTGTCTCTACAATACCATCTAGCCATCTCATCTTCTTGGGCCGTCCCCTTCGTTTCCCCTTGACGTTTCCAAGCATCAAGGCTTTCTCAAGTGAATCCTCTCTTCTCATTTGATGTCCGAAGTACCTTAGCTTCATCTTTACTATTTGGCCCTCCAAGGAGCAGTCAGGTTTGATTTCTTCTAAGATTGACCTGTTTGTTCTCTTTGCTTTCCAGGGGACTCTCAAAACTCTCCTCCAACACCACATCTCAAAGGCATCTATTCTTCTGCGCTCAGCTTTCCTAATGGTCCAGCTCTCACAACCATACATTGCCACTGGGAATGCCATTGCTTTGACTATACGAATTTTTGTTTGCAATTTGATGTCTCTGCTTTTTATTATGCTCCCCAGGTTTCTCATAGCTTGCCTCCCAAGAATCAGTCACTTTTTATTTCATGGCTGCAATCACCATCTGCAGTGAGCTTTGATCCTAAGAAAGTAAAATCTGTCACTGCTTCTACTTCTTCCCCATCTATTTTCCAGGGACTGATAGGGCCTGTTGCCATGATCTTTGTTTTCTTTATATTGAGTCTCAAACCAGCTTTTGCACTTTCTTCTTTCAACTTAATCAGGAGCTTTTTTAAGTCCTCCTCACTTTCTGCCATCAGGGTCATATCATCTGCATATCTCAAATTATTGATGTTTCTCCCAGCAATTTTATCCCAAATTGTGACTCCTCCATCCCTGCATTGCGCATTATGTGCTCTATGTATAAGTTGAATAAGCAGGGTGACAAAATGCAGCCTTGTCTTACTCCTTTTCCTATTCCAAACCAATCCGTCATTCCATATTCTGTCCTAACTGTTGGTTCTTGATTCATGTACAGATTTCTCATGAAGCATATAAGGTGTTCTGGTATTCCGATCTCCTTAATTATTTGCCACATTTTGTTGTGGTCTACACAGTCAAAGGGCTTAGTGTAGTCAATGTTTTCTATTACATGAGAAATGTTTTCTCAGCCCCTATACAACAGTTCGGGAGGGAGGATGGCTCCCATGTACAGAGAAAGTAATGAGAAAACACAATAACGTAAGTTCATATCAAATAGGCTATTTCTTCTTTCATGTCCAGATCAAACTCTGAACTGTCAAAATGAAGCCACCTTTTTGGCTTTGTCATTGGCCATAGTTAAATCTTCATCAGTACATGTTTCTGGTAGTAATTGGCAGACCAGTAAGTGAGTTGTATTCTGTATCTCTGCACACTTACAAAGCATGTTGTTATCCGCCAGCAGTCCTCACTTGAGCATGTTGGTGTTACATTTAGGGACTCCAACCCTCAGCCTATTCGGAGTCCTCCAAGTGACAGGGGAGCTTGAGTTCCTCAGAATAGGATATTAATACCACCTTTTCATGGGAATCTGATACCTTCTCCTTGAGCTTGATACCTCTGGCACCTATTAATGTGATTTATCATTTGCCCTTAGTATTCCAGTTGTACAAAGGAACTGAGTCTGACAGACAGTGAAGACAGCATTGAAAACCTGATAAAGGTGAGATTTTTGAAAACATGCCACCTGTATCCATTCTAACTATATTCTACAACCAATTTGCCAGCTCACTTTTAATAAGAAAACATTTATTTATTGGCGCTTCATAGATGTGACTACCTTTTTTAGGTAATGGTCTCACTTGTTCAAAAGACAGTCAGATACGACCCTAGAGTTCGGTATTAATCTCCATTTATAGCCAAAGAGCCATTGCTGTCTGTGTCTGCAGAAGTTTCCATGGACATGTGGCAGGCATGACAAGACACCAGAGGGTATAGAATACTGTTTACCTTCCCCCGATGCCGGGGTTAGGGTGAATCTAAGCCTTTCAAGGAAATTCAATCTCATCTCACTGTTCTGTTATCTGTATTTTGAGTACAAGCACTTCAGGATCTATGTTCACTGCCCAGACTAGTGAGTTGCAATATGTTGGGCAGAGCAGAAGCTGAATGGGCTATGTAAGCACTGTTTTGAGATGATTAATCTCTTCTGATATCTGATCTCACAACATACTGAATGAAGCTCAGGTGATACAAGATCAAGTGCTCCTGGTCAGAGTAGAGGACATAACTTGACTAGTGTATATATTTTTAACCCTGAGAAATACTTGGAAAGGTTTGTTTCATCTTGTTGAATTTGTGCACCTATTTCATGTTGATTTTCATTAACAAAGTTTATATTGCTTGCTATTTATTATATGTCCATGTAGAAGAATATTACAGTAATGACTGTAATATTTTAGATTGAATATTTTAGTACAGTATTACATTCTCTGTTGAAAAGAATTAAACAGAATTTAAACCATAGGGCATGCCCTATTTATTTTTCTTTTACTTTGTTGACAGGTTGGTAAAAGAAACTATTCAAAGAAGCTAGAACTAGTTTGAACTGCACCTAAGCACTCAGTTTGTTCATGCTGAAATAAGATTCCTGTTAACAATTATTTCCAATAAACTGCCATTGCTGAAATTTGAGAGCAAAAAATGTGCTGATTCAGTCATATACAATCATTAGCAAAGTATGCTGGATTTGGAGAAAGCTCAACAATTGTGGATCAATTCAGATCCTTTTTGAAGTAAAGGGGTGATCCCCTGATACTACCAGGTGGCAGAAGTTTGTGCCTAGCTGAAGCTTAGTATGGGGTTCAGGAAGATAAAGAATTGTTAAAATAATAGTGACTTTTAGATTTTGCTCAATGTGAAATTCTCACAGTAGGAGAGAGTATGACTAGTTAAACGACAGATGCAACTTCTAATTCAACAACATGATTTACTAGTGCTTTCAAATGTTTATTCTTTGAGGGTTGGATTGTGGTTTTGATAACAGTCATAGTTCTTTCATCTTTGACAGGTGGCAGTGAAAGAGAGAGAGAGAAACCAGGTAAGTAGTAATAATGTTTAATAGTTCCTTTGCAACTGGTAAAGGGGGTGACATAGGATGAGGTGGCTAGATGGCATTGTTGACGCAATGGACATAGATCTGTGTGGGCTGCAGGGAATGACAGGACAGAGCTGCCTGGTGTGCAGTGGTCCATGGGGTCGCAAAGGGTTGGACTTGACTGTGTGACTGAACAACAACAAAATTGGCATTGCTGTGTGGGGTAGAGCATTTGAGCGAGATGGGGAGTACAGATGTGATGGTCTGGGGTAGGTATGAGCCTATGGCTGTGATGGTGAATCTTGTCACTCCAGCTGTTCTTGGACTTCAATTCCCAGAAGCCCAAGTCCCTGTGACTAAGAACAGCTGGAGTGACAAGATTCGCCATCACGGGCCTATGAGATGGCCAGTCTTACAATGCTACCATATTTCGCTATTCCAAAGGCTTTGCTTTGTTCTCAAACATTCTAGCTCCCTGGCCTCTGCACTTATTCTTCTAAACATCTGCATCTTTGTGCCCTGGATAGTTCTATGGTTTACAGGATGCCAGATGTTAATATTTCTATAAATATTGTAGGTTTTTCCAGTAAAATTTGTAGTTTATTTATTTATTCTTCAAATTTCTATTCCCACCCAACTCAGCAATGACTCTGGGCGGTTATACTGTTGCTAGGATCATTGGAACCTATCTTATACAGAGTCAGAATATTTGTTCTTTTGTCCCCATTATTGTAGGCTCTGACTGGCAACATCGCTCCAAGATTCTAGGCATTTTCTTTCCCTATCCCTACTTACACTCCAGTGTAAGTTTATAAACTGACATGAGAGCAGGTGTTTTTTTTTCTCAGTACACTAGTACCCCGGATAACGTTGAGACTTGGTTCCACAAGTCTCGTCGTTATCCGGTTTTTAACATTGTGCGATGCATTGATCACACAATGTTTTAAAAAGCCCTGTTTCCCTGGAGGCTGCAGCAAGCCAGAATGTCGGGATTTGAACCCTGACGTTTTGGCTTGCTGCACTGGCTGAGGACGTCAGGGAAGCCCAGAAACAGCTTGGATCGGGTCCACACCTTCCTGGACCCAGCCGGGGGGGGGGGAGTGAACAAAGAAGGGCTTTTGAAAACAGCGAAGAAGAAAGCTGAATATGGAAAGGAAAGGATAGAAAGTCGAGCTGCATACTGGAAAAACAAGCCTGTGCGTGGTCAATATTTGAAAAAACATAGAAGGCAAGGCTGACCCAAAGCTGACATGGAGATGGTTGAAAGCAGGAGTTTTGAAGAAGGACATGGAAGATTTATCTTGGTAGCTCAGGAACAAGTTTTGCCATCAAATTGTATGAAGACAAAAATATAGCACGTATCCACCAATAGCAAATGCCGGCTATGTAATGAAAAGGATGAAACAGTAGATCATTTGATCAGCGGATGCAGCAAAATTTCACAGACTGATTATTTGCAATGCCATAACAGGGTTGCAAAAATTATCCATTGGAAACTGCCAGAAGTTTGGATTTGAATGCAGTAAAAATCATTGGCAACATCAATTAGAAAACGCTTTAGAAAATAAGAGAGTCAAGATCCTGTGGGACTTTAAATCAAACAGATAGACATTTGCTTCATAACACACCTGATATAACTGTTGTGGAAAAGAAGAAGGGCTGGTTTATTGACATGGCTATACCAGGAGACACACAATTTGAAGACAAACAACTGGAGAAAATCACAAAATATCATGATTTGCAAATTGAAGTCAAGAGTGTATGGAGGAAAAGAAATCTGCTGCTGTACCCATAGCGATCAGAACCCTTGGAGCAATATCTAAAGAACTCCCTAGACTTGAACATCCTAACTCTCCAAAAAACAACTCTACTAGGAACTGCATATATTCTCAGACGTTACCTTAGTAATTCTTAGGTCCTTGGATAGGGCTTGAACTTTTAACTTTATTCCAGTCCTCGACTGTGAATCAAATGATTGGTTTATATCCAATAATAATAATAATAATAATAATAATAATAATAATAATAATAATAATAATAATAATAATAATAATAATAATAATAATAATAATAATAATAATAATAATAATAAAGTATTGTTTAAAATACATTTCAAGACATGTCCAGTGCCATCTTATGTAGCTCATTAATGATTTCTTTAATGAGTTTCTTTTTTAGTGATAGATAGTTAAAATAACAGACAAGTGACAGATTGTTTGTCTTTAATCATTTCCCTATTTCAGGCCCACTACAAAGCAATTAGAAATCTGACAGCATTTTCACTCTGCATTACTGATTATCTAAAGTGATAAGAAACTAGAGGTGATGAATATTAATTGTATATTTTCATACAATTATCATAAATTATTACCTTGTCTTATGTGCGGCAGGTGAATTAAGCGCAAAAGGAGGAATTTCAGTCAGATCTGTTAATTTGAAAGAGAGTATGATTTTAGTTTGTCACTGTCAACAGTACCAATTTATCTGTATCTTTTCCCCATTAAAACCTGAATTCAAAATAAAATATTAATCAGTTGTGAATCCATTCTAGTTCTAGACTATTATTATTTTACTGTTTTATTAATAACTATCTTAAATTTGTTTGTGTTGAAATAGAAATACAAATTGATAGTAAACCATAGATAAGCATGAAATATTAGCAAAAATCTGATATATAGATGTAACTAGACATTCAATACCTTTTGTCAGTTTAGAACAAGCTTACAGGATGTATAATTCTGAATCCACTCAGTGTCACAAAATGATATCAGCAGTAATGTTACAAAGAACAATCTGACTCAGTCTAGTGAGACTACCAATATGTATATATTGTATTCCAAATAATTTAGTATCAGTTGTTTTCTATTTGAATGTGAAGATAATATGACAAATAACTTCTAAAAATGAATGCTATAATTGTCGAGAAGAAAAGAAGAAATTCTTATTTTCAAGCAGCTCTACTACCTCACCAGCAATAATAACGAGAATAGTTTTTTAAACATTTTAATCATGAAAAAGAAAACATAGAACTTGGAAGAAGACTTGAAAGAACAAAATGACTTGTGTCATCTTCATATGAAACTAATATTGTGTAAGATTTATTTTTAACTGAGTTAAAACACACACACACACACACACACACACACACACACACACACACACACACATTTAATACTTTTAATTATATAATTGTGCCCATTTTTATATATGTGAAATGGACAAAAGTAAACTATGAATTAGTAAAGAATGTGCCTATCTGTGAAAAGGTAGTTTCTTCTAAATGAAAACTTAGAATGTCTTCTCTTTGATTAAAATATTGTGGTTTAAATTAAAGACTACAACCAAATTTAAGATGCTTACCTGTTTCACACACATGAGATAAAATGGAATAAATATAATTTTGAAAGCTACCTTAAACTGCTTATTGGCCACAAAGATAATAATATATATTTTATGTGACAAATGTTTATTGTGTTGTTACAATGTTTTATAATAATTTGCAAAATGTTAGTTATAATAATGAGGATACTTACTAGAATATCTTTCAATTCCATCCATTTAGTATATTGATGATGGTCATTAAATTACTTTTATGTTCCTAAAGCTTGTTCTTAAACAAAGTGTCACAGTCATTATTCAAATTGATTTTAATGAAATGTTTTAAAAAAATCAACTAACAGGTAAGTTGTTTCTTACATTCAGATGGCTATTATTTTTTAACCAGAGTTTACCTGTTCAGACAGATCTATAAAATATTGACAGGTATTTCTTTTATGAATGCATTCAACATCTTGCTTATAGGCTATAGAACAACACTCAGGCATATTCCTGTGTAGATGAAAAAAAATTATAGTGATATTGCAAAAATATTGGACAAAAGCTGTTGTATTATTACAGAAATATTTTTGTATTATTACAAAAAACGTGTACAAAAATATTGTACAAAAAGCTGTTGTATTGTATTACCAATCACTCTGTACCTGATGTGTATACATTGATGCCATGAAGCCTCACTCCCATGTCTTATGAAGTGGACTTGATCCACGAAAGCTCACATTGAAATATAAGTTAGTCTTTAAAGTGCTACAACGTTTTTCTTTTGTTTTGTTTATTCTTCGATGCGCCTGTTGCATTATGTTTTTAATACCCATATAACCTACAAGGTATACAGTTTAATAATTCCAGATTATGGACTGTGAAATTACTTCTTCATGCTTCTACCAGGCACATGAAAGGTGCAGCATATGCCTGATAATAGGGTAGAATGTACATTCTTTGCATTGTTCAGATATACTTGAAATATTCTTGAACAAATAAATTTAAACAGGAGTGTGTTCCTTTCCCATCAAGCCAACAAAGAAAGCTACATCTAAATATAGTGTCAAGAATATGTCTTGTCACAAAAAAAATTAACATTTTGTAAGAGCTGCAGGTAGCAAGCAGTCTCACAGAAGTAGTTCAGACCACTCTTTCTTATGGAGAAAATTGGTATCTTTATCAGGGCCTGAATTGTAAATACCGGAACCATTTAACCGTATGAAAAAGACACACTGCAACACTTTCTTCATAACAGAGAAAGGAGCTATTGTCAAGAAAACAATGACCCCATGTCTTATTTATCTTGAGTCAATAAACTAAAGCATGCATAATATGCTGTTATTCTGTGGATTCTAAGCTGGTACTAGTCATACAGTGGAATCAAATGTGGAAACAAATTGTATGGAGCATTTAAAATTGATGAATGATATGTGAGAGGGAGAGCCGCAGGTAACTAGGAGAAGGTTCCAACTCAGCCCCCCCCCCCCCGTTTATTTCCCTTCAGGATATAGCCCTCATCTCTGCTTTTAATATTATGCCATATAGCCAGTCTTTGTTCCCTTATAGGCATACAGTAAAACTTTGCATAAAGAGCGCCTCGCTTAGAGACTAACTCGCTTAAAGAGCAGAATTTTCTCTCAATGGTCACCTCGCTTAACAGCTAAAACCAGCCAAAAATTCACTTAATAGCTAAATTGGGGTTTGCAATCCCCCCCCCCCCCCGAAGTCACAATTGGTCACTTACAATAGTGTTTTGCTTAAAGAGCAAACTTGCTTAAAGAGCAATCCCGTGGGACGCATTATGCTCTTTAAGCGAGGTACCAGTGTATTATTATTTTATAAATCATACAAGTGAGCAAGGCTGTACTGTATTTTCTCTTCTTAGTAAGATACCCAAACAATACAAATATTTTTCTTTTCTTTCATCTGTTTTAACTATGGGATACATGTTTTCAGATTTTAATACGGGTCTTGCAGACTAGTAAAGGTGTCAAGTGAAGAAATTGTACACATATTTGGAGGACTCTAAATATATTTGAAGAGCTGAATGAGAAAAATAGGCATGTTTAATGTCACTCCGATTACTTGTTAGCACAAACTGCTATTTAAAGACAACAGAGTGTTGAGAGTGTTGCTTTTGCTGCTTGTAAGCATGATAGATGGACAATATTTCACAGTTTACATTAGAAAATACCTTTGTGAGAAAAGTAATTATCCAAAGATTATTAGAACTTTGGATATTAAGATTTTCTGTTTAAATTTTAATTGGCTTTTTTTTCATGGTAGGTAATTGGATTGTTCCCGTATGTTGATGAAAAGGGGGCACTGGGCTAATTGGTTCTGGTGCATATATGTATTTTAAGAAAATATGTAACTCTTAACATCTGTCTTGCAATATAATTTCTTTAAAAATATTAGTATATTTTGCCAGATATAAATAGCCAGTCATTTACATTTCCTGAGTGTCCTTCTTTACCTACTGCTGAACATGTCTATACCACTATATCTTGTGAATTTCATTTAAGAATAATAGAATATGCATTATAATTTGGAGAATTTCTAGCCATTTTTATTAAATTTATTCATTCAAATTATGAATTGTTGCAGTGCCCAATGTTACTCATTTTCCATCTAATTATGTTAATTTCACTAATACAGCTGAATAAAATCTATAGAAGATACCAAGCAACTGAGGAGCAAGCAATTTGTTGCCTCCCACAAGTTATTGGTCTTCAACTTCTGTCAGCCCTTGTCAGCATAACAAATGGTAGGGGATAGTGGGAGTTGTAGTCTAACAACATCAAAAATATCCTCCATCAGCCCCAGTTAGCATAACAAATAGTAGAAACTGATGGGAATTGTAGTCCAACAACAATGCCAATAGTTTACCATTACTGCTTTACTAGTGGTATTATTTATATTTCTAAGCTCAGGTTGCTTTGAACAAGTGTAAAACAAGTGGAGGACCCTCTTAAAGCAGATGCATGTGTGAAAAGGATATTCGGAATACAGTACAGTACTGAAATTGTTGTTGCCTGGAATTTTTTTTTTACTTATTAGTTGTAACATGTTTTCTTTCCATTCATAACTCATACCTTCTTGTTGTTGTCTTTTACCCCTTCGGGTGTCGAGGGAGATACAAGGTTCTTTTTCTGGCACTTCTAGTGGCCTCCACCAGCGTTATTTGGTGTTCTTGTAACGTTTCTTTGATGTTATCTCTCCATCATCCTCTGGATCTGCCTCTTGTTCCTTGTCCTCCTCTTTTCACATATGCTTTCTATGAGGGGTGTGTGTGTGTCTATTTTTATGTTATTTTATTTATTTTAGTTTTATTATTATTTATTACTTTTTATTTTTTCTTTGGCTCCACTCACAACGGCATGACATCATGATGTCGGCTCCGCCCATGACATGACGTTGGCCCCACCCACAACATCATGATGTCACGGTGGGGTAGTAAAAACGTTGACATCCCACCACTGGGTAAAGGTGTTTGATAAAATTGGAAAAATAACATCACAAAGGATTTGCATGACTCCAGCACTGGGTTTAATGAATTTATTTTTAGATTCCAATGCAGTATCACATCACAAACAGTTAATAACTTTTCTGTCTTTAGCAGCTACACAAACAATTGCTTAATCTTGGAAAGCAGATGTAAAATTTCAATAAATGCTTGGGAATCTAGACCACAGAAATGAGCACCCTCACTGTATATTCACAATTAATGTACTAAAATTCCAGCACAGGCTCATTTTGTAAAACTTTGCTCCCTTTTATTCAGTATTTTAACAATTATACCAATCCTTTTAGCAATCTCCCACTCTCCCTGTTTATTAATGGAAAAACATGTTAATTTAACTTAATCAGACCATCTGATGCTCTGGTTGTGTATGTTATTTTTGAGGTTTGGAAATTTTTATTGCCATGTTTGTATAATGTATTTTTATTTCACTAAACTTTTAAATTAATTTTAAAAGCATAAAGGATTTATGCCAGTTAAACTTTATGATGAATGAAAATGGATAGAACATGTATCACATCATGTAAAGAGTTTAACAAGAAGAAATAGTTGACAAGCCCTTTATTAACCTCATGGCCAAATGTGGCACTTTATCCTGAAATATTGCACTACAGAATGAACTCACCAAAAGGTGCCTTCATTTTGGCAGTTTCACGCCTGACCTAGAAACGGAAGAAGAAGCAACTTGATCATTCTTTTAAATTCTCAAGCTTATAAGACAGGGATGCCCAAACTACAGCCCATGGAAAAGATCCGGTCCCCAATGTCAATTCATCGGGCCCACGAAGCCCTCATTGCTCCTTGAAGTGGAAGAAAAACGTGCCCATATGAATTGGCATCAGGGGCAGGATGTGGGCTGTAGTAACCGGCCCCCTGAACCATATGACCTGCCTGTGTCCCAAAATATTTGGGCACCCCTGCTATAAGATGATTGTGCTGTATTAGCAAGTAATGGGCAATGATAAAGATGATTACTACCCTACCTGTTCTTTTCTTATATTAACCAATTTCACACTGGCCACATATCAGGTTACTTGCTTTCAATGCAGTCCTATTTTATTGATTTAGAGAAACGTATATTTGAAATGTGATTGCATATTTTCATCTTTAAAAAGCAGGAAAAGGAAGAGAATACCACAGAAAGTTCTGATTCTGAATATGCCATCTCATCTGAAAGTTCAGAAAGAAATAAAGTTATAACTCCATCGCTGTCTTCACATCAAATGAGTAAAAGTTCTACAGTACTAAGAAAGTATGTGAGTATAATGGACCCAGCTTTAGCTTTCTTCTGTGCAGCAATACAAACATTTCCTTTTCCCACATTCGAACATTTATCAGTAGGTTAACACACACACCATTCAGTTTAATAGAACTTATTCCCAAGAAAAAAATTAACCTGCATCTCTCTACCTATTAACTCAACAGTTAACCCTGTTTGAAGTTAATGGAACTTATTTATGGGCACAAGGTTATATTAAAATTTTAGCCTCATCACATGAATAAATGTCACTAAACTTGGCTGGACTTTCTTTTGAGTACAATGAGATACAGGATTACTTAAAGATACAGTGTCCAGAATCATTCTCTTCTTGGGCTGGCAATACACGAGTGCCCAAAACGCTTGCACTGTTTTAGGTAGATAGGATACTGTAGCCCAGAGTTCTTAATGATTTCTTTAACTATAAATTTGGATATACTAGGTGTTATTAAACACTTTTTTTAAAAGTCAGGAGACTAAATTCTTTTTTTAAAAAAGCCTCTGATATATGAATGTGGGATATTGACTTGGTGTCCACAGTTCAAAGGGACTGTGATAATTAGTGGTTAAGACACTGAACCTGATGACTGGAAGGTTGGCAGGTCAGCAGTTTGAGACCCAAGTGTTGCATGACGGAGTGAGTTCCCATCTCTGTCCCAGCTCCTGTCAATTTAGCAGTTTGAAGGCAAGAGATTGTAAGTAGATAAATAGGTACTGCTTAAGCGGAAGGCATCAGTATTCAGTGCGTTCCGGTGTCTAGTCATGCCTGCCACAGGACCACGGAAATGTCTGCAGATGCAGACAGCACTGTCTCTTTGGCTGTAAGTGGAGATGAACACCTCACCTTAGAGTCAGATACAACTGGCTTTCGAGCAAAGGCAACCTTTACCACAATTCAAAGTGTCAGAAAATGGTCTTAGACTCTCTTTGCAATATCAATATCTCAATGACTTGAGAGAAAAGATATTTACTTACAATATACTCAGAAATTCTTAACAGGATTTGGTATCTGGTTCATTGCAATAAGATGGTTATTCAGCTCAGTTACAAAAGAAGCGTATAGAGGTTTGTCCTTCATTACAGCCATGTACAGAAAGTGCTCACAATGGTTTCTTGTCCCTCACAAACAAATGGCCAACAACACACAGCAAATACAGAAGCAAGTGATTAAGGTCAGGCAATCACATTTTAGGTGAGAAGATAAGGGTTTTCCCAATTGATTAGGAAATCAAACATGTAGGTAAGTTAGTTCCAGTAACAGAAACTCTCTCCCAAGGATTATTTGTTAACCCTTTGCATGCAAAATTGCTCTGTTCCCAATATCCCTTCATAGTTCCACACTTACTAAGTTTTATTTTATGCAATAAGTCCCATATTAAATTGTAGATCTTGAAAGTAATCTCTTGAGAGAGGCTATCAAGATATCAGCTATCTTTTCTGTTGTTGGACAACAGACTATCTAGGTCACATCTTTTGCAGTCAGGTTGTGCATGAGCTACTATCTCACACTAATGTACTTAGTGTCTGCTTCTAGTTCCAAGGCAAATTTATGCAGCTCTAATTGTCTTTCATTATCTGTGATGACTTCACTCCCTTCTTTCCAAAGTCTTCTAACAGCTTTTCCAACCATAGATGTTCTTTGCATGCTTTTGGTGCTGCAATAAATTCACTCTATGGAAGACAAATCTAAAACATCTTGTTCATGACTGGACCATGAAATAGGTAAAGGTAAAGGTCTTCTATGCTCAAAAGCCAGTCATATCTGACTCTAGGGTTCAGTGCTTAGCTCTATTTATAGCCTAAGAGTCAGAACTGTCTGTATGTGCAGACATTTCTGTGGACATGTGACAGGCATGCACGGAACACTGTTTACCTTTCCACTGAAGTGGTACCTGTTTATCTACTTGCAATTTCTTGCTTTCAAACTGCTAGGTTGGCAGGAGCTGGGACAGAGATGGGAACTCACTCTGTCATGTAGTACCCAGGAATCAAACTCAGCAAGTTCAGCGGCATAACCACTTGAGCCACCGCAGTCCCACACCATGAAATATACCCATCACTATACATGAACAGAAAACCCATAGTGGACCCATAATCTGTGCTATCCCCTGTCCAGTCTGCATCTGTGTACTCTGTATTTTCGGCTTCTGCTGGCTGGAAGTCTTAGCTTAAAATTATTTTCAACTATCTAGCTATTTGTTTATCTGCTGTACAGTCAACTGTCCAATCAATCTGGTAAAAATGGAGTCTTGACATCTAAGTACTTGTCTCTTTTTGGATACTGCTATAGTCAGGATCATTCATCAAAGTCTTCACTATATGTTTGTAGAAAACCTCTAGTAACTAGTCTTGTGTTGTATAGTTCCACTTCCCCAATATGCAGATGGCACCCAGTTATATATCTTGGCCTGTGGGGACCCAAGTGATGCAGTGGAAGTCCTATCCAGGTGTCTGGAGGCTGTCAGGGTCTGGATGGGGGACAACGGGCTACAGCTGAATCCTGGCAAGACAGAGTGACTGTGGGTCAGGGGTCCTGTGTTATCTCGGGAGCTACCATCTTTGGTTCTGGATGGGGCAGTTTTACATCAAACAGACCTGGTGCGTAACTTGGGGGTCCTCCTGGACTCGTGACTACTGCTCGAAGAGCAGGTGACAGTCATGGCCAGGAGGGCTTTTGCACAACTCCGTGTTGTGCGCCGGCAGTTCGGTAGTGAGTGCACTTGACTACTACCAAGTTAAAATGAAAAATAACAGGAGCATTTTCCATGCAGAGAGAGGCTCTGTGAATGAAGAAAGAGAAATGAACTTTAGGAATTAAATGAAGTCAAATATTCCCATAATATTCAGTCTGATCCTGAGATCATTTCCAACTAACCTTTATCTGGATCTAATGGAGGTTTTGTTTCTGTTTTTACCACAATCATTTAAGATGAGAATGGAAAGAATGTGATAGAAGCAAAAAGGACTGTTGCCATGACTAAATTCAGAAGCCTTTGGACTCCTTGAGTTTACCATTCTCAACACCTCTTTTCTGAGTCACAGCACTCATACTGTTTCTTGGAGAAGGAGCATTTAAAGAGGGGACTATAATGTGAAAGATGCCCTCTTCTTTAAACACAGTTTCTCCTTTCAGTTTCTGATTGTACATTTTGGCTCATATCAGGAAAATAATAGGGGGGGGGGGAGGAATAAGATGAACAATCACATACATGTGGAATAGTGTTATCACACATTAAGCAAAATTATAGAGAATAGATCTGTCAGTTGATATTAGCCATGATAGCAACAGATGGAACCTCTGTTTTCACAGATGGTATAGCCCTGATTGCCAGATGGTGGGGAACACACAACAGGAGGAAATATATCTCTATCATGCCATATTTGTGATTTTTCCAGGGGGATCTATCTGGCCGCTGGACAAGATGGAGTTTTGTTCTGATCCAGCAAGATATTTTCTCTACTTTTACTTTAGGGTTATTTGTTGTTGTTTGACATGGGGGGAAATTGTTTGTTTGCAAACATTTGAAATCTTTATTTATTGTTTGGTTTGGTTCTCAGTATTGCCTTTAAAAGGTTAACAAAGACTGCATACATCTTTATAAAAACCACATCAATAAAATACTCTGAAATTGTTCAAACTGTACAAACAGTAACAAAATATTAAAATACTGTAACACAAATTGCAAGTAGTGTGCTGGACAGTTGTCTTTTGGATTTAAATGAATTTTCCCTTTTGAAAAGTAAAACATATTATTGTATTAACTTATTGATTGTCACCCATCCTTTTAGACTCTCTCAGACAAGCAAACACTTTTTATTGAGAACATTGTTAATTATAATCTTATGCACTTGTGTAATCCTTGGTTTTTGCTGAAAATACTGATCTTTAGACAGCTTTTCTTCAGCATTTTTGTTGACTTTCATCTGTCTCTAGGTTATTTCTAAGATGTTTAACTTGGCTCTATGCTATCTGTCACCATTGCAACTGAGCCAGGGTTTGGAAGAAAAAGTCACAAGCAAGATGAATTATAATTGAATTTATCCTCATCCCCTCTGCAGCTGATTCTTAGTGTATTCAGCATTCTTTGCCTAACCTATCCATTGATATCAGCAGGACTCAAAAGTAATGTCAATTGCCTTCTATTTTATAACAACTCTCTTTTATAGTAAAGGAAATGTTTAAAAACATGTTGCCCTTAGAGTCTGTGGTCAATGCCTATAAGGCAGAGGGAAGGCAAGGCCTTTCACTAGGAATGAAACCCTCTCTCATTTTACATACTTTCATATGTAAAATAGCAAAACTACCATGTTCTTTCCTCTTTGTCTGCCAAATTACAAGATATAATATATTCCTGTTTACAAGAATTCTCGTGACTTTTGTGGGTTGGGCAGGATGGGAACAAAAGGTAGCAGGAGACCAGACTACTCCTTTTCTCCTTTTGCCTTATCCTGCCTTTTACTTCCAGAAGGTATATCCCTCAATTTATGGCAGAAGAGAAAGCTAATTTTCCTCAGATTTATTCACCTCATTAGAAATACTACTGTCTGTTTGTTCTGTTCCTTATCTCACTATCAGGCTCACAGAGTGCAATCCCACAAGCATCACCAGTTTCTTCTCAGGATGCCTTGACATGTAGAGAAACCTAATCTCATTAAGAATATGTAGCTATGCGAGTATCCTTCACTTCCTGACCCCCTTCTTCTTCTTCTTCTTCTTCTTCTTCTTCTTCTTCTTCTTCCTCTTCTTCTTCTTCTTCTTCTTCTTCTTCTTCTTCTTCTTCTTCTTCTTCTTCTTCTTCTTCTTCTTCTTCTTCTTCTTCTTCTTCTTCTTCTTCTTCTTCTTCTTCTTCTTCTTCGGTGAACTTTCAGAGGAGGAAGTTCTAAACATGGCTGCTCCCATCTCTCATGAGGAAGTGCCAGCTGCCGTGGCAAGGCAGGTCTAACTCTACTCCAGGACCCGACGGAGTGCCTTATGCGTATTACAAAGAATTTAAGGAGCCCGTGTCAGGAATCTTGGCGGCTTGTTTCAATCATGCTCTGCAGAAGGGAGAACTTGGAGATACCTTTTACAAAGGAACTCTGGTTCTGTTGTCTAAAGAAGGAGATCTGACTAATCTGGCTAACTGGCGACCTATAACCTTAACTAACGTAGATTATAGGTTGCTGGCAAAGGTGTTGAATAGAAGGTTGACTAAGGTGACGGGAAAATTGGTAACGAAGGGTCAAACGTCATCTGTCCCCGGGAGAAAGATGACAGAATGACTGGGGATCATTTGGGAATTTTTTGAAGGAGCAGGACAGTTCAGGGAAGAAAGAACTCTCCTACAGATGGACCAGTCCAAGGCCTTTGATAAGGTGGACCAAACCTATCTATGGAGGGTGCTAGAGCTGAAGGGAGTTCCGATGCAATTTGTGGCATGGCTGAAAAATCTGTACAGTCGGGTCACGGTGCAGCCACAGGTGAATGGATGGAAAGGGGCAGAGATCCCCATTCGTTCTGGGTTGCGTCAGGGCTGTCCGCTGAGTGCAGCACTGTATGTGCTGGCATTGGATCCACTTTTGACACTGATAGAACAAGACAGCCGGATCGGGGGTTTCCTACCTTTTAGGAGAGACCTTGATGGTAGGGAAGCAGATAGGAAAATCAAATTTGTTGCCCACGCTGATGACGTTTATGTTTTTACATCGGGAGAGCAGGAGTTGGATCAAGTGAAGGAATTATTAGAGGGTTATGGGAAGGCTTCCGGAGCACTCATCAATGCCACAAAAAGCAGAGTGTACATTTTGGGTGGAAAGACTGGAGAACTCAGGGGAAAGACACTAAAAGAAGCTTTGAATGGGGAAGGAGATGATAAAGGTAGCGGGCAAAGTTCAGTCAAGATCTTGGGCATCCTGTTCACTGTTGACCCCAATGGATGGGAAGAGAATTGGAAAAGGTGGGAAGAGGGGGTGGAGAACCGACTGGAGAGGTGGAAACCCTGGAGGCTGGGTCTCTACAAGAAAGTACAGTTCTTCAAAACTTATTGTATACCGGTGGCGAATCATGTGGCGGCTGTGTATCCCCCTCCTCAGAAACTTATAGATAGCATGATGGGAAGAGTTTTTGTTTTCTTGTGGGGAATGAAGGTTTTCCCTCTCCCTAGGGCAGTGGTGTACCGCTCAGTAAAAGAAGGTGGGTTAGGGTTGCCGGCTCTCGGCCCTCTTTTCCTAGGTGCCTTTTTGGCCAATAACTTGAAACAGAAGACTAATGAGGGAGAATCCCGACCAATCAGTGTGCAAGGCGACCTATGGCAAAGCAGAGGATGGGGGAAACAGTGGTGGGAGGAGGGACTCCGTTCTCCCAGATTGACCAGTGCTTCGAAAACAGGAATGAGGCCGTACGTTAGAGATATGGCAGAGGGAGTCAATCATTGGGCGGTGAGGGCAAACACACTTAAGATTGCCGATACAGTGAGGGAGTCAAAGCAAGTTATTTACACTGAGGCCGTAGAGGAAAGAATCGCTAGGCCATTCAGAGAGAAGTGGGCTTCTAAGACTAATCTGCCGGAATATCTGCAGCCAGGAGAGGAGGACTTGTCTGTGTTTAAAGATGGGAATATACCCCTCTGTCTGTGGGAAACAAGGTGGAGGGCATATTATCAGGTACTTAATGTAGGAGCGACCTACCCATGGAAAAAGGAAGAGGATCAGCAGTGCAGGAGGATAAGATGCCAGAATGTTAGAGGTGGGATAACAGGCCAGAAACCCCCGAGAGAAACCTGTTCGCATTTTGCAAAAGAATGTCGTTCATCGCAATAAATTTGGGGAGCTCTGGCAAGTAAATTGGACTGTCCTTATTTAAAGGAACAGAGAACAGAGACGATTCTATTGGGGACAGAGCCAGGAAAGGGGTGGAAGGGGTCGAGAAAGAAAGGGAAGCTGGAGAACTGGAAAGTCCTTGGTTCGATTAATCAGTCTGTTTGCCTTAAGTGCTCTGATGTTCCAAAGGGGACAGGAAGGGAAGACAAAGCTGACAGATCCCAAACAAGCGGTGGACAGTGTGATGGCAAGGCTCAGAGTATATGCTAAAAGAATGATGGTAAGACAGAAGGAACCCGACAGATACAAATGGTGGCAGTGGTTGACAGAAAGAAATTTGGGAATAACTTAGAATATTAAAAGTTAAGTTTCATGTAAATGACAGTATAATTGTAAATATTATTGTTCTTTTGGTATTGTATATACTGTATATTTCCTTCCACAATCACTATATCTGTAACTATGTTTACTGAGTTGAGTTGTTGAAAGTGATGACAAGTTTATGTAGTTCACCTCGACAGATGGTTCTGTAGTAAGAATTTTATCAATAAAAAATTTCCTTCTTAAAAAAAAATTCTTCTAATTCTTCTTC
Organism: Furcifer pardalis; assembly: GCA_030440675.1. Classification (NCBI taxonomy): domain Eukaryota; kingdom Metazoa; phylum Chordata; class Lepidosauria; order Squamata; family Chamaeleonidae; genus Furcifer; species Furcifer pardalis. The sequence continues at coordinate 80,578,580 of CP126894.1, read as the reverse complement.
TTCTTCTCCTCCTTCTTCTTCTAATTCTAATTCTAACTTTAATTCTAATTCTAATTCTAATTATTCTAATTATTCTTTCTACTCTTCCTCCTCCTCCACCCCATCAGGTGTTGAGGTAGATGCAAGGTTTTTGTTCTGGCACTTCTAGTGGCCTCCACCAGTGTTATTGGGTGTCCTTGTAATATTTCTTTGATGTTATCTCTCCATCTTCCTCTGGGTCTGCCTTGTGGTCTTTGTCTTTCTCCTCTTTCTACACATGCCTTGTTAGGTATGGAATTACAAGACATTCTCTCCAAATGGACAAACTACTTTATTTGTTGTCTCTGTATGTAGTGCAACATTGGTTCTGTTCCAATTCTTTCCTTTATAGCCTCATTCCTAATTTTATCCCTTCTACTCACTCCTATAGCCTTCCTCAGACATCTCATTTCCATGGTGACCAACTTTTGCTTTTGTTTTGTTGTAAGTGTCCATGTTTGGCACTTGTAACATAAGGTGGGGATGAATATGCTTTGTATGAGGTGTTTCTTTGTGCTGATTGGTACTACCTTATGTTGTAAGAGCTAACTGTCCCAATATTTGGTTTGCCTTACTGCACTGTATGATAATCTCTTCATCCATTTTGCCATTTTCAGTAAATGTTGTTCCTAGGTACAGTAAAACACCGGATAACACTAAAACTTGGTTCCACAAGTCTTGGTGTTATCCGATTTTTAGTGTTATCCGATCCATGTTAAAATCCTATGGGAAGGATCGGATAACGTTAAAACTCCATAGAGATACATTGTAACTGCACAGGCTTTAACGGTTGTTATCCGATCCATCCCATAGAACCTTAACGTTATTCGATCCAATTCTCTTCCCCAGATTACTTAACATTATGCGATTTTAGCATTATCCGATCCAATCGTTATCTGGTGTTTTACTGTATTTGAATTCTGCCACCTGTTTTACACTTGCTCCCTTTATCTTGATATCTAGAGTGTGCTATTTCCTTCCAATTGCCACTACCTCAGTCTTCTCTTTATTGATTTTCATATTATTTATCTTACATTCTTGGTTCATGGATGTAAGGTGTTGTTGTAGTCCTGACCTTTCACCATCTTAAAATATGTGCTAATGAGAAATCGGTAAGGTCCACTCCAGATAAAGCTCTGCCTAGCCTTCAAGACAGCCATGTTCAGAATCTATTTTCTTCTATCAGGGGTGGGACTAGAGATCTTTTCAAAAAAAATTGGGGAAATCAAGGGAACATTTAAAGCAAAAATGACCATGATAAAGGACAAAGATGGCAAGGAGTTAGCTGATGCAGAAGAGATAAAGAAAAATGGAAACAGTACACAGAGGAACTCTACAAAAAGGACCTCAACTCTCCTGATAATTTCAATGATGAAGAAATTGAACTTGAGCCGGACATCCTAGAGAGAGAAGTCAGAAAGCCCCTAAATAGCACTGCAAAGCCAGTGGAGATGATGGTATCCAAGTTGAACTTTTCAAAGCCCTAAAAGATGATGGAATCAAATTATTGCATTCTATATGCCAGCAGATTTGGAATTTCTGATATTCCTTTGTTTTTTCCATGATCCATCTTATGTTGGCGATGTGGTCTCTAGTTCCCCTGCCTCTTCTGAACTCCTCAGGGTAATGCCAAAGAATGCTCAAATTACCAAACAATTACACTCATCCCACACACTAGCAAGGTGATGCTCAAGATAATACAAGATAGACTGCAACAGCATGTGGAGAGAGAATTACCAGAAGTGCAGGCGGAGTTCAGAAGAGGCAGGGGAACTAGAGACCACATCGTCAACATAAGATGGATCATGGAAACAACAATGGCCACAGGATTGGAAAAGATCAGTATATGTTCCAATCCCCAAAAAGGGTAATGCCAAAGAATGCTCAAATTACCAAACAATTACACTCATCCCGCACACTAGCAAGGTGATGCTCAAGATAATACAAGATAGACTGCAACAGCATGTGGAGAGAGAATTACCAGAAGTGCAGGCGGAGTTCAGAAGAGGCAGGGGAACTAGAGACCACATCGCCAACATAAGATGGATCATGGAAAAAACAAAGGAATATCAGAAACAAGTCTACTTCTGTTTCATTGATTACACTAAGGCCTTTGACTGTGTAGACCACAACAAAATGTGGCAAGTAATTAAAGATATGGGAATACCAGAACACCTTATATGCCTCATGAGAAATCTGTACATGAAGCAAGAAGCAACAGTTAGGACAGAATATGGAATGACGGAGTGGTTTGGAATAGGAAAAGGAGTAAGACATGGCTGCATTTTGTCACCCTGCTTATTCAACTTATACACAGAGCACATAATGCGCAATGCAGGGATGGAGGAGTCACAATTTGAGATCAAAATTGCTGGGAGAAACATCAACAATTTGAGATATGCAGATGATACCACCCTGATGGCAGAAAATGAAGTGGACCTAAAGAAGTTCCTGATTAGGTTGAAAGAAGAGAGAGAAAAAGCTGGTTTGAGACTCAATATAAAGAAAACAAAGATCATGGCAACAGGCCCTATCAGTATCCGGAAAATAGATGGGGAAGAAGTAGAAGCAGTGACAGATTTTACTTTCCTAGGATCAAAGCTCACTGCAGATGAGGATTGCAGCCATGAAATAAAAAGGCGACTGATTCTTGGGAGACAAGTGATGAGAAACCTGGGGAGCAGAGACATCAAATTGCAAACAAAAATTCGTATAGTCAAAGCAATGGTATTCCCAGTGGCAATGTATGGTTGTGAGAGCTGGACCATTAGGAAAGCTGAGCGCAGAAGAATAGATGCCTTTGAAATGTGGTGTTGGAGGAGAGTTTTGAGAGTCCCCTGGACAGCAAGGAGAGCAAATAGGTCGATCTTGGAAGAAATCAACCCTGACTGCTCCTTAGAAGGTCAAATAGTAAAGATGAAGCTAAGGTACTTTGGACATCAATTGAGAAGAGAGGACTCGCTTGAGAAAGCCTTGATGCTTGGAAGGGTTGAGGGCAAAAGAAGAAGGGGCGGCCAAAAATGAGATAGATAGATGGTATTGTGGACACAATGGGCACAGAGCTGAGCGAGTTGAGGAGGATGGCGGAGGACAGGAGTGCCTGGCGGACAGTGGTCCATGGGGTCGCAAAGGGTCGGAATCGACTGTGCGACTGAACAACAAAAAATGGCTCTTTTTATTAGGCAGGGGTAACCATCAAAAAGAAGTTGTCTTTAGCCTTCTTATGTTAGAGGAGAAGCATTTGAAGCTGAACTCTGTACTTTGACAAGTTCATATAACAAACTTTGTTCTCTAATCAATTCATAAGACATGCAGACTTCTAGTGTTAAACCTGCATTTTGTATTGTGCTTAGAAGTGAACTAGCAATCAATGAAACTGCCTTCAACTTTCCTCAACATTATTCTCTTCTCCAGCAAGTCTTGTCTTTTCATGATGTGCCCAATTTAGTCAATTTTGCCTCTAAGAGAGAGCTCAGGTTTGATTTGGACCCATTTGTTTGTCGTTCCAGAATTCCAAGGTATCCACAGAGCTCTCCTCCAGCACTGTGTTTTGAATGAATCAGTTAATTGTGTCAGCTTTATCGACTGTTCAGCTTCCACATTTATTACATACTAATTAGGGACTCAATAGTGTGGATGATCTTTGTCTTAGTCTCGGACAATATATTCTTACATTTGATTATATTCTCTAGTTTCTTCACAGATGCCCTTCCAAGTCTCAATTTTCTTCTTTTTTCTTGGCTGTGTTTCCATTTGCTTTTATGATGGAACTGTGGTATGCAAACTCTTTAAATAATTTCAGTTACTTCATTTGCTCAAATTAAAACTATATAATTCTTTTCCAGCCATGATTTTTGTCTTCTTACTTTTTAGCTGCAGTCCTATTTTTCCACAACATGCTGTGTGAGTGTGGAGAGATGCAGAATACAGCTCATTTCCGGTCACTATTGAAAACTTGTAGAAAGACAAAAAGGTTTGGCACTTTTAAGTCTGACTTGAATGTGAAGAAAAAAAAGACTTTTTACTTCATCAGGAATCATTTCAAGTCATTGCTGCTTTCTGCCATTAAAATGCTGTCATCTACATATAGTAAATTACTGATTCTATCAATGTTCAGTCTGCCTTCTTCTGAGTGTAGTCCAGCTTTCCATGTGTACTTTATACAGATTGAACAGAGAGGGAGATAAAATGTGCTTTTCTCTGACACGTTTGCGCATGGGGAATCATTCTGTTTCTCCATATGCTGTCCTAACTATAGCTTCTTGCCTATGTTATAGCTTACACATCAAGACAATCTAGTGTTGAGGCACACCCATTTCAGAATGATCCATACGATCTCATATTCCACTTTGTTTGACCCAGTGATTCCCAGTGAACTAAAACTGGCAGAAACATTCACCATTAGCTATGCTGGTCAAGATTTCAAGAACATCTGTGGACTCAAGGTTCGGGAACCAGTGGTTTAATTTATAAACCATAGATATTCTTCTGAAAATTTTAGTACACTCCAATATTTAATGTATATTGATCATTAGTGCTTCTTTATTTTTGGAATCCAGCCTGAACACTGGACATTTCTTGATTGATACAAGATTAAATTCTTTGTTGCCACACCTTGAGCATCACTTTGCTTGGATGTGAAAATAATGCAATGATCCTATTGTACATCTCTTTTTTTTTGGAAGATTGGAATGTACATTGAACATGTCAAGTCTATGGACCATTGTTTTGTTTTTCATGTTTGCTAGTGTATTCTTGTTAAGAGTTTGACAGATTCATTCTCTGCACCCTAAAATAGTTATACTAGTACCCCATTGACTTATGGTGATTCCCCCCCCCCTTCCAACAGCTTTAAAAGCAATTTAACATTTTAAAATTGCAGGTACTTCATTGTAAGATACTTCTTCAAAGGGATCTCTTATTTATTCAGTATATTGCTTCCATGTTCTTATTATTTAATCTTGGACAGAGAGTACCATACATACTCAACTATTTTTGTTGTTCAGTCGCAGAGTCTATTCTGACCCTTTGGAACCCCATGGACCACCGTCCGCCAGGCACTCCTGTCTTCCACCATCCTTCTCAACTCGCTCAGCTCTGTGCCCATTGTCTCTATAATACCATCGAGCCATCTCATTTTTGGCTGCCCCCTTCTTCTTTTGCCCTCAACCTTTCCAAGCATCAAGGCTTTCTCAAGTTAGTCTTCTCTTCTCATTTGATGTCCAAAGTACTTTAGCTTCATCTTTACTATTTGACCTTCTAAGGAGCAGTCAGGGTTGATTTCTTCTAAGATTGACCTATTTGTTCTCCTCACTGTCCAGGGGACTCTCAAGACTCTCCTCCAACACCACATCTCAAAGGCATCTATTCTTCTGTGCTCAGCTTTCCTAATGATGCAGCTCTCACAACCATACATTGCCACCAGGAATACCATTGCTTTGACTAGACGAATTTTTGTTTGCAATGTGATGTCTCTACTTTTCACTATGTTTCCCAGGTTTCTCATCACTTGCCTCCCAAGAATCAGTCGCCTTTTTATTTCATGGCTGCAATCACCATCTGCAGTGAGCTTTGATCCTAAGATCCCTGATCTACTGATCTAGGCATTCACTTTTTTTTTTGGCTAATGGAGCTGTCTTTCTCATCTTTCCTGAAATCATCTATTGTTTCAATTTGTAGTTCTTGTTCATAGTCAGCTGAGTTTATTTGTGTAAATCTGTTCTTTATATGGACTTCACATTAATCAGAAATATTATTTAAATCATATTTAGGCACTATGGTACTTTTAGTGTTCTTTTCCAGTTGTTGTTTTTGTACTAACTGTTAATGATCATTACCACAATCTGTTCATGGCTCTTTTATTTTTTTTGGCAGAAAGTACAGGCTATCTATCTTTTATTTCCAAATGTGTACATCTGATATCTATATTAGTGATGTCCATGTGTACAGTCAACTGTTTGGTTGTCTGAAAAGGGCTCCAGCTTGATCCACAGCAAAACATCCCCACGGAGAAGCAGAAGTCCTTTTTGGCGTCTTGGAGATCTCCGTGGAACAGCTAAGAAGAGGTCCAGGTTGTCCACCAATCAGCTGGATCCTTTCTGAACTTATCCACAGCTTCATTTTTAAAATTTGTTCTAAGTGGCATATTGCTAGTTCAAATAAACATTTTTTAAAAAAACCATTTGAAGGCAGTTGAAAAGACTGCAGATGATCCACAACAGCATGTCCCTAAAAAGCAGCTGAAGCCCATGTAGCAGGGGTGGCCAACCTTTTTGCACTGCGGGCCTGACGACACTCCCAGAACAGCTGAATGGGCCAGCCCACACCCCTGGAAACAGAAACAGACACATTTATGACTGCTGTAAGTGCACCCACTTCCGCATTTATGTCAGTTGCGGTTGTGTTTGTGCTTGCCCAGGCATGTTTTACAGCTGACGTAAATTTGCCCACTTCTGGGTGTGGGGGAGTCTGTGATGGGCCAGTTAAAATAGCATCATGGGTCGGGTCTGGCCCACGGGCTGCATGTTGGGAACCCCTGCCTTATAGGGTGCTCTGGAGAACTCCATGAAACAGCTAAGAAGCTGATCAATCTTTTAAAAAATGTTTGAAAGAGTGATATGGCACTTTGCACAAATATCTTAAAAAACAGATGGATAACTTGAGAGAAGGAATCCAGCCAGTCAGCTGAACTGCTTATCGGCTGCCACTGCAAATTTTAATTTTTTAATTTTAAATTTTAATTTCCAATTTGTATAGCCACCCAACTCAAAATGACCCAGGGCGGCTCACAGCATTAAAAGCAATACAACAATACAAAAAACGTTAAAACCACACCCATAAAATCCCAATTTAAAGTACTACAAAAATTAAAAGAACGAGGATTAAAAGAAGGAGCAATGTTGCTGTTATTCTATCAGCCAGCAGGCGGGGGCCACCATCTCACTGGTGCCCCACACCTGCTTTGCCAGACAGGTTTTTAGTTCTTTCTTGAAGAGCAGCAACTCCATCTGGAGTCAGAGCTCAATTGGCAGGAGGTTCCATAGGGCTGGAGCTACTAGTATCACCTAATTGGCAGATACAGCTCACCTGATGGCATGGGTGGTGGGGACTGAAGGACAAGGGCACAGATGAGTATTAGTACAAAATAAACCCTCAGTGGGTTATTCAAAATAACCTGTTGGAGGCCAGAATAATGCAGGTTAATACTGATGTCCACACATGTGTTGTGTGAACTTGGATCTTTAAATCATTCTCACCAGTACTAACTATGGGGCAAAAGTATGGTTTTTAAAGCATCTAATTGTGGCCTAAGAGAAATATATCTAAAAGTTAAACCATAGCAAGGTGTTCTTAAAAGCACCTTGAAAATGCTTTGGGTATCTTTTTTGACAATGTTGTGGGTATTTCTTAATCCCTCAGTTATTCTTTCCTTTCCTTTCAGTTATTCATTTGTCCTAATGAAATTTTCTCAGACATGTGTACATAATTGTTATTTTTCACATTACATTAATCCTACTGAAATATAAGACTATTTTTGTCTCCTTTTTTTCCTTGCGAAAGATAACATCTCCCCTTATACAAACAGGGCTAAACAAACAGAAGAAAAGCAAAAAGAATGCCTACTTGGCCATAAGAGTTCTTTGCAATCATCGGTGGTATCAAGGAGGTCAGGGCTTCATGATGGTTCTACACATCAAATAGAATCAGTTCAGAGAAAATCAGAACTAGTCAGCGACAAATCAAACACTACTCATAATTTCTGCCTTATATCACCATCCAAAAGAAACAGACCTGTCAGTGCTCTACCAGGTCAACTAAGGTAATCAAAGCTATTCCATGTTCCTTTTAACTATGTCTGTAACTGCTCTGTCCCTTTTCAACCGATTCAGTGATGATTCAATTGACAGCCTTAAGCTTCTAATAAAAACCACGGTATGATTTGTTTGGATTTATGGCACTTAATAATAGCACAGTAAAATCCTAAATATGTTGACTTAAAAGCAAGTCACTTAGAGTTCAATGCTATGTACTTTCTGATGTATTTAAGACTGATACTTTAATCAGTCAGAGAATTTTTAATGTGGTAGATATTTTGTGTGGAAAGCTTTTAAATGTACAAAAGAGCAGACAAGTCTCAAGTGGAGTACTATGTATTAACATATTTTGTCAGCAATAATACGCCTATTGTGCATTTCTGGAAAATGAGTAAGCCCTTATTTTAATCAATCTGCATGTAGTTTGCATACTTTTTCCTTCTCTGAAATGCATTATGGAAAATTTTGTTGTTTTGTTTTATAGAGCAGGACAGCAGCCATTCTATTCAAATGAGAAGTTACTTTTATATAACTGGTACTGTTGAGAGAGCTTGTTTACACTTTATTAATCTCAAGCTCAAATATGTATTTATCCTTTGCACATTATTTGCACAATCTTGCATTAGTGTAATATCTAGGCCTCGCAAAATGATAAGATTTGTCTAGCTATAGAGTGTAACTGTGTTGCTATGTGTTCCTTCTTAAAAAAACTAAACTAAAAGTGAGGACAATTAAATCCTTTAACATTAAACAAAAGAGACTAAATCCTAAAAGCTGACAAAACACAAAGAGGATGCCCATTAAACTTTTATATTTATTACAAAACAAGTTGTAAAGATTTATTGACTAACATGTTAAAAATATCAATGTAAGAGTAAAGTTTCCACAGATGATGCTGTTGTTGTTGTAATTGATACAAGGCAATAGCCAGGCTTCTAAATTATTATTATTATTATTTGGGGGGAAGGGATTTTTCCAGGAGGGGCAAAAGATTTCAGGAGAGGCAACAATGACACACTCACATATATAACAATGGCATAACGGGGTGGGGTGGGGGCTCTGTTAGCTCAGGAGGGTTTTTGCCCCCCTGGCTATGGCCCTGAATTGATATGTCTATGCTTATTGCAGTGTAAGTGTCACTGAGAACATATTTAATTTCAATATGGCTAGGGTTTGCTTGTGTATCTGCTGAAGTAATAAAACTATCAGCTGTTCTTTTTAACGAAGCAACTTCGTTAAAAATACCAGAAGAGAATTTAGTATTTTGAATTTGAGGCAATCCATAATCCACGATACATTTTTGAATAAAAACAATATTTTACCTTAGTTTGAAGTGTGAAATGGTAAGGTGGTTACTGATTGAAATATAATTTTAATAAGCCCCATGAAAATTAGTAATTCCAACCTAATTTAACTGTATTGCAATTGTTTTGCAACAGAGGCCAGAAGTTTTCTCCCTCAAAATTCCATTTGACCCAGAAGGCTTCTGAAGTACCTCATATTTTCAGACGACGGCCACAGATACTCAGAGTGACTGCTTATAAAAATGGAATAGTAAATATATTTGCCAAAGTCACTGTGCCTCCTTCCATAAAACTAGTAAGTATAAATTTATTTTTGTAGGTACTGTTATTTACTTGGCTAACTCCAATATAGATCCTACCTACAGTTAGAGCCACAAAATTCAAGAGATTTACTATGAACATGTTCCAGTGTATCATTTCTAAGTAGGACAAATAGTGGATTTAACCCATCATTCTGAAAATCCAGAGGTCACTTAAAAACAAACAAACTGCTTAACATTTCTGAATAATTAACATAATTGTTGCTTCTCTACCTTATGTCATATAATGCAGAAGCCATAAGATGTAATAGGAAATGTGGACCTTCTTCACATTATTTAAACCATAATATTGATAGCTAGTGTTTGGCAATTAGATGTCATTCAGTTGTATTTGGGGAAATCAGTTCAGCACTATTTTGATTATTCACAAAAATGTACAAGTTAACATATACACACATTCTTGTTATTAAGTTTTCTTACCTTTTGTCTAGCTGCTAGAGGAGTGTACTGAAAAGCTGAAGCTGACTATGGCTGCACGACGAGTCTTCTTGGCAGACGGCACAGAAGCATTGGATGCTAGAGACATACCCCATGATGCTAACGTTTATATTTCAACTGGAGAGCCCTTTTCAAATCCATTCAAAAAAATCAAAGGTAAAAAAAAAGAGTCAGAGTCAGTGGCTTAAGGGGTGCAATTAAAAATGATTTTCATCCTCTTTTTGCATGGTTTAACAAAACTAATGTTTACTCATTACAGCTCAGTAAGAGGATAATGTGCTTAATGAAAGAAAAATCTACTGACAGCCACGTTTATTGCCCTTCATTAGCATTGGTGCTTAATTTAATATAGATCTGAATAGACATTAGTGAGCCTGCAGGAGGTTAAATGGTGAAAATATAATAAATTAAATCAGAGATTATTGAATTTACGGTTTAGTTTCACTGACATCTAACAGACACAATTCATTAGGCTTATTACACTAGCAAAAATAATAGTTCTGAGTTTGAGTGCTTTATTAATTTAGTCATTTAACCTTTATTAAGACAAAGCTTTAGAGTGATTATCATATTATTTATGCAACAGTATAGAATACAGTCAAACCTCGCATAAAGAGCGTTTCGCTTAAAGAGTAACTAACTTAAAGAGCAGAATTTTCTCTGAATGTTTACTTCACTTAACAAATAAAACCAACCAAAAACTCACTTAACAAATAAATCAGAGGTTGCAAACCCCCCCCCCCCGTCACAACTGGTCACTTACAATGGTGTTTTGCTTAAAGAGCAAACTCGCTTAAAGAGCAATCCTGTGGAACACATTATGCTCTTTAAGCAAGGTACAACTGTATTCAATCTGGAGTTACATTTGGATTTATAGGTATGTCTTTTCTAAGATTATTTTAAAGCAATTTCTTCAAGTAGAAGTTGTGGATGTGATGTCTCAAGTTATTTACTCTTGTAATTTTTTTTCAGGTGCACTTGAAAATAAAAAGCAGAATTGTGTTTATGACTATCAAATTTGTTGCATATGGGTTTTGATTGGTCCATTATTCTACTGGATAGAAGTGTTGTATGACTTTTTAAAAATGCTTTTAAGGGCCAACATTATAATATTCTGGAATGAGCTGAGTGAACCTGTAATACCATACTATTAAGTCTCCTGAAAGCAATACTTTGCCTTGAATAATATCTAAGAAATTAAAAGTTATGTAACTGATCTGATTTCTTAGCCAAATAAAGGTGTTTTGCAGAAGAAAGGTAAAATAAAATATTTGTGTGATGTATTTTCCCCCTCTTAGCTCCATCTATAGTATATTTTTAAATTTTCTGAAGTTGCAGGTTTTTTAAAAATAGGTGAAAACTAATTCTGTAAAACTCATTCTGTAAAATGAATTCATAGTGTGGTAAAGATCCTGGTATGTATACTCATATGTGGTGGACGTGTGATATGCAAAAAATTTTTGGAAAATGGTAGAAAAAGAATTGGAAAAGGTTATGATGTCAGAGATTAGGTTAACCCCAAAAGTTGTGTTACTGGGAGAGACAGATGATGTTAAAATAAACGAGAATAACAAAGAGTTAATGATCACTTTGCTATCTGTGGCAAGACAATTAATCGCCTGTGAATGGAAAAATAAGTTTGTTATTGGTAGAGAAAAATGGTATTAGCACTTAATGATAAATTGACAAATGAAATGAAGATAAGAAGAGAATTAAACATTAAGAATGTATTTTGGAAAATATGGGAACCATTTGTGATATTTGGTCTGATTTGTAATTACTCATTTTGGCAGAGATGAGATATAAATATATATAAGATACTCAACATCCTTAGGATCAATTGTACTGCACGGGGTGTAAAGGTTTGGTGTTTATGTACAGTCAAACCTCACTTAGCGAGTGACTTGCTTAGCGAAAAACTCGCATAACGAGCCTGTTTTTCAAAAAGCAATCTGATTCGCATAACAAAAATTTTCGCTATGTGAGTCAAACTTTCCCTATGGAAAACTCACATAACGAGACTTTCTATGGGGAAAACTCGCATAATGAAAATTTTTTGCTATGTGAGTTTTTCCATAGAAATTTTCATTATGCGAGGTTTTCCATAGGAATTTTCTCTATGAAAAAAAAACCCTCACATAGCAAAAACTCGCATAGCAAGCAGCCTCACAGAATGAATTAAATTCGTTATGCGAGGTTTAACTGTACTATGTTTGCTGTTTGTTTATTTTTTATTATGTATTTGTTTTTTACTTATACCTTTGTTATATGTTTGTTATGTTATATATGTGATAATAAAATGAATTCATAGATCCAAGGAAACTCTCATTAAGACTATATTTTTTCTTCATTGCTTTTACTCTAAAAGTAGGAGGATGTGGAATTTTAAAGCAAAGTTTCTAATAAAGAAATGCATTATTCTTAAGAAGAGCAAAATGTGCTCAGTCCAGTATCTACTTTGTGTAGAAAGATGCTGCAAGAATGATTATCACTCTTAAACACCTATACAATCATTTTTAAAATAGAGGCATATTGTACTTCTAAAATTATGGGAATATTTATCTTTAATCCACTAATTGAGCCATTTAATACATATTTCTGCAGAGCCTTTGAAGAAATTATATCTGGAAGTAACCCTAACTTATGAATTATGCATATAGTGCAGTAATACAGATGATATGACAGTCTTTTTGAATGCAGTCCAAATGATCTATTGAAAATGTTTTAGGCTATTAAGGAGAGTCTAAATTTATTTTAAAATCCTTTGTCATTTCCCCTGAATTCTTTCTGCAACAGTGAATTATTTCCTGTTTTGATAATCAATTATCTTTTATTTTGATGTTTACAGTATGTGGTGATAATCTCCACCAACTTTGTCTTGTATATTAGGAATAGAGGGCTAAATGTACTGTTACAATTATTTTTATCTATCCAGTGGAATAGAGTTATGTAAGGTATTTTCAATAGTTTCCCAGGATATTTATGGATTTTTGTTTCTTCGCCTATACCGCATTTGAGCTCAACAAAAACTTCTCTGCTTTGTCTGCATCTTTTGGCTGTGTTTCATCATGACATGCACTGCTGTTCCTTTAGCACTGAAATGTTGGCAGACATTGCTGAAAATTTCACACTAACTCTTGCTGGATCAGCAAGCTTAACCTACCAAAATCTGGTGTACGGCAATAGTATTTGACTGATAATCAATCTTTTTACTGCTCGACAGTTGTTTCTGGGACTCAGACTAGAGCAGGTGGCAGATGTGCCTTGTCTTTGGAGAAAAGAAAGAGTAGGTGAGCTTGAGCACAGTGTAGCATATTGTGTGTCCATTAAAAGGTGTCTGCTAGGGTAAGTATTACAGGAAAAAATGACTGATAAGCATAGAAGACCCATCAAGAACATTTCAGTATGATTTTTTTTACACTCTGGCATATGTGTTTAATAAAATAGTGGATTTATCCCTGGTGATTTGAATATAGTGTATACATTATTTTTACAATTATTTTAGCAATTGTAAATTGACCTTCAACCAAATAAACTACTAGCACCACAGCATAGGCTAGTAATAGTTGTAACATTATTGATCTATGTACTAATGTACTACTCCTTAACTCTGAGCAAAAATTCTCCTTTATAAGCACCCTCATTTAAAATTTTGTCTCTTGATATATTTTAAATACCCTTATTTTAACTTCTGTTCCCCTTGCCGTTCTATGGTGGTCTTGGACCAGCCACCTTGGATTTTTTAAAATAGTATTTTTTTAAAAGCATTTACAGCTGTCATAAACCGTAAATGAGTCCACTGCTGTTGTAAATGCATTTTTGACAGCTGTGGACACATTTTACGGCTGTTTATGTCACTTCTGGCGGCTGTGGCAGTGAGAGTGATGGCGTAGGAGGCCGGATGATTTGGGCCCATAGGCTTAGGTTACCTACCCCTTCTCTAGAAGCTTTCTTCTTTTCTTAGTTTGGTTTGGCCTATGTTATGGAGAAATACTATTCAAGAAAAATCCAAGGTGGCTCTGGATATAAGGAACTGATTTTGTACTGTTTCTGAGCAGTGTTTGAACACTGAAATGTTAGATTAAGTGGCTTGAGAACTGTATGAAAGTGTAACATTTCACAGGTAAGGAGCTATTATAAATGCTGTGTTCAAAGTGAATTCACTTGATGATTTAGTTTTAAAAACTGTTTCAGGTGCTGAGATCTCACAAATAGCCATGATTTTAGAATATTATGTGAACTTATATTTGAATTGGCATGTTAAGTTTGATCTAAACACAGTTCATTAGGAATAATGTTTAGAAGTATATTTTCCCCCAGACATGGTAGGCAAAAATATATTTAAAAGGTTTATTTTTGCTTCAATTTTACAATCTCAGTACTAGTCACAAACATAGTTCACATAGAGAAATATTTTAGGAACACTAGACTAAGCATGGGATTCCCCTTGATAGCTTAATAACAAGTCATGAGTGGGCAAGTGCTAGAACATGCATATATTTGGGTCAGAAAAGTCAAAGAGGCTTCTCATACAAGTAAAAGCATATGACTAATGAAGTAATCATGCATATACCATGTTCACAACGCAGAAAGTTTAGTGCAAGTCTGAACACCATCCATGTGAGACATTGGGAAATAGTTCATTTGATAGGCAATCACTTTTTATTTGTACAATATATGGTTTAGAGATGCTGAAATGTCAACATAAAATAATTTTGCTATGGCTGTTGTGCCCATGATTTATTTGTCATCTTTTTAGTGTTTATGTGAATTCCTGCCATGGCTCACAAGGTACTGTTTTAGGGTATCCTGTCTCAACTTAGTTTGCGAAGAGATTTTTTAATTGACTCTAGTTTTCAATCAAATTTCCATTGCCCAAGGCTTTAACCTGTCTGCTGCTGTTCCAGGAAAATTTGCTGTGTTTTGATACCTAATAAAGAATTGAATACTTGAAAAATATTTTCATCTTTTCCACTGTATTCATGTTAGAGTTGATAAGGAATACTGCAGAATATGCTTTATAGTCTATACCATTTAAAAATTCAGGATCCAAGACAAAAATATAGGTTGACTTCCAGTTTAAAGGTCAGGAAAATGTCTACAATCATGTTCATAACAGTGAATATCAAACAAAATTCCAATTTAATCATAATTTGGATTCCTGTGCAATGACTGTCATCTCTGGACAAAATGAACCTTAGTTACTCTGAGGTGACCATTAGCTATCATAAATGTTGAGGACCTTGGAGGGTTGCCCCTTCCCCAATTTTACAAAAACGTTGGTGGGAGGGGGATATTGAAAATTTATTTTGCACCTTTGTGGTTGATTTAAGAAAATAAAAAAGATGTGGGGGTTCAGAGGGCCTCAAGGGTATTGAGTGTCTTCAGAACCTGGCTGTATATCTTCTAATGCTGATTGGAAGACAAGGGGGCTTGGTGAATTGATTTGTTTGATTTGGCTAGTGGGAATGCCGTGAAGGGCTGGGGTACTAACGTTTGTGCCACAGCGTTTGTGGCCCTAGCTCTAAACTCGGATGCTAACTAGCTCCTTGATGCTCAGATGATCTGAGAGGAAACTTTGCCTTGGCCTGTCTCCTCACAGTTAAAGGATTTTTGGTAGAGTATCTCCCTATTAATATGTTTATAAATATGTTAATAAAAAGAAAGTTCTTATCAGTTGTTTAGTGTCATTAAACTTGGTTGAAAAGTTTAATTACCACTTTCTTTTTAATTTATGATATGTTTTTAAAGTGGCTGAACATAATGGTAAGGGTATTTTTGAGTTCAGCAATAATGAAGAGGAAAGAAGTGTTTAGGCACTATTATGATATATCTGCTAGAGTTTATATAGAATACTACATTATTTTGAATATTAGTAGTAGTTGCATACATAATCATTCTATTGTATTCAACCATTCTGAGTGTATTTGCATGGGTGAAAGAGCATTTCCAAGTGATGGCTGTTATTTGTTTTAGAAGGTAACTACTGAGCTCACAGTTGGCCTACTGTGATTGCTTCACTTTGAAGGAAATGTATGACAGGTTCCCAGTAGAGTTTTCTCCTCAACAGCAAAAATATGGTTGGTGGAATTTAAGCCATTGTTAAAACTTCGGTCATACCAGTGCAACTGCTCCTCTTTTTCTCATTGTTCTTTTATTTGTTATGTCACTTATTTATTTGCACATCATTCAAAACTTTCTGGCAATTAAGTTTTCAGATCTGTCTGTTAATCTAATTTCCTTCTAATTGTTTTTAGAGATAGTATGGCTGTTTTGTTTATGATTGTTTTAACATAATGAAAACTGTCTTTAACATAGACAAAGTAAGGGATAAATCCAACTTCAGTTCTATCTAGAGTAGATCCATTGAAATGAATGACAGTTGAATTAATTACAATGTACTTTAGTTAATAGTAACATAGGATTTAGCTTAAAGTATGTAATATCAATTTATACTTTTTTATTTTTTCCCCTTCAAGCGATTTTAGTTCCTTATATAACTGGTCATATTAATACTCAAAAACTAAATTAATAATAATATTAGCAATCGATTAATCATAAAAAGTGTTTATTTAAAACTGTTAAGTTCCAATCCTTAATGTTTACCAGAACATTTGGGTTAAATTGGGAGTACAGTAATACCTCATATAACATTAGTATCGAATAACACTAAAATCGCATAACATTAAGGAATCTGGGGGGAAGAATTGCATCAGATAACATTAAGATCCTATGGGATGCTTCAGATAACAACCGCTAAAGCCTGTGTGGTTACAATGTATCTCTATGGATCCCATAGGATTTTAACATGCATCAGATAACACTAAAAATCATATAACACCAAGACTTGTGGAACCAGGTTTTAGTGTTATATGAGGTTTTACTGTATATAGAAGCATTGCCGCTTTAGACCTGCAGAAACAATGCTTTGAGAAAATGTGATTAGTTTTAAGTGAGGACTGTAGATACAATCGAAGTTCAATTTGTTACAAAGCTAATCTGTTTCAGCTAACCATATTTAAAATTTATCACAGTTTAAGATTGGACTTTGAAACTTTCTACTTCCTATTGAAGTTAATGAGCCTCCTCTCAGCTAGACTGTGGAGGGAGGGGAATGCCTAAAGCTAAATTCTTCCTGGATGTGTACTATTAATTTTAAATCATAAGTTTGTTAAGGTATTCATTATGTGTTGGCACTAAAATGCTATGAGTAGAGCATGTTATCCCTGTCTTCCTGGCTACTTGATCCATATAGACAGTGATTCCCAAAATGGGGCCCAGGCCCCACAGGGGGATGTCAACTCCCAGAAGCCTAAATCAATATATTCTGGAAATTGAAGTCCAAGATCCAAATGTTGGGAAACACTGATATATAAGCTATCCTTGTAAACAGAAATATTCTTGAACTTATGGTGAAGACATGCGCATATATTTTCATGGCTATTCTAATAAAAATTCATCTCTGTTTTTAGTTTAAAAATGGGCATCTATAATGGATTACCAGAATATTGTAGTAATAAAGCAACAGACGCTCCTGCTCTGCCTCCGGGGGCCCCCACCTTGGCCCGGAGAGGAAAGAACTTCGCCGGCAGCTGCGGGCAGTTGAGGTGCCGCCCCCGCCTCCTCCGGGACCAGGCATCCTGGCCCCGGAGCCATTAAAAAGAACTTCGGCGACGGGGACGTGAAGATGCTCCTGCCCTGCCTCCGGTGCCCCCCACCTTGGCCCGGAGAGGAAAGAACTTCACCGGCAGCTGCGGGCAGTTGAGGCGCCGCCCCCGCCTCCTCCGGGACCAGGCATCCTGGCCCCGGAGCCGTTAAAAAGAACTTTGGCGGCGGGGATGTGAAGACGCTCCTGCCCTGCCTCCAGGGCCCCCCACCTTGGCCCGGAGAGGAAAGAACTTCGCCGGCAGCTGCGGGCAGTTGAGGCGCTGCCCCCGCCTCCTCCGGGACCAGGCATCCTGGCCCCGGAGCCATTAAAAAGAACTTCGGCAACAGGGACGTGAAGACGCTCCTGCCCTGCCTCCGGGGCCCCCCACCTTGGCCCGGAGAGGAAAGAACTTCGCCGGCAGCTGCGGGCAGTTGAGGCGCCGCCCCCGCCTCCTCCGGGACCAGGCATCCTGGCCCCGGAGTCGTTAAAAAGAACTTCAGCAACGGGGACGTGAAGACGCTCTTGCCCTGCCTCCGGGCCCCCCACCTTGGCCCGGAGAGGAAAGAACTTCGCCGGCAGCTGCGGGCAGTTGAGGCGCCGCCCCCGCCTCCTCCGGGACCAGGCATCCTGGCCCCGGAGCCGTTAAAAAGAACTTCGGCGACGGGGACGTGAAGACGCTCCTGCCCTGCCTCCGGGGCCCCCCACCTTGGCCCGGAGAGGAAAGAACTTCACCGGCAGCTGCGGGCAGTTGAGGCACCGCCCCCGCCTCCTCCGGGACCAGGCATCCTGGCCCCGGAGCCGTTAAAAAGAACTTCGGCGACGGGGACACATTAACATTTGTCCGGAGGAGTGGGAAAGAGAGCGCCGCAGGAACCACGGCCGAAAAAACGCCGCCAGCCCACGCAGCCCGCGCAGACGTCTCGACCTCCCCCGGACTCGAAACACCTGTCCGGGGGAGTTGATTTTGCCCTGCCGGCTCTCAGAGACTACCTGGGGATAGGGGGTGGGTGGCAGTTGTGTTGGGGGGGGATGTGGATGGGTAGTGGGATGGGGTTTTGTACTGTACATTACTGAATTGATCATTGTATGGTTATTCTCTTTGTATTAGATATGAATTGTATTGTGATTATGGACTGTATTTTGATCATATTGTGTTTACATTTATGTTGTTGCACTATGCTGTGATTTTGTATTGTTGATCTGTTATATTGTATTGTATTCGATTTCATGATGTAAGCCGCCCGGAGTTGGTTTTCACCAAGTGGGGCGGCATATAATTCTAAACAACAACAACAACAACAACAACAACAACAACAACAACAACAACAACAACAACAACAACAACAGAAGGGCCATGTAACATCTGACCAAAAACCTAGCTGCTCTGGATTGAAATGAGTCCAGATAATCATTGTCATAAACTCAGGTCAACACAGTTACTAAAGTAACTGCATTCTTTCTTACTCTTATCTCAGATTCCTCTAGATTAAGCTGGAGAGTTAGATATCTTCTCATGATCTCATGCATTCCACAAAACTTCGAGAAGCTTCAAGAAGCTTCCAGAACCTTCCAGAAGGTTCCATATGAGGTAATCAGAGTGAGATCATTGAATTCCTGAGGTAGGGAAATCGCTCTTTTCCCTATAAAAAGAGTGCCTTTTTAGACACAAGTTGGTTCTCTAAGGTGAGGCTATCCGGCCCCTTAGCTGAACTCATATTCCCTTTGGAGAATAGTTACTCAAGGAAAGGAGGCATGAGCCACTCGGGGCTAGGATGGAAATGGACTGAATGCCAATTTAATCTTGGAAATCTGAGACTCTGTTGGACTCTTATCTATTCCAAGGTATGATATTATGCTCCTAGGCCCCCTTCAGGGCTCCGTCACCGACGGCTGGAGGAGGAGAAGTGCCACCAGCTGTAGCGGTTCGATGCCGCTCCCACCCTCCCCCGGGCCTTGCCATTAATGCCCGGAGGAGGATAAAAGAATGCTGGCCCTGGGCGGTGGAAGAACTCCTCTTCTCCCCTCTGGGCCATGCCACTAATGCCCAGAGGCATTGTTATGTTGTATTGCTTGCTGTATTGCTCAATTATGTTGCTACATTGTATTGTTATTTTTTGCTGTATGGTGCTCTGTCCCATTGCTGTATTATATTCTATTGTTATCTTTTGAAATTATTATGGATTGTGATATGTTTATTATGATTGTGGAATCTGTATTTGATATGTTTATTATTATTGTATTTGGTTGGTTTGATATTGTATTATTTTTTATCATACTGCTGTTATGGAATGTTATATGTATTGATTCTGTGAATCGCCCTGAGTCAGTTTTACCGAGTAAGGTGGTATATAAATCGAATAAATGAAATTAAATGAAATGAATTATGCTTTGCTTCTATGAAACTGCATATTGGAAAAATAAAACTCTTTGTGAGTTTTACTAACTGACTGTTTAAATCTATTTAACAGGCATACCCAGGCACTATTTGCTGTGTTCCTTACAGGATACCAAACTAAAGAACTGCAGACTCCCTGTGTCAATCAGAGGAGAACACAGGAGACCCTGGGTTCAAGAAGGAGAGGTGACATACAGGTTGTGGAAGGGAGTTTGCGGAGTAAAGGAAAATCTAACAGCCTAGATGCTCGTACCCAGACTCTCGAGCCCCGGCAAGGGTCAAGTTCATCATAATCATTATCATCCCACAGTACCAGGAGTTACAAGACCACCACTTTCTCAAACACATCCAAAACAGATAAATTTGAGAATGGTCTATACTTCCTTGGTGGTGAACCTTGGCCCTCCAAGTGTTCTTGGACTTCAATTACCAGAAGCCCAAGTCAGCACTCCTGTTGATCTGGGCTTCTGGGAATTGAAGTTCAAGAACAGTTGGAGTGCCAAGGTTAGCCATCTCATAGTTACTCAAAGACTCTGATGCCTAGACAGTTCCCCAAGAATCCTAGAGGCCTTTATAGACCTCTAGTGAAAACCCAGAAGCCTGTGCTTTCACACCAAGTATATTTTTGTTTGTTTGTTTGTTTCCATTTTTATACCACCCCATTAGTGTTGACATTCTCTGGTCAGTTCATAATACAATAAAATCATACAGTGAAACACCATACTGTATAATGAATACAAAAATACAAAAAAATACAGTAAACTCTCACTAGATACAGTTACCTTCAAATAAAAATAAACAAACCAATTTAAACATTTCAGAACAATGTTAGTACTAGTAGATGGCAGCTTTATATCATTAGGTCCTAATTAGTCCCCTATAAGCAAATTTGATGATGTCTGGTGAACCTCTACAAGATGGTTGTTCAAGAGTGAAAGGACCACAACCAAGATAGTTCAGTTCATTATGTCTTTTTTGGCATCCTTTGTTGTAATGGTTTTTAACATCAAGGACTCAAAGGAATATATGGGACAGGTAGCTGTTTTGTGAGATAGGTAAAGGTTTCCCTTGCTCGAAAGCCAGTCGTATCCGACTCTAGGGGTCAGTGCTCATCTCTGTTTCTAAGCCGAAGAGCCAGCACTGTCTGCTTCTGCAGATGTTTCCATGGTCATGTGGCAGGCATGACTAGACACCGGAGCGCATCGAACGCTGTTACCTTCCCACTGAAGTGGTCCCTATTTATCTACTTGCAATTTCTTGCTTTCGAACTGCTAGGTTGGCAGGAGCTGGGACAGAGACAGGAGCTCATTCCGTCCTGCAGTACTCGGGAATCAAACTGTTGACCTTCCGCCTCCCAGTCAGCGTCTTAGTGACTTGAGCCACTGCAGTCCCGTTTTGTGAGATAGATGTTCCATATTGAGGTTGTTGTTGTTGTTGTTGTTGTTGTTGTTGTTGTTGTTGTTGTTGTTGTTGTTCAGTCGCACAGTTGATTCCGACCCTTTGCAACCCCATGGACCATTGCCTGCTAGGCATCTCTGTCTTCCACCATCCTCCTCAGCCCTCCCAGCTTTGTGCCCATTGCATCTACAATATGATCTAGCCATCTCATTTTTGGCTGCCCTCTTCTTCTTTTGCCCTCCAACTTTCCAAGCATCAAGGCTTTCTCAAGTGAATCTTCTCTTTTCATTTGATGTCCAAAGTACTTTAGCTTCATCTTTACTATTTGACCTTCTAAGGAGCAGTCAGGGTTGATTTCTTCTAGGATTGACTTATTTGTTCTCCTCGCTGTCCAGAGTACTCTCAAAACTGTCCTCCAACACCACATTTCAAAGGCATCTATTTTTCTGCACTCAGCTTTCCTAATGGTCCAGCTCTCACAACCATACATGACCACCGGGAATATCATTGATTTGTCTATGTGAATTTTTGTTTGCAAGGTGATGACTCTACTTTTAACTATACTCCCCAGGTTTCTCATAGTTTGTCTACCAAGCATCAGTCGCCTTTTTATTTTATGGCTGCAGTCACCTTCTGCAGTGAGCTTTGATCCTAAGAAAGTAAAATCTGTCACTGCTTCTTCCCCATTTATTTTCCAGGGACTGATAGGGCCTGTTGCCATTATCTTGGTTTTCTTGATGTTGAGTCTCAAGCCAGCTTTTGCACTCTCTTCTTTCAACCTAAGTAGCAGCTTGTTTAGGTCTTCCTCACTTTCTGCCATTAGGGTAGTATCATCTGCATATCTCAAGTTGATGATTCTCCTAGCAATTTTGATCCCAACTTGTGATTCGTCCATCCCTGCATTGCGCATTATGTGCTCTGTGTATAAGTTGAATAAGCAGTGTGACAAAATGCAGCTGTGTCTTACTCCTTTTCCTATTCTAAACCACTCTGTCATTCCATATTCTGTCCTAACTGTTTAATTTAATTGTTCGATTTTTATGCCGCTCCACTTGCCTAAGCAGCTCTGGCCGGTTAACAATAATGGCCACAGGATTGGAAAAGATCAGTATATGTTGCTTCTTGACTCATGTACAGATTTCTCATGAGGCATATAAGGTGTTCTAGTATTCCCGTCTCTGTTTCTGATATTCCTTTGTTTTCTCCATGATCCACTGCATGTTGGCAATATGGTCTCTAGTTCCCCTGTCTCTTTGGAATCCAGCCTGCACTTCTGGTATTACTCTCTCCACATGCTGCAGTCTATCCTGTATTATCTTGAGCATAACCTTGCTAGTGTGTGGGATGAGTGTAATTGTTTGATAATTTGAACATTCTTTGGCATTACCCTTTTTTGGGATTGGAATATATACTGATCTTTTCCAATCCTGTGGCCATTGTTGTGTTTTCCAAATCTACTTGCGTATAGAATGCAGTAATTTGATTCCATCATCTTTTAGGGCTTTGAAAAATTCAGCTGGGATACTATCATCTCCATTGGCTTTGTTGTTTGCAGTACTATTTAGGGCCTTTCTGATTTCACTCTATAGGATGTCTGGCTCAAGTTCATTGTTCTCATCATTTTGATTATCAGGGGTGTTGAGGTCCTTTTTGTAGAGTTTCTCTGTGTACTCTTGCCATTTTTTCTTAATCTCTTCTGCATCTGCTAACACCTTGCTGTTTTTGTCCCTTATCATGGTCATTTTTGCTTTAAACGTTCCCTTGATTTCCTCAATTTTTTTGAACAGTTCTCTAGTCCTACCACTTAGGTTGTTTTCCTCTAATTCTTTGCATTGTTCATTTAGGTAAGTTTCCTTATCTTTCCTTGCTTTTCTTTGACATTCTGTATTCAAATGATTGAATTTTTCCCTTTCTCCTTTGCCTTTTGCATTCCTCCTTTCCTTTGATATTTTAAGAGCCTCATCTGACAACCACTTTGCTTTCTTTCGCTTCTTTTCTCTTAGTATGGTTTTCCTTGCTGCCTCCTGTATGATGTCCTGCACCTCTGTCCATAATTCTTCTGGCACTCTGTCTATCTGGTCCAAGCCATTGAATCTGTTCCACACCTCCACTGTGTATTTCTTAGGAATGTTGTCTAGGTCATACCTGTCTGGCCTAATTTTTTTCCTGTTTTCATTAGTCTAAGCCTGAATTTTGCAATCAGTAGTCTGCTCCAGGTCTCGTTTTTGCTGATTGTATGGAGGTTCTCCATCTTTGGCTACAGAGTATGTAATCAATCTAGTTTCAATGTTGGCCATCTGGTGATGTCCATGTGTAAAGTCTTCTCTTGTGTTGCTGGAAGAGGGTGTTTGCTATGACCAGTGCATTCTCTTGACAGAACTCTATCAACCTTTGCCCTGCTTCATTCTGTGTTCCAAGACCAAACTTGCCTGTTATTCCATTTACTTTTTGATTTTCTACTTTGGCATTCCAATGGTTGTAAACCATTGTAAATATTGAGGTTGTAAATCATTATAGGTTATGACCAGCACCTTGATTTGGCCATGGAACTGAGAGGAAGCCAGTTAAGACAAGTAAAGACTGGGATTTATGTAATATCTACTGGTACGTGCAAAGCATTTTGGACCTGCTTGCGTTTCCATACTGACTTCATTTATCAACAACCTGTGCAGACCTGAAGGTTGGGTGATAAAGTTATTAAAGTTATCTCAGTTTTGCCAGCTGACCATAGCACAGGACAGATATTGCTCATCTGGGGCTTGCTCTTCTGTAATGATCTATAAAAAATTATCCCAGCAATAGTTAAATCCATTGTGAATCAAAATAATATTTGCACTTGTACAATTTACTTCCTCCTTCCGAATATCCTTTAACATTTTTGTCCCATTCAAGACAGATGAATTGAATATTTTGTTACGTCTATTATTATTTATTTATTTATTTATTGAATTTATTACCCCGCCCCACTCGGGAAAACCCGACTCTGGGCGGCTTACATCATGATAAATAAAAGTAGAAGATAAAAACATATAAAATCGTAAAAGTTTAAAAGTTATCTGATGCTAAAAACAGTGCAAACTGCACGCCAGTATTCCCATAGATCAGCCCCCAAAGCGGCACTCCTTAAATGAGCCACTTAGTATGGGAACCCATGTTCCCTAGTCCCCAAATATGTCCTGCCAGCCAGGTTTTCAGGCCCTTCCGGAAGGGCAAGAGCTCCGTCTGCAGGCGCAGTTCGGTGGGCAGGAGGTTCCAAAGGGTCGGGGCGGACACGGAGAAGGCTCATCTCACTCCAGCCTTCTCATTTCATCTCACTCCAGCCTTCTGAAAAAGAGGGTGATTTTTAGGGAGCCACAGCTTACCTGTGTAAAGGCTCTGCAGCTGCCCTTCTTCGGTAATGGGGTATCCAGTAATGATCTCATCAAACTCTGCAAAAAATTCTTCTATGCATTATCTTCATTTTATAAGACAAGTACTATATATATAAGTAGATACAAATGTTTTTATTGTTTTCTTCTACTGCAGAGATTCTCAACCTGTGGCCATGGGCCGGATGCTGCTCACAACACCATTTCATGTTGCCCCCCATATCCACCACACCAGGAAGTGTCATATGGTGGAGGAAGGGCAAAATGGCCATCCAGCCCCCAAAGCAGTCTGAGAGAGCGTGACCCGGCCCCCTCCTTAAAAAGATTGAGAACTTCTGTCTACTGAATAGCCAAAAACCTTAACTGTAAAAACTTAAAGAAATACAACTCTGAAAGCTCAGTAGACTAAGTGGAAAATATAAGTAGCTACTCTAACAAAACTTAAATATGTTATAATAAAAACAAATATGGCACTTAAGAGTGGAATAATAAGATTGTCACTAAAGGCTTACAAATACTTAATAATAATAATAAAACATTACAAAGGCATACTCTAAGTCAGGGGTTGGCAACATTTTAAGCTGGGGGCCGGGTCATGCTCCCTCAGACATTTGAGGGGGCTAAACTGGTGATCCCCCCACTGTAAATGCTGCCTTAAAACGCATACACGGCTGTTGTACACGTGTTTATGACAGCTGCGGATGTGTTTACGGCTGTTTCTGCTGCTTCTGGCGGCAGCAGGGTTGATGATGGTGGGCCAGATGATTTGGCACAATTGGCCGAATGCGGCCTGTGGGCTGTAGGTTGCCAACCTCTGCTCTAAGTTATAAAAATTAACTCTTAATTAAGTCACATCTATTAAAATATCTTAACAAACTATGGCGTTAATAGACCAGATAAAGCGTAACCAGTTATAAGATCACATTGGTATATAGAGAAAAAAATTACCACCACCTCCAAACAGAACTTTCTCCCATCTAATGGTGATCTCCTGGTATCCTTTGCTCCTTTCACCTAATTTCCCTTCACGAATGAATGAATGAATTATCAGTGGATATATTGTGATGCATCAGAATTTTTTCAGGCCATGTAGCCAAAATTATATGTTATGTAGTTTTTCATTATTTCCCATTTTTACAACATAGATCTGATTCAAAATTTAAAAAATAATACAATACAAATATTGTTCTTTATAGGTGCTTCATTACCTCAAACAATTCATACATACAGTCTATTACATTTTTAAATAAGTAGTCTCATTCAAGGGACTGCAGTGGCTCAAGTGGTTAAGATGCTGAACTCGCTGACTGGAAGGTTGGAGTTCGATTTCCAGGTACTGCATGCTCCCGTCTCTGTCCCAGCTCTTGTCAACCTAGCAGTTTGAAAGCAAGAAATTGCAAGTAGATAAATAGGGACCACTTCAGTGGGAAGGTAAACGGCGTTCTGTGCACTCCGGTGTTGAGTCATGCCTGCCACATGTCCATGGAAACGTCTGCAGACAACTCTGGCTCTTTGGCTATAAACAGATGAGCACTGAGCCCTAGAGTCAGATACAACTGGCTTTCAAGCAAGGGCGACCTGTACCTTTACCTAGTCTCATTCAAGAGGTGGGCAATTAAATGTCAGGATTTTTTAAAGCTGTCTGGATATTTGCCATGCAAGGCCTTGATTTTTGCTAGTATACTGTCCAAGTTATTTATTACACTTGGCTCAAATGAATTATTTTTTCAGGTTTATTGGGCTAGGTTATTACAAGCTTTAACTATTGCTTAAAAATAAATATCATCATTATCATCATCATGAGATCAGGCCCAGAGGGCCATGTTATGTCACAAATAAAGCTTTCCCTCGATCGCTATCCTCTGCAATCTGCTTCCAGTTCTCTCAAGTTCCCAGCCACAGCAGATCCTCTCTTGCTCCATCTGTCCATCTCTTTCAAGGTCTTCCCACTGGTCTCCTGCCTGATGGAATACTATCCAATACTATATTCGACTCCGACTCCTCTTTCATTCTCACCACACGTCTTGCCCATTCAAGTCTTCTACTCTTCATCAGTCCTACAATGTTACACTCCTTGTACAGTTGTTACAACTCTATATTATGGTGTTTCCTCCATTCCCTAATAAAAAATAAACATCAGATAATTTAAAAATACCATTTCCCCAGCATATTGAAAGCAAAATATTGTGTACTTTCCCTCTTTCATCTTTTCCCTGCCTGACAATCTTCAGGATTCTGAAAAATCCCATGAGGTCAACTGTTTCGTAGTATTGGGGAAATACTGATGTGTGGGTATGTTATGTGCTTTCAAGTCACAACTGACTTATATTGTCCGTGCCCCCAGAAAAAGGGAAGAATAAAACATTTCTGAATACTCTATACTTAGAAAATCCTGAAAAGGATTGTCATAAGTCAGGTTTGATTTGACTGCATACATTATAATTAATAGGACTTTCAAGGTAAGTAGGATACTCCAGAAATGGTTTTACCATTCCATTCCTCCAATGAGTTTCCATGGTTGAATGGAGAGTTAAACCAAGTCTTCCGAGTCCTTGTCTATTCACTACACTATTTTTGACATAATTTTTCTTCTTAACTTCTTTCATACTTAGTCTGCTGAAGAACTATCAACATTATATTAAGTGCTATTGGATAGGTTTTGAACCTGATTGGTTTTTTAAAAGAATATGGCATAGCAATGGAGTAAAGTTGGGATGTAAAAAGAAATCTGCTGAAAGACGATGGTATGTTTCAAGATTATCTTCACATAAGGAGAGATTGTCTGCTAAATGTCATGCAGATTTTAAAAATGAAATGATTTGCTGTGGCAGTTCTTGATTGAAAATGTGTGGGTAGATTTGAAATAAGCCTTTTTATGGAAGACAAATGTCAGTGAAATGATTCCCACTGTTGTAGATATTGACATTTTGATTTTCTTTTCCAATTCCATACGATGTTATATAAATGAATGTTTAGCAGTTTTCCTCATAAGGAAGCACACTGAAAATTAGACACTTGTCATTTTATATTTTTTTCCCCAGAAAATGGATTGGTTTAATGAATTTGGTGCTAACCATATGTTATTACAGATTTTTCACTTACCCTATTAATTAATTAGTGTGTGCACATGTAACCAAAAAGCAAAACAATCACTCTTATTTTTGTTGTTGTTCAGTCGCATAGTCGATTCCGACCCCCTGTGACCCCATGGACCATTGCATGCCAGGCATCCCTATCCTTTACCATCCTCTTCAACCCACCCAACTCTGAGCCTGTTGCATCAACAATACCATCTATTTTCTGACACCGCTTTCTTCTTTTGCCCTCAACCTTTCCCAGCATCAAAGCTTTCTCAAGTGAATCCTCTCTTCTCATTTGATGCACAAAGTACTTTAGCTTCATCTTTACTATTTGACCTTCCAAAGTGCAGTCAAGGTTGATTTCTTCTAAGATCAACCTATTTGTTCTCCTCGCTATCCAGGGTATTCTCAAGACTCTCCTTCAAAACCACATTTCAAAGGCATCTTTTCTTGTGTGCTCCACTTTCCTTATAGTCCTGCTCTCACAACCATACATTACCACTGGGAATACAATTGCTTTGACTTTTGTTTGGAAGGTGATGTCCCTACTTTTAACTATGTTCCCCAAGTTTCTCATAGCTTGTCTCCTAAGAATCAGTTGCCTTTTTTATTTCATGGCTGCAATCACCATCTGCAGTGATCTTGGATCCTAAGAATGTAAAGTCTATCACTGCTTCTACTTCTTCCCCATCTATTATCCAGGGACTGATAGGGCCTGTTGTCATTATCTTGGTTTTCTTGATGTTGAGTCTCGCCAGCTTTTGCACTAAACCACCCCATGGTGCTTAGTGCACTCTCTGGGTGGTTCACAAATTAATTAGCATTTCCCCTCAAATTTGCTAGGTACTCATTTTACTGATCTCAGAAGGATTATTATTTTTATTATTATTATTTGCTCATATTTACTATCCTGCCCCAATCGGGTAAACCTGACTCTGACCGGCTTACAGATTAAAATCATAGGTTAAGCCTATGATAATACTAATTCATCTTAAAACTTCATACTTAAAACTATAAGGTGGAGTCAACCTTGAGCCCTTAACCACATGTACATATCCACTCATTATGATTTATGGAAAATATATGTAATATCTGTTTGAAACTTAAGAAAATATTAATTATTTGAAAAGTTTATCTGCTTTGAGAGTTCTGGAAGATAATATAAATTTGAAAGAACTGTTTTGTTGTAACTGTTACAAAATGTTTAAATGTTATAATTGATACTAGACCTGAGATGCTCAGAGATTTGAAGTCTGTGCAATGCTTAATTGTGCAGTGGGCAACATCGAAAGCATTTGAAACAGCTAATGTCAAGTCTTCTATGGTACATGTCAGGCCCAATGTATAGTAACCCTAGTAGGGCTTTCATGGTAACAGAAATATTTATAAAGTGGCTTTACCAGTTCCACACCATCAGTTTATTTCCATGACCATGTGGGAATTTCAACCCTGTTTTCCAAAGTCCTTATCCATCACTCTGAAGGAGAGGTTAAATATCTCTCAGCCTACCCTTCCAGTTTTGGTGTAATCTGCAAATTAGATGCGCATCCTGTTAACAACCACATCCAAGTCATTTAAAAAATATTGAACAACGCAGGGCCTATAAAAGAACCATATGATAACTGACTTATCTTCTCCAATATGACAAGGAACTATTGTTGGGCGCTCTTTGAGTATGGCCTATCAACCAGACACAAATCAATCTAACAATGGCATTGCTTCATCCACATTTGACAAGATTTTGTATAAGAGTCTTCTAAATTTTCCTACCACTGGCATAATGTGTGTTTACTCCAGTGATTTCAAGACCATCAGTGGGTATACAGTAGAATGCAAAATGATGCCATATCTTGGTTTTCTGTCTACCATTCAGTCATTCTGTCCTCTCTTTCTTAAAAACATATAATGAGACCTAGGATGGATCAGAATTCAGTAGTCCAGTTAATGCCCAGGTTTCATAAACCCTGCTATAAAATCTCTGGTGGCAAAGCCATTTTAATCAGTTGCAGTCTGAGACTTGTTATGAAAATGTCTTTGCTTTAAAGCATGAATGCCAATATCATCAAGACTTCTCCTGTCTATACTGGCATGAAAACCAATGTCTTCTACTCAGACCTCTATAGAATTGAAGTGTATTTAATAGGAAAAAAGTATATTTGTTTCGAAGAGTGCTAGTGCTGTGATGAGGACTATGGTGCATAAGATATCAATTGATCCATAATCCAGACTTTCCATATAATTGATCAGTTTTAGGTGTGTTTCTTTTCTGTCAGCTGGTCTCACTTACAAATGTGATCTATCCATCTGTGACAGCTGTTTTCATGTCCGAAAAAGAGAGTGACCAGAATCCTACTGAAGACTGACATTAATATAAGTGTAATTGTGCAAATTGCAGCAGTGAATTTTGACTAATAAGTTGACACTTGCATTCTTGGTTGCATGCCAATTTGTGTGTTATGGCCCATGACCAAGAATGTGAATGGTAATTAATTAATAAGTAATAATTCAACACTGATTTTCAAAATTATACTTGCACAACTCCCATTTCAAAAACTCTCTAGCTATGATTTGTTACATAGCATCTATAGCTCATTCTCCTCTGGTGTGAAAGTTGAAAAATTCCTTGGATGTTTAAGCATTTATTCTTTCCTCTGAATAGGATATTGCTTCATAGTGACAAACTTTGAAGATCATCTGTTTTCAGGTAGTTGTCACCTTTGGTGAAAACCAATGCATTGTAGTGAACAGTATGTTGGACCTGTGTTCAAATCCCCACTTATTTATTTATTTATTTATTTATTTATTTATTTATTAGTCAAACTTATCCATTGCCCTCCAAACCGAAGTGACCCAGGGCAATTTACAACAAAAAGATCAATAACAGTTAAAAACAATTTAAAATTATCAAGTTAAAATATTAAAACCAGCTAAAACAGATTTAAAGACTACAAAGTAAACTAAAATTACAGCTAAGAGAAATTGAGGACAGGGGGCTCAGATTAGCCAACTGGCTGGGGTCATTATATCACCCGTCCCCCAAAACTAACCTGCCAGCCAGGTTTTCACTCCTTTCCTAAAGGACAGCAGCTCTCTGAGTGCAGCTCTCTGAGCAGTGGTAAGGCATGAGCATAATGCCCGCATCCCATCACCACTCAAGCACCCGCATTCTAAACCAGCTGAAGCCTCCGGATGGTCACCAAGGGCAGCCCCACGTAGAGCACATTACAGTAATCAAGTCTGTGTGTGACCAAAGTATGTGTGACTATGAGCAAGGAGTCCCAATCTAGGAGCAGGCATAACTGGTCAATGACACGAAGTTGTGGAAAGCCCCCCCTAGCCACAACTGCCACCTGCTCATCAAGCAGGAGTTGCGAGTCCAAGAGGACCAACAGTTTATGCACCGGGCCTGTTTGGGGCAAAACCACCCCATCCAGAACCTTTTATAGGATCCCAAATGGGAGTACATTGGAATACTTCTTCTTCCATGTCTTTGCCAAACATGAAACAGCCTAAATGAAAGCACCTTTTGGGTGAGTTCATTCTGCAGTTTCTTTTGCCTGACCTAATGTGAGAAAGATTAGCTGGCAACACAAGATTACTATTACCAAGGTACATCCGATTGTGGTTCCAAAATACCACTATCTTTGAGGAGGCTCTTTCTGTGTACCCCATTAGAGTAATAAAAAGCAAATATGTTCATTTTCAGGATTTCTAGACTGTCTGTATTTGGCCAATTTCTATCAAAAGTCATGTGAAAAGTAGCATATGGACCAGGGGTGCCCAAAGTAAGGCCTGTGGATTGGATTAGGCCTTTGGGCCATTGTCATCCAACCTGCAGGCTGGATTGCTGCCGTCATCAGAAGTGTCCCACCGCCACCAGAAGTGCCGAAATCATGGTGAAAACATGCTGAAACGTAGTAAAAATATACCCCCCCCCAAAAAAAGGCACAAAAAATGTTCCACCCATCCTCCCACCTCCATGGAAATTGATGGCAGTGGGGGGAAAGCCCAAAAACGTGCAGCAAACACATGCACTGCTGCCAGGAGGACCCACTTGACTGGCCTGCTTAGCTGTTTGAAGGGGCATGGTCAGGCCCCTGGCGGGAAAATTTTGGGCACCCCTGATTTAGATGGTGGGTGTTATTAGCACACTGCACTTTGTTTTCTAAGCAGTAGAATTTGGGGATTTGGAAAATGTAAATCATAACTCAAGAGATTTTGTTTTAGAAAGTAGAATACAGTAAAACACCAGATAACGATTGGATCGGATAACGCTATAATCGCATAATGTTAAGTAATCTGGGGAGGAGAATTGGATCGAATAACGTTAAGGTCCTATGGGATGGATCGGACAACAACCGCTAAAGCCTGTGCGGTTACAGTGTATCTCTATGGAGCTTTAACATTATCCGATCCATCCATAGGATTTTAACATGGATCAGATAACACTAAAAATTGGATAACACCAAGACTTGTGGAACCAAGTTTTAGCGTTATCCAATGTTTTACTGTATGTCATATGTGAATAGAGATTCTTCATTAGTGCATAACAGATGCATTTGCCTTAAAGCAATTGTACAGCGATAATTTTTCATTTTGGTACAAACGGTTCTTGCCATATATGAACTGTAAATCTGCTACTGATAATTTTATGTTTTTAATTTTGCTTTTAGGTTCATTAAAGTTTTTGTTTACAATTTCCCAAAATTCTTTAAATACCAACTGCTAACATGAGTTACATATATGGAAAATTCTTAGAAAAGTTCACTTAAAAGGGTAAAAATATTTTGATTGGCATAAAAGATGGAATGCTAATAATTTTAATCAAATTTAAAATTATGCTTCAAATAATATGTCAAAGTGATCTCATTAAACCTAAAATCTAATCATGCTAGTTAAAACATAGCCATTATGCCTATGGCAATACATTAGGACACTCTAAAGCAGGGGTGCCCAAACCTTTTGGGCCATGGGCCAATCATGTGGTTCAGGGAGCCAGTCACTAAGGCCCAGGGGCCAGATGCGGCCCCTGAAGCCAATTCACCCGGCCCACAAAGCCCTCGTCACTCCTGGAAGTGGAAGTAAAACGCCCCCATACGGGCACGTTTTACTTCCGCTTCCACGAGCGACAAGGGC
Organism: Furcifer pardalis; assembly: GCA_030440675.1. Taxonomy (NCBI): domain Eukaryota; kingdom Metazoa; phylum Chordata; class Lepidosauria; order Squamata; family Chamaeleonidae; genus Furcifer; species Furcifer pardalis. The sequence continues at coordinate 80,545,661 of CP126894.1, read as the reverse complement.
TTCGTGGGCCAGGTGAATTGGCTTCAGGGGCCGCATCCGGCCACCGGGCCTTAGTTTGGGCACCACTGCTCTAAAGCATGCAGAAACAAAACAGTGAAATATTTCAAGAAAAATGAGTGACTAAAACTAAACAGAAAAATGCAACCTGGTAAGATCATTAGGAGACATATTGATTATTGTTTATTAAGCATACAGGTATTTATATTTGGACATGTACAAAACAGAAAGAAATTTTACTTTATCTTCTTTTCAGATTATTACCTTATTTGCTGGCGAATAAGACCCACTTCCCACCCTTAAAATACACTGGGAAAATGGGGGTGCGTCTTATACTGCATATAATGACCTATAGTGGGCTAATTTGATAATAAAGGGGTGTGTCTTATATTTTGATGCATCTTATACACTGGCAAATACAGTAAATATTAGTGAATATTTGTGGCATTCCCAGGATTTAAAATCCAATAATTCTCTATCATACACATACTTGTCTCTCTCTTTCCATCTTACATGTTGGGGTTTTGGTAGCACAACAAAAAGTGGGGCAGAGTTTAGGCTTAGTACTAAATTAAGTTTCCCTCTTAATTCAGCCCAGCAAGATAACTCAGCCCAAGAAAAATAATGTTTATTCACTACATGTGTTCAGAAGTCTTGATAGGATAAAGGTAAAGGTTACCCTTGCTTGAAAGCCAGTCGTATTGACTCTAGGGTTCAGTGTTCATCTCTGTTTATATATGTTTTGCAGACATTTCTGTGGACATGTGGTAGGCATGCCTGGACATTGAAGTGCATGGAAGGCAAACAAATAGCTGAGTAGAACAAAGGAAGGTCACTGTGTATGCTAATTAGGATCAAAGGACCCAGTAGTTTTTTGGAACAGTAGCCATGTTAGTCTGTGGTTCAGGCATATCACAAAACAAATAAAATAAAATAAAAAACACTGTAGCACTTTAAAGACTAACCGCTATATTTTTATTGTTAGCTTTCGTGGATCAAGTCCACTTCATCAGACAAAGAGTGAAACTTACAGGCATGTTCTTTATATACCAAATTCAGGGGCACAACAGGAGAAGAGGTGTGTGCAAGATGACAGAAGGGGTGTGGGCAAGACAACAGACAAGCAAGCACAAGATTGCAGTTTCACACAGCCATTAGCAACAATAGATTATTCAGATAAACTCTAAATGACTCCCTTTCAATCTCAAGGTTGCTGAGAAAGCCCATTATGGTCTCTGATCAACTTGTGACCTGCATGTGAGGGAGAAAAAAACAAAAACCTGTACCTGGTTTCTTTCTGTTTTACTAAAGAGAATTGGCAGGAAAGTTGTAATATAAAATCATATAGCAATCTGTGTATCAAATTTGATAATGTCCCAGAAACCCTTCACTAGTATTTAGCCCCCTGTGATGGGTATCTAACAGATGGATGTATTTGATTTCTGCTGTCTCCCTTTCAATCCTAGTTTTGTAATTTCTCTGTTCCAGAATTGCAACTTTCAGGTCTTGGATAGAGTGTCCAGTTAGATTGAAGTGGTTTGAGACAGGTTTCTCCATGTTGCCATTCCAGATATCTGATTTGTGTCCATTAATTCTTTTGTGTAAAGATTGCGTAAAGAACATGCCTGTAAGAGTGCTTCACTTTCCAAAGCCCTAGGTGACAGACCCCTACTCGCTTAAAGACAACCCCCCAATCTCAAACAACTATTGACACACAACAGACAACACAGAAGTGGAGCAGATATGGGAACTAGACCCTGCTGCAAATCCAGATATCAACTATTCCCCCACATTCGGTCTGGAAACAATATTACTGGACCCAATGGCACCACACACAGCATTAAGGGCAGTTTTCCTTGTGCTTCTGCCAATGTGATTTATGCCATCTCTTGCCAAAAATGTCCATCCGTGCTTTATGTAGGACAAACAGGACGTATTCATGTGGTGTATCTTTTTTGACTATTTCTCTTTGAACATCCTGCTAGGAGTCCAGATAGAAGATGGTATTGGTTTCATTTCCTTAATCACCAAATTCCATCACTCTGTTAAAGTGAGCATCTGGAACTAGGGTGACTGTAAAAAGTGGGCAATGCAACTGGTTCATTTCCCCTTTATAAATATGAACTTCCTCTCTCTTTACGATAATCAGGGAAGAGTTAAATAGTTAAGCAGCCATAATTTCAAATTATAGAGTCTCTGCAATGATAGTACAGTGGAACTTAGATTAACATAAAAATCGCATAACAAAAGGAAATCCATAGAAAATAGTGGCTCAGTTTACAGAATTATTTTCAGAATGGATTAATTGGTTTTCATTGCATTCCTATAGGAAACCGCATTTTGGTTAATGTACTATATTTTGGTTTTGAATGCATTCCTATGGGAAATTCAATGCATTCCTGTTGGAAATTAAGTCAAAGTAATTTTCACTGTAAGAAATTTCCTGCAGAACTCATTTATTACATTAACCAAGGTTCCACTGTACATATATATAGAGGGTCATTCTTTTAAACTTGTAAAGAAGAATTAAGAAGCCAATTTAAATGAATTATTTCTGGGATATATCACAAGCAGCGTGAACCAAAGGAAAAAAAATAGGTTTAGAACCAGATGTGGTGACTTTTGCTTTTATGATGCAAAAGTGTTAAAAAGCATTTATTTTTGTAGAGAAAAAGCAAAATTTCCTTTCTGATAATTTGCAGAGACATGCTAAGGCGAATTTTAATTATGACTAAATTGTGGTATTACTCTTTCAAACCCTGAACATCTGTTCCCTTCAAGAGTGATGATTTATGCAGGTTATCAGTAGAGACAGCTTGCTACAGTTTATGTCACGGTTTGTGGGAAGATAGGGTTGTATTGCCCCCAAAACTGGCTTTAAATGGATACCAGCCAGTATGTTATTAACATAACAGGGGAAAGGAAGCATGATGTGTCCACTTTTAATTTTGAAGCTAAATATTGACTTTTCCTTTTTTGTTCCAGACCATCTGTTGTTAATGAAGGATGCAACTTGGACATTGAATGGTCTGGCCTTTCCTAGAGGTGTCAACAAAAGAAAAGCCAAGCCAGTGCTTTCCAAACGAATGAGGAGACTCACAGAGAAGACCTCAATCAGAATTTTGGTGTTTAAGAATGGCATGGGGCAGGATGGTTATGAGATATCAGTATCCCCAGACCAAACAGAAGAGGTAATTCGAAATGTGGAAGAATTTAAATATGAATTTAAATATGCACTTTTAAAAGGCTAGATAACCCAGTTAGTTAGGTATCTGGCTGCCAACCAGAGGTTGGGGGTTTGATTCCTTACTGTGTTACTCTGGAGACAATCCAACCTGTGTAGCCTTGCACAAGCTGCACCATTTCAGAAGTGCCCCCAACAAGAAGGGACTAGTAAACCACTTCTGAGATCTGTGTAGCTAGAAAACCCTGAAAAGGGTCACCATATGTCATAATCTACTTGACAGTGCCCAATGATTCATTGTTATTTGTAAAAAGATTACCTTTCTTATTCTTTTAATTGTGAGGTTAGACTAGAGAATCATTGGTAAGCGTTTTTAAAAATTTGAATGTGCATGTGGATGTATACACATGTATATTGCATATACACAGCATAAAGCTGCTTAGAGACTACCCAATAATTTCAGAAAGAATCATTATGGACTTATGTGTTTTTTCTGATTTTTATTTAGTCCATTCTCTTTCATCGTTTTTGCTCTAGAACTGCCTCATTTAGCCATTTCCTTACTTCAGAAAAGGCTCAGCAGTTTATAATCAGGAGCACTAATGTGGAGTTGCAACAGTGGTGACCCCAAAGTGCCAGGTTTATACTGTAAAATATTTTAGCATAATGTTGTAAAGAGGTACAGAGATCCTCCTTGACCTCATAATGGTCCAAACTGCAGTGACTATTATTTGTGGAATGTCCTTATAAAAAAAGAAAGAAAGATGAGAATAATATTTTTAATGAAGGAAAGTGGAAGATATCAGATTGGACAGAAAACAAAAATGATGGGGCATGAAGGAGGGAGGGTGATATAAAGAGTGTGTTTAGAACCTCAAAGATAAAGGCGCGCTTCTCTGTTCTGCTGCCCAAAGGGAATAGAAAGAAATTAAGAGCAGGAAGAGCAATCATCTGCTACTTTTTAAAATAAAGATTGCCCTTTTTTGTCCTTTACCTAAGTACTATCAAAGAGGAATTGTAAAAATAAGAATGTATAATTAGTTTTCATGACATAAATTTCCATTACTGAGTCAATTCTTACCTTTCCTCTCTTGTCTTCATGCTGCCTGATATATCCTCCAAGAGACAAATGAATTTTTGCAATGAAGTGACAAAAAAGGAACTGAAAAACCAGCATGCTAGTATTTATTTACCCTGATGTTAAGTGGAGTGGCATAAATTGCAGTGGCAAATTACTGCTAGTTAACAAGGTGTTGCTTGTATGGCTCATTAGACATCAAGACTGTTGCACTATAAGAATACAGGCAGCATCTCATTAACTCGCAACAATTCACCACTGTAAATTTATGCCAGTTGTTTGGGATCACTTGCACAGTAAAAGATTTGAAGACTAATATGCTGGAGAAGCATAGAGGGGAAATGGTGGTCATAAACAGCCGCAAAATAAACACAAAATCAGGCTGTTGTTGTTTCCCTTGGAAAATGGCAACCTCTTTAATTACAATGCTTTCTTCCTGGAAAACAAAATAGGTTACCTTATAGTGCTAGCCAAGAATACAGATGTTTTCTGCCTTTTACCAAGTTTGAGGATTTGTTATTCTTATTTCTGAAGTTTTTAGATATTTGTACTACAAGACTGAACCTTACTTCACCAGCAAAATATATTTATAGTATGCATGGAAAAAGAATAGAAGATCTTATAACTGGTAAGTGTAAAAATATATTTTGTGCTATTTTGGAAAAGAAAGAAGGAAATTAACAACCTGTTATTTAAAGCTTACATGTCTACATGTTTCAGAAATAAAAGATACAACCTAAAGAGGATTAGTAGTAGAAGACAATGTTGTTGAACTTCCCCCATCAACGGATTCTGTGAACGAGACAGTATGATTCTCAATATAGTGGGGATACCTGGGGGATCCCCCAGGTATGGCCACAGTGCTGGCCAGAGACAGCAGTGAACCATGTTATCGAGTCTCTAGAAAGCCCTGAATTTTGTTACCTTCTCGTGTTTCTGCTTTCTGGGCCTATTCAGCCTTTGGCCAACAGAAGCCTCGTCTGAAAGAACCCCAACCAATCCCCCTGTGTTCTCCCTTTCATTTGACATACCTTGGAAAATCCAGTTTTTAAAGGGCTTTCTTGCTGGTTTCCATCTGAATGATTAAATCATCTGATTCCATTCCCAATCACAGTGGTTTGTTCCTGTATTTAAATATTCTAGCCTCAAAGAGAAAGGGAATTTTATCTTTTTGGATGAAGGAATGTTTTACCTACATTATTTTCATAAGTAATCACTAGCAACAGGAGTTACTTGAAGAATTAAGAAAGAATACAAATGTATCTTTGAACCCAAAAAAGAACATAGTTCAAGATATATTTATCAGAGTAGGATATCTACAACATAAAGGAATTGCTTCTACATATGTAGTCTTTAAAACTCTAAAATAAAATGCAAATACATAAGATGAGATGACTAGATGGTATTGTAGAGACAATGGGAACAGAACTGAGCGAGTTGAGGAGGATAGTGGAGGACAGAAGTGCCTGGTGGACAGTGATCCATGGGGTCGCAAAGGGTCGGAATCGACTGTGCGACTGAACAACAACAATAGCCAAGATGACAAGGGCCTTATCTACCTTCATAGAAATAGCAGCTAGTGCCTCTCCAGCTCTGCCTCTCTTTCAAACTCATATCCTGAATCACAGCCCCTTCCTAGGATTCCCCCCAACCATTAGGTTGAATCAAATAGTCCATAAGGGTTACATAAATGCAGTGAGTGATACCACTTATATGTGTTAAGTGATACTGTGTCTTAACTGAAATGTTTTAAATGTTTCAGGTAAGCACCACTCAACATGGTAAAAACTTATTTCTAGGTAAACATCTGATTAGACTCATACAAAGAGGAATTTAAATTCCCTCCGTATAGTGAGAGGAAATCCTCTCTGTAAGCTCCATTACTGTGGAGTATTTGGAGGATGAAGCAACTATGATCAACTAACTGTTGGGAGAAAGGGGAGGAGACTCATGCCCATCATGTGAAGAGAACATAATGGAATGTGTATCAAAAGATTCCACAGTTGTGTTGCAATTCTAAACATTAGAATACAAAACAATGAGAGATTGCTATGATCCACTATCAGAAAACATCCCAAGAAAAGACAGTTACAGTTAATGTCAGTGTGTTATTAAATAATGAATTATTTTATAATATTCATTTGGGATAATTCATCACACTCGTCTGGTGCAGGATGTCAGCCATTCACCATGCCTCTTGACCATACCTTGTCTAGTCTGATTGTATGCCTGTTGACCATAACCCATCCAATTTGTTTGTCTAAAAGTGTACAGCTTTTATGGATGCCATGAAATGGGTCTGGGCACTCAAGGCTCCTAGGATTAGGCTGGGGAGGGAATATGAACTCTCCCTGCTGAAAACTGAAAGTACAGTACAGTTGTATCTCTCTTAAAGAGCATAATGTGTTCCACAGGATTGCTCTTTAAGAGCGTTTGCTCTTTAAGCGAAACACCATTATAAGTGACCAATTGTGACTTCTGGCGGGTGGGTGGATTGCGAACCCCGATTTATTTGTTAAGCGAGTTTTTTGTTGGTTTTAGTTGTTAAGTGAAGCGACCATTCAGAGAAAATTCTACTCTTTAAGCGAACTCTCTAAGCGAGGCGCTTTTTATTCGAGGTTTTACTGTATATGAAAAACAATAAGGTATGAAAAAGGTTGACATTGTTGCTATAGTTGAGTCCTCTTTGCAATAAGAAAATAAAAGTTCAGCCTCCTCAGTTTATATCTCATAGGTAGCATCCTCCAGCATTGTGAAATCACAGATCATTAGGTCAGCCCTCTCTCCTAAGCATGACAAATGAAATATCAAGGACAAAGAACTTTTGTGAATGCAGAATTTTTAAAAATCCTCTTGTAATTGAAGCATGACACTATTCAGTCTACAACTTTTGTATATACTGTACATCCTTTGTTTCCAAGATGGCATAAGGGTCGGACTTGACTGTGCGACTGAACAACAACAACAACAACTTCTAGCAAAAGTGAGCATCTTCGGGAAGGGGAGGCAAAAGCTGTTCTTCAGTTTGCCCTACAATGCAGGAATTACACTTTCAAGCAGGCTTTGCTGAAGTAGAAAGGAGCATGGATAAAGTGGCTAATGAACTTTTTAAAAAATCTATTATTCAAAATAAATGTTACTAAATAATGAATTAATTTATTACTGAAATAATTTGTTTCCTTAAATAAAATAAAAGTCAAGAATTCCTCACCTCAAATAAGGGATTTCTGCTTTAACCCCCCTCCCCCCCCAGCAACTTCTAGTAGCAATCGTTAAAAAACCAGGGAACAAACATTCCATATTGCCCTCTATGCTTCCAGCAGTGTATGGGGGTAGGAGGACATTTTGGGCAAAAATATACTTTCTAAAAACAGTGGAGGGGGGCTCAAGCTCTCGAGTACAAGGGAGCTGCATATGGGCCACTGGCTGACAATAGGTTGTAGCTTGTCCACTCAATGCCTTATAGCTATCTTTCCACACACACTTTCAGGTCTTGTACATTTTACTCTCACTTAATATATTACTTGTGTGCTCTCTCCAGTTTTGTAGTATTTTATCTATAGGATGAAATGCAGTAGTGGTACTTACATTGTGTAAACCTGTAAATTTCAAATTTTATACATGTGAACTCTAATGTGGTTTGCATTCTGAGAAATTATATAATTTATCCTCTTTTGTTAGGTTTAGCAGGGCATGCAGAAAACAGGATGGTAAAGTTCCAGTTATTATAAATAATATTTGGGGGAAAGATGCTTTATTGATTCAATTCCTGTTCTTTTTTTAATAAAATAAAATTAATGGCCAGTATAATTGTAATATAGAAAATGCATTCATTGCCCAAGATTAAGAAATGTATTGTGGCACATATTTTTGTGGGCTAAAGTTCACTTAGTAATTACCTTAATTTATTCTTATTTATTTATTTATTTATTTATTTATTGAATTTATATACCACCCCTCTGGGTGTTATCTCACTCTGGGAGGTGAACAAACAAAATAAATGATAACAATACCCATACAAATCAAAACGCACCATCAGCAAATACATTATTAACTAAACTAAACTAAACTAATTGGCGACAGATGAGATCGAAACTGAACCTAGCTGGCTAATCTATTGACAAGGGGAAAACGCCCTGAAAGGCCTCCTTGAACAGGAACGTTTTAAATTGTTTTTTAAAGGTAGCCAGCAATGGGGCGTTGCACAGCTACACCAGTAGAGTAGAAAAACAAGAAAGTATGCTTTAACAACAACAATGACGACAACAATGATGATGTTAGAATTTGAAAGCTGGAAGAGACCCTATGGGCCAGTTTGTCCAACCCATCAGGGAAACTCAGTGAAGAATCAGTGAAGAATCAAAGATACCTGAGCCACTGAGCTATTCATTTATTCTTAACTAGCATCTACTAGTTGTACTTACTGGTGCAATTGATCTTTTTCACTTTCATTTAATCAGGGCTAATTATGGTTGAATTGTTGTTGTTCAGTCGCACAGTCGATTCCGACCCTCTGCGACCCCATGGACCATTGCCTGCCAGGCACTCCTGTTCTCCACCATCCCCCTCAACTCACTGAGCTCTGTGCCCATTGTCTCCACAATACCATCTAACCATCTCATCTTGGGCCGTCCCCTTCTTCTTTTGCCTTCGACCCTTCCAAGCATCAAGGCTTTCTCAAGTGAATCCTCTCTTCTCATCACAAAAAATGTGGAGCAGCTTTGTAACATGCAAAATCAGTCATGTGTTTGAATAATTCAGTTTTTCAAGTGTTCAAGAAATATAGGGGAAAATTTATTAAAACCTAATCATTATTTATTTATTTTCGCATTTGTATACCGCCCTATTCACGAACGACCCTGGATGTTTCACAACAATAACAAAACAAATTTTTTAAAAGATGCACAAATTTCAAACGATAGTGTTCGGATATTTATGTATCCCATAGAGGTCAATAGGATATGAAAATGCTTAAGCAGACTATGTGTAATGTTATTTTCATACTGAACTGCTTTTTATCTCCTGTGATGCCACTCATCACTTTGCATAATTACTTAACATGTTGCAGCAGGTAATCACAAGCTATAAATGTCACTAGTTTGTAGAAATGAGCTAGGAAATAGACTTTAAGTTAGCATAAGTCTCTTCCTATGCTTTGAATTTCACAGAATGATGTCAGCAATGCTATTGTTTTAAAGTTAAATTGCTTTGTATTATCTGATTTATTAAAATTGGTCTACGCATGTTATTGTTGGTAAGAATAAGAAGATGGGGTTATGAAGTTGAAACCTATAAATAAATAGGCTTTATAATTTATTTATAAAATATAAATACATGCATGAATTATAAAAAACATTCATTTTCTATTTTAAACTCTCCAGACTTTTGTCACTGAAGTATGTAGAGTGATAGAAGTAGGAAGAGGCATAAAGTCTATTGGAAAACTACCAAATGTCCCCTGCAAATGGGCCCTATTCAGAATCAGTAAGCGTGTGATGAGTGAAGTGGTTTTGAATATCGCCTTTAGAATCCATGCTGTTACAAGGCCAGCCCCGAACATGGCAACTCTTATTTCCACACACAGAACCTCTTCACTCTCAATTTAACCCAAAAATCTGATGAACCCATTACTCCATACTTGATTTCATGGAACAAGGAGTAGATATAGTTACAAATGATCAATCACAAGCCGTGAACCAAAGCAGCAAGGCATTAACAATTCACACCATTTTGGTCCACTTGCTCAAGCAGAAGATGTGCCAGCATATTTAATGCACAGTGACTTCACTCAGTTTTAGAAAAGACATGACTCATGTTGCATTTTAGAAATGAAAAGATTTCATAGGATTTTAAGCTTGCTAACTGTCTGAGTGTTAACATTCATGAATGTCTAAATAATTAACATCTGCAAAAGCCAGAAGACCTAAGTATTTAAATTAATTTTATTCAGGTAAAGTATAAAGGGACCCAAGAAATGTTTTGCCCCAAATAAAGCCATGTAATGTTTGATTGCATTGTACAAATCAGTGTCTTGCAACACTGTAGCCCCCACAGGTATATACCGTCAGTGTAATGGGCTCACTGAAGAAACAAGGCAGCTGTGAAAGTGCACTCATGCACTTGTCATTCTGTTCAATAGTCGAAAAATCCAAATTCGGATAGGCATCACTATTTAAGAAACTGACTGCTAAAGTATCTCTCATAAGTACCTTGGGGACAATAAGATTTGACATAAAACATGTAAACAAAAATACACAACAGATGTTAGATTAATTTTGTTTGAGTAAAATATGACAGATCATTTAAACATAACATGTGTTCTTTCCATCATTCAGCCTGAGTCTGCAGACCATACTTCTGAATATTGTACTTCAATTGCTGTGAGCCACAGACTTGTAGCACCCTGCCTAAAAGAGTATGGAATAACTTCATTCAACCAATTGCATGACTTGATTACAAATGCCCACAGTTTACAAAGAGAAGGAATTTTTAAAAAGAAGATTTGTTCAAGTATAATTGTCAAAGACAAAGTAAAGTGCTCTTTAGATTTTACAAGATTTTTAAAAGTCAGGGATAATAGTTTGTTTCAGTATTTTTTCCTGGCATTTGTTTAAAAACTTAATATTTTATGTAAGTATGAGAATAGCTACAGGCATAGGTCAGAAAATATAAAGCTGCTCCTTCAGGTTTGCTTTTTCAATTCTTTTAAAAAATATTTATTTGTTTATTTACTTATTTACTTACTTACTACCCCACTGACAATTACTGCTAGACACTACTTTGGGTGGCACACAATAAGAACAAAAAACATCAAGCAACAGGCAAAAACATTAAATAAAATAAGAACAATCAAATATCATAGTATAAAAAGGGAAAACAAACAATATAGCAATTTGCAAATTATAATGGCATCCAATATCTCTAACAATAAGTCCCAAAAATATTAATAAGTCAAAAGGTAGTCATTATAGTACTTGCACTAGTGCCAAGTAATTTGCCATAGGAAGATCTATACATTGGAAAAGCCTTTATAAACAAAAGAAGTATTCAGCATTTTCCGAAAGGCCAAAAGAGGAGGGGCTGTTCTAATTTCAGTTGGTAAAGAATTCCATAATGTGGGTGCCACTGCTGAAAAAGCTCTACCAATCTTGGTAGCTATTTTTACCTCCTTAGGTGTAGGCACCTAAAGTTTTATCACTTACGTGCTCTGGGTTGAATATCCCAGGAAGAGGTGCTCCTGCAAATAACATGGTCCACCCATAAAGGGCTTTGTATGTCGTTACCAGAACCTTGAATCTGCCACTGTCCAAAGGTAGCCAATGCAACCAGTCAGGTCTGCCTATTACCAACTTAGATGGATTGCCCAGCTGCATCTATTCCTAGACAGGGGATCCCTCACCACACTCGTGCATGTATTAGTAATTTTAAAAAAAAAGATTACTGGTCTCTTGATACAGAAAAGGACTGCAGTAGTTAGTGGTTAAGACGCTGAACTTGATGACTGTAAAGTCAGCTGTGAGCTCCCATATTTGTCCTGTCAACCTAGCAGTTTGAAAGCAAGAAATTGCAAGTAGATACATAGGTACCATTTTGGTGGGAAGGTAAACAGCATTCTGTGCACTCCGGTGTTTAGTCAATACCTGCCACATATCCGTGGATATGTCTGCAGAGGCAGATAGTACTGGTTCTTTGGCTATAAACAGACAAGCACCAAACCCTAGAGTTGGATACAACAGGATTTTGAGCAAGGGGGACCTTTAGCTGATACAAAAACTACAACAGGTCCAGAATGTCAGACTAATAATTGGAGCTCATAAATGTGATCATATCTCCTCATTTCTGGCAGAGCTACACTGGTTGCCTGTTGCTCATCATCTCAAGGTTAAGGTTTTGATGTTAACATTCAAAGCCTTGAACGGTTTAAAGACGTCACTACTTTTTGGACCACCTATCCCAGAGAATATCTACCTATCCCTACCTGGTCCTCTAAAGCTGTGATATTGTAGATTGCTACCCCAATCTTTGTCTGGCCAGTCTTGTCTGGGCAGATAGAGTAGACCCTATTGCCAGTGACTCAACGTCAAATCTTAGGCAGCGGTTAACTAACCTAACAACCCTGAGGACTAACGGCATGGGTGCCAAAGTCCACAGGGAAGTTTGATGGTCCACTTAAATCCATCAATGGAGAGCAGCAGCTTCATCAATATTGGCCTGGGGCTGGTGACGACTTTGCATTCTAAAAGGGCTCAGGACCAGAAAGTGACTCACAGAACTGAATCAGTGGTACAGGTGTCATGCTGCGATGTGGAAGGCAGATGAAAGGTCACTGCATTATATTCTCAGGACAGTCTTCATGGCTGATTGCCATGATGATCACCAATATTCAGATTAAGATATGGCAGAAGAAGATGAAGAACCCCAAGAGAGGTAAAAAAATACGACACAAAAATGTACCTTTTTGGTGATGGCTCCTTTATTATGGAATGAACTAGATTGGGAAATATGTCAGAACCCCTCTCTTAAGGCCAATTGTGTTCTTTAAAAAGCCCTTTAAAAACATTTCCCCATTGATAGGGCTCAGTAAAATTAGATTATTATTAATTTAACATGAGTTTTAATTAATTGCAGGCACTTACTGTGCACTGCCAGCTTATTGATATTTTATTGTGATTTTATTTTATTCATTATTTTTTGTGGGTTATGGGGGGTATTGTTTATTTTTGGTTTGTGTCAGTTTGCTATGTATTATTGTTGCAATTGGCTACCCAATTGCAACAATAATATCTGGCATGAAATGCAATAGGTAACCAGTGCAGGTGAGCCAGGTCTAGAGATATATGATCATACTTATGAATGGTTATGATAAGTCTGTCTGCCACATTTCAAACTGGTTGAAGTTTTTAGACCAGCTTCAAGGGTAGCCCCATATAGAGAACATTAGAATAGTTGATTTTAGAGATTACCAATGCATATACCAGTGTAGTAAGGTATCTCCCATCCAGATATGTACAATCTGCTGTAGCTTGTAAAATGCAGTCCTGGCCACATCAGAGACTTGTTGGTCCTTATTAAGAGATGGGTCCACAAGGACACTCAGATTTCAAACTTTAACCTCAGGAGAAAGAGTGGTACTATCTATCTTAAAGAGGCAAACATCCAACTGGTTGGGGGATGCCCCATCCAACAAGATCTCCAACTTATCAGTATACAACTTAAGTTTCTCCTTCTTCATCCAAAACCCAGTCACTTCCAGACATTGTCCAGACCTTGGACAGCCTCCATTGCTGAGGTAGAAAAGGAGAGCTAGAGTTGTGTACTACCAACGTACTGACAAAAACACATTCCAAATCTCACTCAGTGGCCTCACATAGATGTTGAACAACATAGGGCAGTGTTTCCCAAATGCTGGTGTTTGGACTTCAGTTCCCAGAAGCCTAAGCCAGTATATTGACTGATCAGTGCTTTGGGGAATTGACTTAAGCTTCTGGGAATTGAAGTCCAAACACCAGCATTTGGGAAACACTGGCATAAGGGATATAGCAGAATCCTGTAGGACTCCATACTGCTGGAACAAAGGATCTGATACCATCTCTCCAAGTTTCATCATCTGGACCTGGTTGTCAAGAAGAGAATGGAACCAGGCCAAAGCCAAGCCCCTATTCTCACACTCTGATAACCTGTCCAGGAGAACACTGTCATTTGCAGTATTGAAGCTCACTGAGAAATCTAAGAGCACCAATAGGATAGAATTACCCCATCAGATTGTCTTAAGAAGTCATCAAGGAGTGCAACCAGAGGTGACTCAGTACCTTGGCACAGTCTGAAACCAGACTGGAAAGGATTGAGGGGATCCATCTTCACCAGGATTGTTTACAGCTCATCTCCCTCCACCCTCAACTACATTGCCCAAGAATGGGATTTTTGCAACTAGTCTGTGGTTGTTAACCCTGGCTTTTCCTGAATCGATCAAGTTTTTGTCTTCTTCAAATGGGAGAGGGGTAAATAGCCATCCTGAAGATAGTAGTTAACAATCAGTGTGGCCTATTCTACCATTACCTTACTGGAAGCTTTAATCAAGCAGGAGAGGAGATGTAGTCACCCTAGAAACTGGAAGCACCCTGGCCACAGAGTCTGAGGTCAAACCAGGACAAGCCAAATCACTGTATCAAAACTGGAAAACTTACTAGAGCACTTGAAGAATTAGGACAGTATTACAACCTCAACCATTTGAAGCCTAATCCAAGGAAGACTCATATGTACTTTCCACCTTCGAAACTGATGGGCAAGGGTTCAGTTGGAAGTTACATGGCAAGGGAACTGATTACAGTATTGTTCAGTACCAAAATACTGAACAATGTGTTACACAAGAGCAAAACCAAATTAGAAGATGGAAGAAGAAGTTCACTGGACAAAGAACAACATTAAAGGAGGATATAGCTGAGAAACTCAACCTCCCCTACATCATTTGGAGGACCGTCAATAGGCTGAGTGTTGGCGTCCCTAAATGCAAGACCAACATGAGGCGGCGGCTGGTGGAATGTATGAGTGTGGAAAGATACAGAATCTGGATTACTGCCAGAAACATTCACTAATGAGGACTTAGGTTTGGCAAGCAACAAAGACAAGAAAGTAGCTTCATTTTGTCAGTCCAGGGCTTGATCAGGACATGAAAGAAGACTGTATCAACATAGAAGTCAAGGTCCCTATGGACGGTCTCAACCTTGGGCTAAAGCATGCTGCAAACTGGTTACAAGTTGTGATTTCAGACTAAAGTAAATTTGGCTGAACCATTCCTATAAGGCAGTGATGGTAGACCTTGGCACTCCAGGTGTTCTTGAACTTCAATTTCCAGAAGCCCTTATCAGCAGGAGTGCTGACTTGGGCTTCTGGGAATTGAAGTCCATGAAGTGTGAAGGATCATCATCACGGCTATAAGGGAACTATTGATCTTGAAGAGCTCTGCTTGACTGTTAGAGGACTCTTAAGATTTTTCCTAGTAGATTCTATTTCATTTACATAATAGCAGGAGCATTTCTTATCAGCGACCAGATTAATAACTGTGAAAGCTTTCTTCCATTTGCTCTCTAACCATATCCATTGTTTTAATTCCCTCAACTCCTTAGTAAGCCAAAAGGAGAGTTTAAACTAGAGAAGTTGTTTAGGAGCAATTGTGTCAGTAACTCTGGTCACCCCCACATAACATTTATCAACCAGAGCTCTGACAGGAGCACCAATCAACTCAGTTGAAAACCCTCCAAATATGGGACTGGAGGAGAGATTTGAAGATACCCTGGACTGTTAGAAAGACAAACAAGTAGGTTCTAGAGCAAATCAAGCCTGACCTAACCCTGGAGACAAAAATCAAAGAAAAAAACTAGAAGAGAAGGAGGCATTTCCATGTGAACAGCAGGACTTCATTAGATTGTTTTAGTCAAGCCCTACCATTTCATTATATCCCATGCTTGCTTGCTATAGTCTCTCTGACACACACTACTCTGCTCTAGCATCTGTGCAGACAAGTTTGGAACCTTCTAAAGTAGAGCTGAATTATTTTTGGTTGGAATCTCACCCACTGTACTGTGCATATCAGTGTGAGTTGTCGCAAATTTTCCTCACCTCTGTTTTGTTCATGTTCCATGGAACTTTGTTCAGGAACTTACTGCTACTTTAATCTCAGCTGAGCTCTTCTTCATTGTAAAGTTTATTCTCATTTAATCAGCTCCCCCCCCCCCCATTTAAAGATATGTATAGATAAATAGTTTTCATTATAGGTTTTTTCTTACTCTATCATGGACCATTTTTCAATAAATTCATGACATGAAAGCATATTTTCAAGAAGCACTGTTATATGCAGTTCAAAGATTTTACTAACAGCCTCCCTACCTTCTTTGTTGATAGGAATTTCATAACACAAAGACTTGTAAGCATTGTCTGGCACTTACATCTAAAGGCCAAAGAGAAAATGACACAAAATGTGGTCTTTATTTTGTGAAAGAACAATCTTCAGCCATAATTGCTATATAAGTCAATTGCAATGTATAAACAATCTCTGCCTCCTTCAGCATCACTGATGCTTATAGAGTTGATAGATTCAACCTTGCTTTCTCAAGATTCAGCTATGGTACCAGACCTCAACACTATTGATTTCAGTATTAGACACTGGCTGAAATCCTGTTATGTAGTTATGTGACTTTTGGAAGAGAATTGCCATAAATCTGCTGCATACTCATATGACTTAGAGTGCAACACATACAGTCCCCAAAGATTTCTTAACTTATAGCTATTATAGCAACTGTGTAACAAAATTTCAGCTGCTGTATTATTGATCTCAACAGACAGTGGGGAAGGTTAAGATGACTAAAGATCAGTAGTTCCATTGGTGCAGGAACCCAAAAAGAAGGAAAAGAAAAAAATTGTAGAAGCAAGTGAATACTCAGGAAAAAAGTCTTATTTCTCCATCCTTACATCTTTCTGTTCTTCACACTCTGATCTACATTTAATGAATTTTGGAGAGTCAGCTTTGGATGTGCAGATCATCTCCACCAGACAACTTGATTTTATTGAATTAAATGGTTGTGGTACTAAAGAAAATATTTTCAAACTTCCAGAAGCAGCAACCCATGCTTTCAAAAGTTAAGATTTTTTGAATGTTCCATTTTGAGTGAGCACTACTTTAGCCTCAACAGGATTTAGTTCCAGCTCACTATCACCAGATTATGATCCATGAGAATATTCTCCTGCCTCACATTATGCTCATCACTGTCTTTTAAGGTGGTCTGTGTGGGAGACAGATTACAATTCTTCTTGGGGATGGTTGTAGTCCTGATCCTCTTATTATCGATGAGAACATTAGTAGTCATGAGCAATCTTGTCAAGTACCTGCCCTGTACATATTCCAGACATGTTTGAGACAGGTATGACTATTGGCATTGGAGTCCTTCCTTTCATCACATGGATATTCAATCTAACCCTGCCATTGCTTGACTTTAGTAATTTGATTGCTTTGGTGCTACAAATGGTTTCTGAGTTGATTTGATATCTACAATAGTATAAACTCACTTGGTGCTGGGCACTTTCATCCAAGTAATCAAGACATCTGCCACAGCAGTACCATCATTTACATAATCTCTGGTGTGACATTAGCCAATTACACTCCCTTGGTTTCCCCATCTTTTCCAGCTTTGACTCTTCTAAAATCAGTATTGATCATGACAATATTTACCCATCCAGTATAGGTTTCTACATTGCCTTCTACAACTTGTTTTATTTTTCAGCTTTCAGTGACGGTTCAGCTTTATGGTCAATAGAACCCAAAGTGTCAGGAAATACCAATATTTTTTCATACAAAGAAGATTCTTCTGACTCATACAGTTATTAATCAGACTCATACTCAGAATCTGCCAGTGTAGCTCTAACTTCTCCAGTATTCAAGTAACTAATACCAACCAACTCGTTCCTGCTGAAGATGCCAAATGTTACCAATTCAAAGTAGTTGATCTGCAGATGACAGATTAGATTCCAAGAGAAACGTTTGAAAAGCTTGGCATATTCCAACTTGAGATCAACTTCATCAGAGCTCATCTAGATTTTAAGATGACCCAGTAAAAGAGTCCCTCTTTCTCCCACAAGGTAGAAGAGATCCATGGTGTCTTTTGCAAGGCCTGTTCACTTTGTCAAGAGGACTTACATTCTCAAAGAATTCAGGAACTTGCTAGCTGGCACTCTTTGGATCAATGTGTATATGAATGACAAGTTTATTGTAATGGAAGCTTATATGGATTCTATAAAAGCTGCTACTTTGTTTTTGCTTCTTGTTGTTTGATTACACATACTGAAACATTTATTTATTTTATTTATTTTTATTGTATTTCTACCCCGCTCCAATCGGGCAAGCCCGACTCTACTAGTATAACTACCAATTGAATCACTGTAATTTATATTAGTGTTGAGTTACCATTCAGTAAATCTACTCTAGCTTCATTCAGTAGACTCTGAGCCTTTAGCTCTGTAGATTGATTGAAGGCTAGTATGTGAAGAACATTATTATTTTTTCCTTCAGAAGATAAGATTTAATAATATATACTGTGGTAATAATTTGTGTGTAAAGATTGATATGTATGTCATTTTTCTTATTATCCACAACACAGCTTCCAAGCTTTTACCTAGAGAATATGTTGAAAAGCAGCCCTGACAATTGTTTGGTTTATGAGTAAGAAGTTAACTGAAGAAGAAAGGAGTCAGGTTCTGGAACTCATTGTTTCATCAGTTAACTACTTCTGATTGGAGACCATCTTGTCTGCTGACATTGGTGTCATCAATATTCAGACTGCCCTTTGTTATGTTAAGTTTGGCAGAGTACAGAGTACAGTAAAACCCCTACTTACGAAAAAAAGTCAATTCCGTAGGCTTTTGCTTAAATCGGTTTTTTATGTAACTTGATGCAAACCCATAGGAAAAAATATTTTTTTACGTACCAGTAACTCCATAGGAAAAAATGAAATTTTTATGTAAATCAAAGCAAACCCATAGGGAAATGGATTTTTACGTAACTCGAAACAAACTCATAGGAAAAAGAATCTTTATGTAACTCGAAGCAAACCCATAGGAAATTGTGTAAATCGGGACATGGTTTTAGCACAAAATCATTATGTAAGTCGAATTGTATATAACTCGAGGCATATGTAAGTCAGGGTTTTGCTGTACAGCGAAAGAGTTGGCCCATCTCACTGGTGGCCAATCTCTCTTCTAGTGCACCTGCTGGAATATTGGATAAATGGTGGGAATAAGAGTTCCACTCTGACCGATCCAGTGTGTGGTTTTCATTACACTATCTGAGAGCAGGTCAGGGACATGATTTCTCTCTGCCCCCACTATTGACACAATGCCCCCATTAGGCAGCTGCACAGCCACTTTTTAGTTGCCCTGGCAGTTGTCTTTCCCATAATGCTAGGCAGGTGTGAGCTAAGCTTTTCTATGGCCTAGTGTAGTTTTAGACTTCACTGCCTTCACCATTTCACTCCACAGGATTACAAAAGGGAATTGCAAACAAGCAGGGACTTTTCATTAGCAGGAAGACTAAGCAAAAATAACTGGCCCCAATGGAAAGCAAAGAGGGTTCTGGAAATGCTGGTTCAGAATTGCCATAAAACTGTTTCAGACTATTTCCCTCTGCGGATGATAGCAATAACTAACTAACTCAAGTTTAGTCAGTAAATCTTAAAAAATAAATAACTACAGTGGTTTTGACCAAATACAGTGATTTCTCCTCATCACTGAATAATGACATCCTATCTTCCTTTTGGAACTGCGGTGGTTTAGTGGTTAAGACGCTATACTTGATGATTAGAAGGTCAGCAGGTCAGCAGTTCAAAGACCTGAGTGCTGCACGATGCAGTGAGCTTCCATCTTCATCCCAACTCCTGCCAACCTAGCAGTTCGAAAGCCATAAATTGCAAGAAGATATATAGGTACCACTTCAGTAGGAAGGTAAACAGCATTATGTACACTCCGGTGTTTAGTCATGCCTGCCACATGTCCATGGAAACGTCTGCAGATACAGACAGTGCTGGCTCTTTGCCTATAAACAGAGATAAGCGCTGAACCCTAGAGTCGGATACAACTGGCTTTTGAGCAAGGGCGACCTTACCTTCCTGTTCACATGTTTACAATAAACTGCATATTTGAGCATATGTAGAATATGCTTTCAGTTATTACTCATAAGCAACCATCTCTATTTTTCATGAAGCAAGTCTTACTAGAGAGTACTGTATCTCTTACTTTCTCACACATACCCTGTTTCCCCGAAAATAGGACCTCCTCATATAGTAAGGCACCCCCCCTATTTTCCCCCACCTCGGAAATATAAGCCCCCCCCCCCGAAATTAAGGCACTCACCTAAATCTTGCCCTGGCAATCCGCTGTATTAGCAATAAATGTGTACTGTATTCTTCGTCATGGAAAAATAAGACACCCCCTGAAAATAAGACCTTGTGCATATTTTGGAGTTTTAAAAAAATATAAGACAGTGTCTTATTTTGGGGAAAACATGGTATTTTCTTGCATTTCTCTTTTTTATACCGTTCCAACTCTTTTGCTAGCAAATCCCAAACAAAGAATGTAGCCAGTCTATTTCCCTCTGTGAGTGATGATACTTCTAGTTTCTCCTCATGCTTCTTCAAACAACTTTTCACAGAATTACAATTTCTCTACCATTTCTCTGGTGAATCAGGATAGTTTGTGGGTGGGGATGAGCTCTATGCAAGCTAGGATCCTAAAGAAAGATTGTTACTGCTGGTGTGTGTTTAGGATTTAGCGCATTGGATGGGATGTGGTCTCTCATGTTTCAGTACATTCTATGGTAATATTCCAGTTTTCATTAATGCAGAGGTGCTAAGATTTATCAAACCATAAGTTATGTGCCTATAATAATATCTAAAACAGTAAGCTTGTTTTCTATTTTGAAAATAATTCTGTATAAACATGAGTTTATCATCATGCAGAACAAGAAAAGAAGGTAAATAAGATTTTGGCTTCAGTGCATTTAGTCTATTCATGAATAGGTGACATATTTGCAATTTACAAATGTAAATATATGCTATGTATATTTACACTTCTGTCATTCTTAGGATATATTTTTCTGCTTTTTTATTTATGGGGATAAATGATGATGAAAGGTGAGCTATGTACTATTTAGTTTTACAGTATATATATTCTAGTATAGTTTTTCCCCACTTAACAAATTATAGCTACATTAAGCAGAATTTTATTTGTTTGTTTTTTGTTATCGAACCACTTGTTTTCCACACAATCTATGGAAAAATAGATTATAGTAAAAATTTCTTTAGAAACTTCAGTATAGTTTAACAATTATGAGATGTGTAAAATGTTTGATCCATAAATATATACACTTCTTGACAGGAAACTATGCTCTGAAATAACATAGATCTTGCAATTTTATCAGGACAATGCCAGTAGATTTCAGCAAGGTTGGTTCCAACTCATCTGTGATAAATGAGAAGATAAGGCAATCAGTGCACACCATGACACTCTGTGCAGCTAGTTAGACACACTTCAAAACTATTCAGGTGTGCTCACAAGGCTTATGAGTCTTACATGTGGTGTGTGTGTCTCAATATAAACACATCCTTCATGGTGGCCACTAGAAATACAGGATCTGTTTTTCTAAGACTTAACCCAGGTCAGATATAAATATTAGATGTTAAGAATTCTGAGTTTGGGAGTGTGTTTCAGCAGGGTTGAAAGAAAGTCGTCTTTTTGCTTTTCACTCATTTAGTTCCTTTGCTTGACAAATCCCTGCAAAATTCCATCACCCCTCTGCGAGGACCGATTTGGGTGTCTAAGGGAGAAGGTTTCAGCCCCTCTGGGGCAAGGATGTATATCCAAGGAGTACTGTTGGCCTTGCATCAACGTTTAAAATCTGAAAAAAACTACTGTGAGCAGGTGAGTTATCCAACTCTTTAAAACACAGCTTTTTCTTCTTCATTCTTAAATATACTGTTTGTCACAAAGTCTATGATTGGCACTGTGTCATAAGGACGTGAGACATGTATTGCATGAACTCTTGTACTTGATAGGTAGATGAAATGTTTCTCCTATAATTTCCAAGCCAACAATAATGTATGTCTTTCAGTGTGGGATGTTATTTGTCTCATTATTTTTGAGGCTGCAGATTTCTTCTCTGAGAATTATATATAACTATTTATACTTAAGGTCACTTATAGTTAAACATGTTATGCAATTATTCATAATGCACCTCATAGTGTTTTTAAAATCACATTTTGGATATCTTGATCTGAAATATACTTGTGATAATTTTAATGCAAAATATAAAAATATGAACAAAGAAAAATATCCCTTTCTCTTAATATTTTGTTCTGAGAGGAAAGTTATCAACAATATGCGACTTAACCTTGAAATACATTTGATATACACAGAATTCTAGTTTTCCTAGTTTTGTATATAACTATTTAATATAGCTATATTCTGCCTGCAATGCATGTTTTTCCTAATAATTTGACATCTGTTTGCATGTATATCTGTGTGGTTGATCTGGACGTGAATGGGTATGTGCATGCTTTTTCATATTTGTTAGCTTTGTCATAGCTCATCTTTTTAAAATCAGTTTTGTAAGTAAAAAGCATCTTAAAATGTGAGATCAGAAATAGATATTACATCTCAAACTGAGATTTACAAGAGATCTAGGGCCAGAACTGTGAACTATGGATTCATCAAGCTCTCAGATTTCCAGAGGGGTCTGTGAAAGAAGGGCATCAATTCTGTTTCTATAGCACCTCCTGCTGTCAGGTCCATAAGGAGAAATGGACATTTACTTTGGAATAAACGTTTTTGATCCTGAGCAAATGATGATCTACAACAGATAACCAAGAATATAGAATTAGATAAAATAGGTGTTGCTATTTCAGCAAAAGTTTTTTATATTTTAACAAAAGATGGGGGATTATCTGCTGAACCTTCATTTTTAAATTGTTTACTCCACCTCTAAGGCATTATGGATCATATAGAGAAATATATATGATCTACCTTTTATAGTAAGAGCTTTGGTTAATTTTTATACACTTACACAAAGAGAAAGCACAAACAATTGAAGGTTTTAGGAAATTTATAACTGGATTAAATTAATATTGTATGTTTCTTGACTATATATGCACATTAATGCTATAAAATTTATTCAAAGGAAATCAAAGATTCTATTCCTTTGAGTAAAGTTGAAGTATTGGTGCATAGAAAAAGTGCTCTAAATACAACACCAAATATATGGAAAACTGAAGAACATATCAAATATTAATAATTGAAATTTGGAAGTGACACTTGTCAATGAGTACAGCATTAGTGAATTAGTGCACTAAAAACAATGTTGTCAAACTACTTGTAGTGAATTTTGAAAAGATGAATGGTTAAAAAACCAAATATCACAATTTTTTGCTATTACAAAACAAAAATAGTGTTTAATATCCTGAAAATCATACATTATTAATTTTATAAAAGTTAGAGCTGGGTTTAGAAACATAATGTGACCACTGCTAGTTGAAAGTTACATGTTACACAGTACAATCAGAATACATAGTGCTGAAGTCCACATTCAGTACTTTTTGCCAATTTAATGTTTCTTATGAATTTTAAAATAGAATTTTTAGTACTTGGCAAGCTAGTAATCACTACATTTTGGTTAAATATATTCTGAAATAAATTTTCTGCCTCTTTTTGCCCCTCCCCCCTTTGTTTTTCTTTTTGGCAAGCAAATTAGATAAAAATTACTAAGATTAAAATGGCAGTGCATCCTATATTGTACACGCAACATATCTTTTTATGAATGTTTCTTCCCAGGGCAGTTTCTTGTGAATCTCAAATCCAGGGGAACCTTGATAGCAGTATTAAATGTATTGTAGGAGCTATAGCTTTTTTTTTAAACTTCCTGTGTACTCTTGTAAGTCTTTTGATCATTTGCACAAGCCTGTTTGGATTGTAGGCCTGCTTGAATCACAGGGCATTGCCGCCCTTTAACTCAGGAGTTCCCAAACTTTTTGGGCTGTGGGCAGGTCATGTGGTTCAGGGGGCTGGTCACTATGGCCTGGGAGCCAGATCTGGCCCTGATGCCAATTCAACCGGCCCATGAAGCCCTTGTCGCTCCTGGAAGTGGAAGCGTCACTTCCACTTCTGGGAGCGATGAGGGCTTTGTGGGCCAGATGAATTGGCATCAGGGCCGGATCTGCCCCCAGGCCATAGTTTGAGCACTCCTGCTTTAACAAGTAACCATGGGTACAATATGCAGTTATGTCAAGGTATGCCCCATTGCACATCAGTAAAGCATTAGTCTAGGAGTGCCATCCAGCTCACAAACTGTGAAATTGCCAGCAATACTGTTCTAATCAAAAGGTTCTTGGATTGTTGACACCAGTTAGTCCTTCAAGAACAGAATATGGCTGCAGTAGCATTTGTCTAGCTGTTTTAGCAGATGCACTCTGTTTTCCTCATTATTAATAAGCTAGCTTTTAGGTCAAAAGGCTTTGGAGCAGTTTGCCAACCTTTGGTTTTTGGACTTCAATTCCCAGAAGCCTAAGTCAATTCCCAAAGCACTGATCAGACAATGTACTGACTTGGGCTTCTTGGAATTGAAGTCTCCCTGTGGCGCGTGGGCCCCACCTTGGGAACCACTGCTTTGGAGGTTTTTCTTTTGCCTAGGTAGACTGTTTGAGGAGGGCCACGATTTGGTGTACCATTGATATGTTCTCAGGAAAGGATGGTGACTGGTTTTCATCTAATGTTTTATAAAGCCCTATTTTCTTTATTTTTATGATCTTTGTTTCTCCATGTTCATTTAAAAATAACATAAAGCATTCAAATGTTGACTGATGTCTTTCACTTGATTTTAGAATATTAATGGGTGAATGCAGAGAGAAAAAATTCAGGTGTACAGTATAGTGGAAGCCCCTGAGTACACCAGTTAGTTCCATTACAATATTTCCTGTAATTTTAAATCAGCCTATATTATCATGCATGAACTGCAATCAAAACTGCTCAATTTTTTTTATTGAAGTCTAGCTTATTTGACAGTTATGGTAAATATACTAACAATGTATTGAATCTTGTCTTTTTATAAGAGAAATCTGACTGAAGTCAAAGTACTCAGTTCAGAAAAGAAGCAGTCCCTGTTGCTATGTCAGTGTTATAAAGAGTGTGAATTAATTTTATCTACCTTTCACTGAATATATATATGGTAATCTAAAACAGTTGGAGTTAATCCTAAAAATTCTGTGCCTCTGAGGCAATTGAAAATAATTGTCCTATGTGTTCTAATTTTAAAATACTATTCTGGTAAATCTTGCTCTGAAAATATTTTGTGAAAATGTGGATGAGATGTTTGATGTTCAGCTAGTGAACAATACCGTTAAAGTTAGTGAAGATGTCTTAATGTATGAGATCTGAGAACAGTGACCACTTTTAATACATTCTGGATTTATTTGGGGGGTGGGAAGGCTGGAGTAGACAGACTAAAATAGATTTTTGTTTAACACCATTCCTTTCCTGATTTGTGCATCTAAAAGCTAATATGTTCTTTCCACATGTAACAACAAACATTACAAAAGAGCTAACATGCTTTAATGCTGTACATTTAGCTTTATTTTCCCCAGAGAGAGAGTCTTGCATGATGAAATTATTGAAGAGTAGTCTACACAGGGAATATTAAAATACCGAACTAGGAAAGGAAATAGCATAAACATCCAAGCATAGAGCATAGTTAACACTTCATGTGCAGGGGCTATCCTCTCTCATTAGCATTCTTGATATGTACTTGTGCTGTTGGTGGGGTTGCTGAGCAGGAATGCCATTGTATTGAGCCCCAGTGTTTGGGGACAAACACTGCTGTGGAAGGAACGTGTGAAAAGGCCTTGGTATCGCCAGAGAATAAGGAAGGCTATGTGTTCCCTGTACTTCAAGCAGGGAAGCTGTCATTCACAACCCCAGCACAACTAAACAGAGGCCAAAGAGATGACTGAAATACCTTTTTAAATGATATTAATGATTCGTAACCATTTTTGTCTTTTAGAATCAGACAGCAAATAATTAGTTCTGTTTGTCACTAAGATCAATGAGACACACAATGTGGATAAGGTGACACAAAGGGTAAATAGGAAATTCAGTAGAAGTCATGGCCACAGCCATTTTGTATCTCTAATCTTTTAAAGATAAAAATAGCTACAGTTGTAATATTAAGTTAAAACTAGTTTTATGAGAAAGTATGGTATAGAATTTCCAACCTAGACAACTCTTAAAACTTTTCCAAAGCCACCCTAAAGTTTGTGTCCAGTCATAAAATTACATTTAGTTGTATTTTTATTGCAAATCTGGTTGTTATTGTTACAAAAAATATTATGTATTTTAGGTGATGAACAGCAGATTGAGAAAATATGCAAAGAATAAAAAAATGCTAATTTGCATTCAATAATGCATTGTCTTCTTAAGGGAATAAATCTAATATTTCAAAGATTTTTAAATAAAAGTGTCTTGTATATAAATATATTATCTTTGCAGTTTTTTCACGGATTGTGCAGCATGACTTATTATAAAGCAAGCATTAAACAATCAGAATACTGATATTTTAATTTGCATGCAAATTATTTTTCTGGTTGCAAATTTTACATTATTTGACATTTTATTACCCTTTGATTTACAACTGCTGGGGTTATACACATGTCTCCAATGTTGTTGATTAAGCATGGATAGTTAATGCTCTTCATAACTTTTTGTTTTGTTTTCTAGTCTAAGAAATGTCCACTAACTGATTACATAGTGTGCCCTCCATGTCAGTTTTGCATGATAATTATCTTACTGAATCCATCACTGTGTACTATTATATTTCATAATATTGCTCATACATTACATGTAAGAGTTTTTATTTACATAGAAATTATACATAATACTTCTGCACTAAATAATTAAAATTAACAATTTTTGATTTATTATTAAAATTTATAAATCTGTAGTGACAATGAAGTACTTTCTGGTAAATATTTACGGAAGAATAAGTTTAGAATGGAGATGAAACAAATAAATTATTAGCATTTATTAAAAGTTTTTGCACAGAAGTTGAAATAATTTTTGTAAATAATTACAATATAATTTTTGAAACCATTTGAGTGGGCAAAAAATATTATCAGCATCAGCATTTGAACAACCACAAAATGCCTGTAAATGTACGGGGCAGTTACAATAGACCCTGACTATACAGGAGTAACCTAAGTGAAAAGAATAGGGTCTTAGAGATGGGATTTACTATTGAAACAACTTTTTCTTTCTTTCTTTTTTGTTGTTGATCATTTTTACTTTTTGCCAGTCTTCTAATACAATGATAGGTTCTTATTAACATTTCTTAAAATTGTGTTACAGTAGTTCTGATATGGAAAGGGAAATGCACTGTCTTTGTAGTCTTTCAGAACTATTTGAGAATAGTTGTTGTTTTAGCATGTTAAGCTGCTTTACAGGTGTGAACAATGCCTAAACATTTCATGCAACCAAGCAGCATTCTAGTTACTAGAAGTATTTTAAGAACCTTAAACTTGTGTCTCTTCCAAAATGCCATGCCTTGAGCAGGCCTAGCATCAGTTAAATGAAGTGAAAATTGCATTCTTGTCTTGATAGAGATGAAAATGGATTTCTGGTCATGAAATAGATGTAGTTGTCACTTTTTTAAAAAGGTGTCAGCAGTTTGCTTCAGCGACTAAGGTGCCAATTCAGTATGACAGTAAACTTGTGATCTGAGCAATCAATAAAATGCTTCAATAACTTCTGCTTCATTACACTTATAATAAGAAGCTATAGATCTGTGGCACATAAAATGTTGATAAAGAGGATATGTGGGCACTAGCTCTTATATGGTGTTCTAGAAACACAGCAAGTGCAATGTTGCCATCTAGAGTTTGTGAGAAAGAGTTTCCTCTAACAGGGGATAGATAGATAGATAGATAGATAGATAGATAGATAGATAGATAGATAGATAGATAGATAGATAGATAGATAGATAGATAGATAGATAGATAGATAGATAGATACTAGTGAAAAGTTTGTGTTTTTAATAGAGTGTGCTCAGAATGGGAAACAGTTCTTTGTTTTGTCAGAAAATTGTATAGATAATGGGAAGACTAGACACTTCACTTGAATATTTTGTCATACATTTTCAGTTCTCATTTTAGTGGCTTGGAAGTGAGATTCCAATATGAAGGGGTTTTCACTGTCACAAATTTTGAGGGAAGTGTTAGATACAATGATTTTGTCTTACTGTTAAGTGATAGCCACGTAGCTGTCAGGTGAAAAATGATCACAGTATGATTGAGAATGTGGGTTATGGTGATTTTATGGAACAGTGTATTCGATAGCCTTTTGATTAGCTCGACTGTTCTTTTTGCTGAATGTGCTAATACAGCAGTTTCTGTGTAAACTAACATTCTGATACTGCTGATTTTGGTGATGACAAAACTTTAGTATTCTCCATAACTCCTTAGGATAAGGCAGAAAAAAAAGGCTCATAACTTAGTGGACACACACTTCCATTCATTGTAGACAACTAGCCTAGAGAACTGGTGTGTAGATGCTATACAATAGTTTTCTGTGTCCCTGGAAAAGAATACGGTTATATTATTCTTAATATTTATGAAATATAGATTTACTATTTATTAAAACTGTTTTCAACATTAGATCATTTTTTTCTTTTAAAATTAAGTCATTTGATTAAATTAATATTAAGAATTAAGTGCCATCAACTTGATTCCAACTAATAGCAATCCTTCCTAGGGTTTTCCAGTTAAAAAGTACTCAGAAGTAATTTACCAGCCTTTTCCATCTAATGTAAGATTCAGTGGGGAATCAGAGTCCCAGCCTGCCAAGCCACCCATCCAGCTTGTTCAAGTATAACATATGGAAATATCTTAATGTTGGCTATAATCCAGTTTTCATCCTGTGCTGTTATGAAGTTGTATAAATAAATCACAAACATAATTAAGTTTTTTAAAAAATATAATTACAACATACGGTATAAGGCTGCAGTGGCTCAGTGGTTAAGAAGCTCACCTTGTTAGCTGGAAGGATGGCAAGTCGGCAGTTCGAGACCCAGGTACTGCATGATGGATTGAGCACCCATCTCTGTCCCAACTCTTGGGGACATGAAAGGAGCCTCATTTGGGCGTTCCCTGAGCAGAGTTTCTTCCCCCAAAATCCTTTTAACCCAGAATAATTTCTGACACAAAATTATTATACAGTTTAAGACTATCTTTTCCCCCCTCCTACAAAATAAAGAGTTGTGCCCCAAAGATGTTGTAAATATTAGCTTGATTATCCAGCTGTCTCAGCCAGTTACTTGCTGGGCTTTCTATGCAAAGCTGAAGCAAACCAAATGCAGAGGCAGAGTTATCTTTTTGGAAACCCTACTTCTATGATCATCTCCGTTTACAGCCAAAGAGCCAGTGCTGTCTCCATTTGCAGACATTTCCATGTCCACGTGGCAGGCATGGAACATTGTTACCTTTCCCGTTGAAGGGGTACCTATTTATCTTCTTGTATTTTCTTGCTTTCAAACTGCTAGGTTGGCAGGAACTGGGACAGAGACAGGAGCTCACTCTATCATGCAGTACTCAAGTCTTGAACTGCTGACCTTCTGACCTTTCCATCATCAAGTTCAGCATCTTAACCACTAAGCCACCACAGCCCCAATATACTATTCTGCACCACTAATTAAGCACAGCAAAAAAGGACAAATAATTTTTTCAACATTGGTAAAAATAATTAAAAGACTCCAGTTAGCCAGGATAACTATGTTCCCCAGAAACCTGGGGAACATAGTTAAAAGTAGAGACATCACCTTGCAAACAAAAATTTGCATAGTCAAAGCAATGGTATTCCCGGTGGTAATGTATGGTTGTGAGAGATGGACCATTAAGAAAGCTGAGTGCAGAAGAATAGATGCCATTGAAATGTGGTGTTGGAGGAGAGTTTTGAGAGTCCCTTGGACAGCGAGGAGAACAAATAAGTCAATCCTAAAAGAAATCAACCCTGACTACTCATTAGAAGGTCAAATAGTAAAGATGAAGCTAAAGTACTTTGGACAGCAAATGAGTAGAGAGGATTCACTTGAGAAAGCCTTGATGCTGGAAAAGGTGGAGGGCAAAAGATGAAGGGGCGGCTAAAAATGAGATGTCTATATGGTATTGTAGATGCATTGCGGACAGAGCTGGCCGGGCTGAGTAAGATGGTGGAGGACAGAGGTGCCTGGTGGGCAATGTTCTATAGGGTTGCAAAGGGTTGGAATTGACTGTGCGACTGAACAACAAAAAAGCCAGGATTTGGATTTTAAATTATGATCCTCAAAACTCTATCTTGATTTCATGTAATTCCTTAGTGGTGAATCTGGTTCACATGTGAGAATGATGTTACTGTTCCTTTTTTTTTGATATATCAACAAGCAAAAATAGCCATCATCGAGATAGTAACATGGATATTGGGTATAATGTCTAGTAAAAATACAGACACAATATTTCTCCTCTCCATCTAATTCCAGGGAACCTGTTCAGTTCTAAGGCACCCTGGGGTCAGTAATGGATTGAATGCTGGCAAATAATCACTTTGTTTGTATTACTATAATGTAGGGCTGCCTTTGTAAAGTGTTTGGAAACTTCAGTGGGCCCAGGTATCTGCAGCTAGACTTCTGACTAGAGCTGGTTACAGGTTACTTAAACATTCACTGGCTACTGGTCAATATTTTGGAACAGTTTAAAGTTCTATTAATAACCTAGAGAGCCATGTGAGGCTTGGGACCAGTCTGTCTAAAGGACCGTATCTAATTGGGTCTTAGGCTCCTCAGGAAAGGCTTTTATCTCTGTCCCACTATCCTCACAGGTACCCTTGATGTAGGGATGGGACGGTATTTTTCCTGTGGCTGTTCCCAGGCTGTGGAACTCTCTACCACAAGAAACCAGACAGACTTTCCTTTTTGCTGTCCTTCCATTAATAGGCAAAGACCTTTCTTTGGGGTGAAACTACTGCTCTGGAAAGTGTGTTTTTAAAGGGGAAATTTATCTTTTTATATTTTTGTAAATGTGTTTACATTACTTTAAAGGAATTTTATTTATTTATTTATTATACTGCATGACTGAATGAGTGCCCATCTTTGTCCCAGCTCTTGCCAACCTAGTAGTTAGAAAGCAAGAAATTGCAAGTAGATAAATAGGGACCAATTTGTTGGGGAAAGATCTTGGGGACATGAAAGGTGACTCATTTAGGTGTCCCTTGTGCAGAGTTCCCCCCGCAAAAATCCTTTCAACCCAGAAAATACCTTTGTGTGTTTCTGGCATGATAAAAAAATTATACTGCCCATGTGAGACATTTCCCACCAAAATACATATAAGTTTAGAAGGTATATTTTTAACTGTTGCAGCAAAACCATTGACAGAGCTTTCATAGATTTATATAATCAAATACAGAGGTTCTTAACCTTTTAAAGCTAGGGGCCAGATCACGCCCCCACAGGCTGTTGGCAGGCCAGACTGGTGCCCACCACCACTGCCATCACTGCCACCACTGCCCCCCCCATACTGCCCCCACTACCATCACTCTCCCCACACCACCAGTCCGGCCCACAAACACTCAGCCCCATGCCACAACCGCTGCCGCCGCTTCCCTCCTTACTGGCCTGCCATGGGTGAAGGCCAGAGCAGCACCCAGGAAAGATGTGGGTGGCCATGTGCGTCTGCTGCTCCTGCTGCCTCTGCTGCTGTTTTACAACATTTGCCCTGCTATGGAGTGGCACTAGGGACATGCCAAGCCAGGCAGAGGGGCAAAAGACAGAGGTGGCAGTGAGGGTGTGGGCTGGATGGAATGGTGCCATGGGCCGAATCCAGCCTGTGGGCTGTAGGTTTAGAACCCCTGATCAAATACATATAATAACCTTATTGATTATATCAAAGTTGTAGGATTTTAGGATCCTGAAAGTAATTAAAGCATTTTTCTGTTAAACACTTTGAAAGTAGTATTTGACATATTCCCTTTACTTTACTCAGCCATCTACAGGCCTTATTGGCTCTGACTGCTTAATTCTGAATAAATTCTACAGAATTAAAGCAGCAACTTGAAAGAGTGTGTGTGACAGATTCCCTGAACAGCTTCAACACCCACAGGTATTATTTGTAAGAAAACAATCACACTGAGTCTTCAGCTGGTTAGAGAGGGCAGAACATTCCATCTTCACCTGACATCCTATCTGTTCTCTTGACATCGTCTGCCCCCTGCTTCCACCTACTCCTCCCAGAACAATGTTCACAGGAAGAGGTTTGTGTGAATGGGAAAGAATATGATTGTGTTTGGGTTTTTTTTTTTTAAAGAATCCAAACTGTTTAGAAGCTGTATTGTGGCACAGGAATGGAAAGGCAACAAGAAAAACTATCTCAAGGATTGATTAGCATTTGGCAGTTTTTCTTCTAATTAATCATCATACATTTTTCTTGTGTAGTATCACTCAGGTGTAGTTATTCAGTGTTCTGAAAACAGATTGATTGAGCAAAACAGTCATATTTGTGTGTGTGTGTGTGTGTGTGTGTGTGTGTGTGTGTGTGTGTGTGTGTGTGTGTGTGTGTGTGTGTGTGTGTGTGTGTGTGTGTGTGTGTGTGTGTGTGTACATTGTTAGTTCCAGTAGACCACTGCCATTTTTAGATGGTGACTGTTAATCTGAAGAAGGGAAAGAAAATGAACGGCAAAATACCATTTGTTTTGCTTTTTGTTTTTTTTAACATTTCCTATTAGGTTTTCTTTTTTAGGTTTCTAATCTCTAAATGTGGGAGGTGGGAAAGGAATTCTGTGAGCATTCTTTTAGCTTAGATAAACTTTTTTTTAAAAAAAAAATTGCCTTCACCCTTGTGATTTTGCTATTTTTCTTTATGTTTTCAATGACTGTTTTAAACATTTTCTTGTGATTTTAAAGTATCTCTTCTTGTATTAATACAGCCTTAACTGTTTGTTGGGCGAGTGTTGGGTGGTGGTAAATAGCCTGACTCCCTAAAGGGGCCAATGGCTATGGGCCGATGAGCCCCTTTAGGTGGGATAATGGTCCCCTCAGTGGAGGAAATGCCACTGGAAACCATCATATTGGGCCCAACTGCAAAGTGAGAGGGAAAAGAACCATTTCTGATTCTCTGCAGTCATGATGTTCCCCACCAGCTATGGAATTTATATTTTCAATTTATAATTATTTTATTTCTATTAACAATATTCTATAATTCACCCTACTTCCCAAAAAGTTATTTATTCCTGTCCTAGTTTTGTTCCTTTCACTTTAATGACATGTTCTATAAATTCTCCCCAAATCTCTTTGAAGTCATTTCTTTTTATTAATCCTTTCTTAAACTTTAATTTGTGTGCCAGACTGTCATTCATCGCAATGTTCCACAGTTCTTCATACCAATCTTCCAGCTCGATTTCACAATATGCTTTCCATCTTTGAACAATAAGTAGTCCCACAGCTATTACCATTGTTATAATCATCTCCTTCTTGTTTCTTGCTATGGTGATGTTTCCAAAATCCATTAATAAAACTATTCTGGGCCATACTTCTAGTTTTAGAGACAGTATTTTATTAATTTCATTAAAAACCTTTTTCTATACTTTCTTGACAGATTCACATTCCCACCATAAATGTAGGTATGTCCCATTCTCTTTTTTTACATCTCCAACATGCCATCTTGTATGTGGCATTGTAGTGACTAAGTGGAGTTGAAGTGGACTAAATATTGGTTAAAGCAACATGGTAATTGCCGAAAGTTAACTAAGTTTGAGGAATTGATAGTCCATTTCCTAGGATCCAAGATCACTGCAGATGGTGATTGCAGCCATGAAATAAAAAGGCGACTGATTCTTGGGAGGCAAGCTATGAGAAACCTGGGGAACATAGTGAAAAGAAGAGACATCACATTGCAAACAAATTTTTTTATAGTCAAACCAGTGGCATTCCCGGTGGCGATTTATGGTTGTGAGAGCTGGACCATAGGGAAAGCTGAATGCAGAAGAATAGATGCCTTTGAGATGTGGTGTTGGAGGAGAGTTTTGAGAGTCCCCTGGACAGCGAGGAGAACAAATCAGTCGGTCTTAGAAGAAATCAACCCTGACTGCACCCTAGAAGGTCAAATAGTAAAGATGAAGCTGAAGTACTTTGGACATCAAATGAGAAGAGAGGATTCACTTGAGAAAGCCTTGATGCTGGGAAAGGTGGAGGGCAAAAGAAGAAGGGAGGGCTAAAAATGAGATCGCTAGATGGTATTGTGGATGCAGTGGGCACAGAGCTGGGCGGGCTGAGGAAGATGGTGGAGGACAGAGGTGCCTGGAGGACAATGGTCCATAGGGTCGCAAAGGGTCGGAATCGACTGTGCAACTGAACAACAACAAAAATACTGCTGCTGCTGCTTCCACTAGCCACTCACTCTGTTCTCCAGAATGTATTTATCCAGTAGGTCAGCACCAGCATGAGTCTTATATTGGGGCTAGTTGAACCTCCCAGACTGGCACATATACTCAGGCCTTGTCATAGGTCAAATCTTCCTATCCTAGGGTCAGACCACATATCAAGACACTTCCAAACTGGGAGAGAGTGGCCTCCAGGTGACTTTGAAGATATTCTTAGGAGGACATGAAGAGGTACACTTATAAAAAAAATGGAAAGTGAGGTGTAAACATCGTCTGCAGAGGAATGAGGAGGTCTACGAAGATGCAGGTGAAATAGTGATTCACAGAAGGAGTTACCTCATCTGAGAGAGAAACAGGAGCAACTAATGGTGAAAAGAAATGTGTGAACCTCTGGGATTCAGAAGGCTCTCTTTCTCTCTCTTGTTCAGGCTCGCTCTGATCATGTTAACCCAGCACCATCCTTGGAGAGGGCTTCACCTCCATTTATCTTCTCCCTTCTTTTCTTTTCTTTCTTTCTTTTTTGTAAAATTCCTCTCACAATTGATATCAAACTACTGGAGATAGAGAAAAGGGGGCACAGTTTTGCTTCAGAGCCATTAGCAGTAAAATCAGAAATCAGAATACAAATCAGAATGGAATGTGAATTCAAGTGGAGGTGTTAGTCACCCACTGCTCTCAGAAGAGGACAGGGGGAGAGAGTAAGATCAGAGAGTAGAGTGTAACTGGCACCCCTGCTCTTTTATATTCACACTCTTCCTTCTTGTTTGTATTGCTTTCTGATTTAAACTTCCAGTGACTGTGCAGCAGAACTCTATTGCTATTATTATCCTCTCTCCTTTTCTCCACTGACTATGAGAGGAACCCCCACTTGTATTTATGCCCACCACACATATCACTAGTACCTTTTCTTCCACAAAGCTGACCTTTCTTTTTCTTTTTTCTTTTCTTTATTATTTTTTTTTACAAATTATTCCTTTATTTCTGAAAAACAAACTTTAATAGTGATATGCTTCTCAGATTTGCTAACCAAGAGGCTGGGGTGAAATAGAACGTAGCAGGTTATATACTCCAGGCATAAGGTTGGAGGTAAATCTGAAAAAATCCCATTGTTTATAATTTTACCTTTAAATTCATTCTACTAGGTTAAATTTGAGTATATATTTATTCTACAATGACAAATCCTCAAAGCTGCCTAGGTGGTTACACCTTGCTGTGGCTTTTAAATCTCTATTCCAAATGAGAATTTTAATGTTCATTCTTGTTTAACCCTAAGGATAAAAGTGTTAGCAGCTAGCATCAAATAAACCAGGATCCTTCCCTGCATCAGTTACTCCAGGAAAGGAAGGGGGATTTTCTGTCTAGATTTCTGTACAAGAAAAGTGATGGAATATTGTGTGATATTGAAACCACAGAAGAAATAGAATTGGCCAGTTGGCAGTTACAAAGACAATTTCAAGTGTCAGAGAAATCTGTATTTTCAAATTGTTTTGTAAGTAAAAGAAAAGTAGGATATATGTTAAGTAAATAAATAATAAACCATGTGATTTAACTCTCAGAAATCCCCCAGTTGGTTGTACTTTCTGCAGATCCCTGAATATGAACACCTGTGGAAAAATTCTTGTTGCACACTTTTGTTGTTCAAAACTAAAATTTTCTAATTTGTGGAGAAATTTAAGTAGCATTCCTCACATTATATTTTGTTTGTGTTTTTAAAATGTAGTTTCTTCTTCATGGTTCTAGATACACAGTCAATGTCTTATCCAGTGTGGGCCCAGTTTTCACCTTAAAATAAACATCTACCTGTTGAAGGGCAGAGTCACATCTTACAAAAGTATTCCCAAGTGCCCCACACTCCAAAGAATGTAGGCCATGACTACATGAGCAAGATCTAAGCCATAATGGGGAAAAATATCCTTACTGTTTTCAAAAAGAAATTTCCTCGTAGTTTGAGCTTCAATGAGACCATTCCAGAAAGTGTGGGAAGAAAAATATAATGAAGACGGTAACCCATAACAACACACACACAAAATCATGAAATTATTTCATAATTATAAACAAAGACAACTATGATCCGTATACAAAACAAATGCTAGAGGAAGATAATGTGTGTGTGTTGTTGTTGTTTTTAGTGAACCAATAAAGATATCACCTTCCTCCTGCATTTCATAATTGTGAGGTGGAGGAGAATTGAAAAAAATTCCCAAAATCCTGCTGTGGATATAATCCAGGGGGAAAAAAGATAGTCTATGAGATCTTTCTTTGTTGGAAGATTCTTTATCAGACATGGTATTACAAAACATGGGAGACAGAGAAGCTCAATCTTACAACAAAGTAATTTGCTTGCTATGTAAAGAACATCCTGGCTCATAAAAGCAGACAGGGGAGGTCTGATAATATAGGTAAAAGCCTCTCTTTAAGAAGGCAGGATTTATTTTAAGATGACTGTCCAAGAGAGACAGTCAGAAGACCATTGCTATAAAAAGCCCTCTTTGAACCTGACTGCACTGGATAAGTACTGGCAATCTCCAGTGTTCCATTCTTAGGAGAGGTGTTTGAATGGGTAGTGGCCTATGAGCTCCAGAGTTTCCTGAATGAAATAGATTATCTAGACCACTGAGTCCCAACATGGGGCACAAGCCCTACAAGGGGACTTCAATTCCCAGAAGCTTAAGTCAGTACATTGGCTGATCAGTGTTTTGCAGAATTGACTTAGGCTTCTGGGAATTGAAGTCCAAAAACCAAAGGTTGGGAAACTCATTTCAGTCTGGTTTCAGGCCTTGGATTAGGACAGAAAACAACTTTAGTCATTTGGGCAGATTATTTAAACCAGGAACCTCTCAGCGGCTTTTAATACTATCAACCATTGCATCACTGTGGGTCATTTCTCTGAGATGGAACTTGGTGGAACTGTCTTCCCATAGCTTTGGTCTTGCCTGGAGGACTAACCTGGTGTTTGAGTGACACCTATTGGCCATTGCTTTATGGTTTCAGTTTTATTCCCCCATGATACAGTACTTGAAATATATTTAAAAAGTATGTAGGGGAGGTTTTCAAAACGTTTGGAGTTTGGCATTATCAATACAGTATGCTGATGGCACACAGCTCAGTCTCTGATTTGTATTGAAGTCTGATGAAGGTGTTTCTGTTGTAAACCAGTGAAGGTGAACAAGTAGAAGGTTAATCCAGACCAGGTACTCATGGTGATTTGAAAGACAGATCAAGGGGTCATAATTTGGCCTGTGCTGAATGGGGATACATTCCCCTTGAAAACTTGGGTTTGCAGCAGTAGGTCTAATAAAGATACTGTATTCCTAAATGGATTTTGAAATGTATCTTATGGTTGGCAGGGCTACCTCTGCATTTTAGCAACTACAGCATTTTAAAGTGCTTTCAAATGCAAAGTTCAATTAACATGCAATGTTGCAGCCGTTTTTGTAGTTTCTGTATTAACATAACCTGGTGTATTAGTACATCTCTTAGAAAAGGGGTAGGCAGCCAATGGTTCATGGGCCGGATCCAGCCCATGGTGCCAAATAATTCAGTAGTTGCCCTTGGTCCAGCCACCACAGCTACAGCCGAAATTGCCCATGGATTCATTTACTGCTGCTGTAAACACATTTATGGCAGCTATAGTTGGCAGGGGGACCACCAGTCTGGCCTCCTCAACTGTCTAAGGGCCATGACATGGCCCCCGATTAAAAAAGGTTGGCAACCCCTGTCTTAGAAAATTTAATGCCATTTTATAAAATGCAGATTACTTTCTTTGTATTTATATTGAGTATTGAAGTTAGGAAGAGCTAACAATGCAAATAGATTCACTAGCTACAGTTTCAGTTACTCATGGGTCTAAAAATATTCAGTAATAAATCCCTGAAATACATACCGTACATCAAAATTATATGGTGCGTTACCAGAGCTGGCCAATAGAGGCCACTGTCTGGAGTGTAATGTTCAGAAGGAATGGAGGCAGACATGGTAGCTCACATGTAGAATAAGGGAGACATTTAAAACCCCTCCTCCACTTCTGGGACTCAGGTACAGTAATACCTTGGATAACGTTTACCTCGGATAACGCTAAAATCGCATAACGTTAAGTAATCTGGGGAGGAGAATTGGATCGAATAACCTTAAGGTCCTATGGGATGTATTGGATAACAACCGCTAAAGCCTGTGCGGTTACAATGTATCTCTATGGAGCTTTAACGTTATCCGATACATCCCATAGGATTTTAACATGCATCGGATAACACTAAAAATCAGATAACACCAAGACTTGTGGAACCAAGTCTTAGCGTTATCCGAGGTATTACTGTATATGAGTTAAATGTAGGGTTTACTATTATCCATGGCTTCATATAGGTCTCGGAATGTAACCTAGTTCTTCAAGTCAGTCCACCCTTCTCTTCCTGTTGAGATGATTATGGAAATCTTTGGGGTCTTGAAACTTCATCATATAAGCTTTCCACTATAAGAGCTCTAATATGTAGCTTACTTGATAGAACAGTCAGCTCTCCTTTTGCAGAAAAATCTTCCATGAAATGTAGAATCTATTATTTTTCTGTGTCTAGGCGAGACGTGACACTGCCAAAATGAAGGCATCTTTTGGTGAATTCATTCTGCAGTTCCTTTTGCCTGACCTAGTGTGAGAGTCGGGTTCTCCCGATTGGGGCGGGGTAACAAATGCAATAAATAAATAATAATAATAATAATAATAATAACCAGCATCACAAGGTTGCTTTTACCAGGGTACACCCAATTGTGGTTCAAAAATACCACAGACTTTGATGATGCTCTTTTGGTGTACCCCTGTAGAATCTATTATTAATATCTTTAAAACAAAATCCAAAAATGCTTGATCCAAACTGATATGATAACATCTGTTTTCTTTGTAGACAGCTCAGAAAGTTCTGTTAGAAGCTCTGAAGTACTGTATATACTCGAGTATAAGCCGACCCGAATATAAGCCGAGGTATCTAATTTTGTCCTGAAAACCCAGTATAATAGATTGACCCGAGTATAAGCTGAGGATGGGAAATGCAGCAGCTGCTAGTGAGTTTCAATAATCAAAATAAATGAAAATATGGTAAAAATAATTAAATTGTTAGCACATTTCAATCCAATGAAGTTTTGGGATCCCTGTGGTCATTAACCCGAGTATAAGCTGAGCCCACTTTGGGGGGCTCATTTTTGGGCTAAAAAACTTGGTTTATACTCTGGTATATATGGTACTTTCCTTTGTTACATGACTAAGCTACTGATGGATACATGTATGTACTACGTTACTTAATTTGGCACAATTTTTTGACGTGAATTCAATAAACGTCTTACATTTTGGTTGGGTGGTCTGGCAGCTTTTGCAATGAAACAAAAATCATGTACATTCGACGAACTGCCACCACAAAACTAAAGCACCCACAAAAATAATGGTTACATCGACTGAAAGCTTGTCTTGGTGACTTTCAGAAATGTAAAGAGCCATTGGCCAAAAATACAAAGCAATGACGTAATTGCTTCTGAAATTTGACTTGAAAAAATGCAATCTTTGGGGGGGGGTCAGTTTTTGGCATCCCAGTGACCAAACCACACAACTGATTCAGGTGACCCAAAGTGTGTTTGAAAGAGGAAAGAATATCCTTTGTGGTGATGCTATTACATTTGAAATTGGAATGGGGGGACTATGAAATGTTTTACAAAAACCCACTCAAACAAGGTCACAAAAACGCAAAAATAAAAGGGAAAACCATGTTAGAAACTGAATATGACAACTTCCCGAGGTGGATACAGTTTGAATATAACATGTGGAGAATGACGCCAAAGCAGGAATCAACAACAAAGATATTAAGGAAAAACATGACTCGTAAAAATAACATTTTTGAGGGGGGGGGTGTCAGTTGACTGTGAGCCAGCGATCAAACTGATCAACTAATCAAAGTGATCCAAAGTGTGATTGATAGAGGACATAATAACCTTTCTTGTGACACATACAATTTGGATCAGACTTCAGAAACATTTTCTATGAAGGTTTTTGTAAAAAAAAACCCTCTTTCTAACCTTCCTTCAAAAAAAGTTTCTCTCCAACTCTCGCCTTCTCGCTGGATGTGGCAGCGAAGATGAGATCAAGAACTTTCAAAAGTGGCAGGTAGAATCTAAGGACCCTACCATCAGGGATTTAGTTTGTGAATTTGATGTGTTGGATTATGCTCATTAGTTTGTTTATTTCTTTTGATCTGAATGAAATAAAAGAAATAAATGAACTAATGAACATAGTACAACACAGTGAATTCATGAACTAAATCTCTAATGGTAGTGTCCTTAGACTCTACCTGCTGCTTTTTAAAAAACTCCTTTACAAGTGCATTATTTTCCTTGAAACGGTATCTCAGTTGTCTCACTATCTTAACATGCTTAATGATCTCTCTCAAAATAATGTGTAGAGTGAATTCTTCAGGGCAATCATTTTCTCCTCCTAATTTTATCTAAAGCAAAACTGGTGGTAGTCCCAGTACTAGTGAAAGTGTGTTTTGAAAATGTGTTAAATCAGTGATTCAAACAACTAATGATGGGTGATGTAAATTTTATCACATTATATTGGTGAGAATAGCTTAAAAATAATTAAAACATGTATAAGAAAAAGACAAACATTGTTCAATAAAATAATTTTCTCAGACAACTGAGAAATGCAGCAGTTAAAGAACAAATAAAAAGCATAGCCAGGTTGCAGAACAAATTGGTTTGCAAATAATTGTTCCTAGATTGAGGTTTATAAATCAACATTTTTATTTCAATCCTATTGACTAATCGGAAGTTTGCAATATGAGATGGGCTTTTACTGCCCTCTGTTGTCAGTTGCAAATGTGGTTACTTAAGGATGGTGCAGAAAAAGAAAATCACCAAAGAGTTTGTATTTGAAGTTTGCAATTTAAAAATAAAGCTTCATGCTACAGTGATGAATATCGTGTAGGT
The DNA here is from genome assembly GCA_030440675.1 of Furcifer pardalis. Lineage (NCBI taxonomy): Eukaryota > Metazoa > Chordata > Lepidosauria > Squamata > Chamaeleonidae > Furcifer > Furcifer pardalis. Next base: position 80,504,463 of record CP126894.1, on the reverse strand, counting down.
AAGATATCTAAAGAGTCAAGGCACATGGTGTGACAGAAAATGCAGTCATGTTCCCAGGTGAAGGGAAAGTAACCCTCTCCAGTCCACTTGCCTCTCCCAACAACCATACCAAACACCAGCCCAGCTGATGAGGCCAAGGAGAGAAACCAGCAGCCAGCACAATTGGGTCCACCAGTGCCAATTTCAGAGTTGTTGCTGAACTGTCTTCCAGTAGGCCAAAGACAAAATGGTTGAACCAAAAATACCAGGGTATCTTAGTTTAAAGCTCTTTTTGCCAGTCACAAAACTTTAGAGGAAGCACTGTTACTTTTTAGAGAGATACTTTTACAAAAAGGGGGGGAAACACTAAATGTGTAAGGGATCATTCAAATACCACATGACCTAAAATAGACCTCTTTTTTACCACCATCCCCTCTGTGACTTTCTGTGACCTTTGACCAACCTCCCGACCCCCTAAATCACGTGGTTTCTCTTTTCTCCCTGATTTGAAGAAAAACGGCAGAAGCATGGCTGACCTGGAGCCTGAGGATGCCTGCTGCCCCACCCCCGGACTCCCACCTGGCCAGGGAGCCTGAGGACTTTTCGATAATTTTGGAATCACATGACTTCACGCCGAAACCCCTCCCCCCGTGACTTTCTGTGACTTTTGGTCGACCCCATCCTCCCTTAAATGGTCGCATGGTATTTGAAAGACTCCTAATGGAGATTGACATGTGGCTGAGCGATGAAAATATTGTCCAGATAGCTTCCCTACTCCTGCTTTATGTAATCCACTTTGTGAGGGAAGTGCAGTTGTAGGATTTTCTGCCAGAAGTATAAAAATTTTCTTAATGATAGTTTCAGATCTGTATATGCCTGTAACAATAGTACAGTAAAACCTCATATAACACTAAAACCTGGTTCCACAAGTCTTCGTGTTATATGATTTTTAGTGTTATCTGATCCTCTATGGGATCCATAGAGATACATTGTAACCACACAGGCTTTCGCGGTTGTTATCTGAAGCATCCCATAGGATCTTAATGTTATCTGATGCAATTCTTCCCCCCAGATTCCTTGATGTTATGCGATTTTAGTGTTATTCGATACTAATGTTATATGAGGTATTACTGTATTTGGCTTCTTTTGCTTAGATCAGGGATTCTCAACCTGCGGCCACGCCACCATTTCATGTGACCCCCACCGCCTCTACCACACCAGGAAGTGTGATGTGGTGGAGGAAGGGCAAAATGGCCATCCAGCCCCTGAAGCTGTCTGAGGGAGCGTGACCCAGCCCCTGGCTTAAAAAGGTTGAGAACTCCTGGCTTAGATAGTGAAGGATAATATAGGAAATGGAGCTCTTGATTACTCTTTGGTGGAATATATTGTAATGGAATACCAGGTAGTTTCTTCAATTGAAAATTTACAGTACAAGTATAATCCCAGATAAACATCCTGAGATTAGAACCCTGTGATGACTGGTATGGTATGCTCTACACCTTATTCAGTAGCCAAATATGAAACTATATTTTAAAACTGTAGTTATTTATTTAATCATGAATGTAACGCCATGGAATGTACAAATTAAGACTAGGAAAAAAGCTTTTAAATAACTGAATGGGTTTTCCCATTCCATTCTGTTTTAAGTGGAAATTGTCCAAATAGAGTATGTCAATTTAAGCTAGACAACATTCACGAGGCACTCACAATTTCAGATGCATTCTTTTGTTCTAGAGATTGCCTTTCAATTTAGTGCACAAATGTTTATGCTCTTTTGTTTTGTAAACTACAGTTTTCCAAAGGCCAATTTAAAGTACATTGTCTTTTAAAATGACATTAAATTAGACTTCAGTCATCTGCTTCCTGTCACTTTCTATTATTTTACTCTTGTTCATGAATCCTTCAGGGAAATCACAGACTGTGTGGATCCCATATGATTTTGCATAATTCTCAGTGATGTCTCCATCAGGACCTGTCTCCCACTGATGTTGAAAGGCCTCCTGTAACTAAAACAATTAACTCTTTATTGTTTTGATCCTTATTCTCTACCTTTCTAATAATTTTATGCACATTAATAAGTAAATGATTTCAACTGTTATATAAGACTCAGTTCATACATCTTGTCAGTAAAATATTTTGTTGTTATCCATTAACTTGATATCTGTATTCAGAATAAGGCAAGGTTGATTAAATTCAAAGTCATGCCAATGTCATGAAGTTTGCTTGACCTCTAGTCTCTCTCAAGAAAATGAAGTCAAGTCTTTAGTTCAGGGTATCCTATTTGCTGACATATAAGACTCCCCCCTTAAAACTCCCCCCCCCATAAAATACACTTGAAAAATAGAGTGTGTCTTATACTGTATATAGTGGGCTATAGTGGGCTATTTTGGTAGTAACAGGGTGCATCTTATACGCCAATGCGTCTTATAAACCGACAAATACGGTATGTTAGTCTCTATAATCTTTGCAGACCCTAGTTGTGCAGAACTGCACCCCTGAGGAGGTATACCCAGTTCCTTATTGTGACTAGGATGCTGGACCCCCTCTTTGTCCATGAAGCAAAAGAGAGAGAGAGAGAGAGAGAGTAAAGGAATGCTGAATTCCAGGAAAGTATTCTCAACAACAGTGTCTTCTTTGTGAGATTGACATCTCCTTGAGAGTAGGCCTCTCCTCACAGGGAGACCTAAGGTTAAGATTGTATAGCTCTCAATCTTAGGCTGGGTAGCTGCATAAAAGCTGTGGTTTTAATGTAAACTCAGTGTGTTGGAAAACTATGCAATGCTTTTTTGAGTTGTGAAAGCCCTCCTTTCTGTTTATTATTTTGTCTCCATCATTGCTATGAGTGTCTCTAGGTAGTCAAGTAAAATATTACTTTAGGGGAGGATCACATTAGGAGTTATTTTTAATCTGGAGAGTATTTTAAAAAAATTAAAGCAACCAAAAAGTACATTATCAACAAATCACTTTTTCAGGAATAGTTAATGCCAATTGACCACTTTGAAAAATAACAATTACCATGTGAAACAGTTTTTAAAAGCTAGTAAACTAAATTCAGATGTTGAAAACAGTGATTATTAAGTTGAATGTCTCAGTGTCCATATGATACTCAGCTACCTCCACAACTTAAAATCATTGCAGAAGCGTCCTTTGAATTGAATAATTGGTATTTCTTACTTTGAATTTGAATTATTGAAAAGCAGGCAATCTTCCACTGGGAACCTAACTGGCAGAAAAAGACTTTTTATTGGCTCATTTGATTGTTGAAATGCTGAAAAACACAGTTTGATTTCCCTCTTATCCTCCTCCCTATGAAAAGGAGGTACAAAACTCCCCTTATTTGTTAAATAGAGGAAAGAGTACAGAGTAGCTGAAGTCCTGTTGCTCAATTGTGCATGTGAAGACAGGTGGATTAACATTCTGTCACTTCTAGCTGGCAGTTAAGATGTCCTCACTGGGAACACACAATGCCAACAGGTGTACATACTCTCATAATTTTAAAGCCCTACATGGTAGTGGGCCAGGATACTTAAGAGACCTCGTCACCCCAAGAACATCTGTCCGTCCCACCTGGGTGGATCGGAGAGGCTTTCTTATCATTCCATCAGCTAGAGAGGCGCATCTCTCTAGCACCAGAAGGGATCTAGCGGTTTCCTGTAGCAACGGTTTCCCGCCGCCCCGCTGCCTCTGCTGCTTCCTGACAACCAAGGGTAAGTGATGGGTTTGTGTTTGGGGTGTTTGTGTGTGTATGTATGTATTTTAATGTAATTTTATTTATTTATTTATTTATTTATTTATTTATTTATTTACGGGTTTGTGTTGTAGATGGGTGGGTGAGTTGAGTGTGTGTGTGCTTATCATCATCATCATCATCATCATCATCATCATTATTATTATTATTATTATTATTATTATTATTATTATTATTATTATTATTATTATTATTATTATTATTATTATTATTATTATTATTATTATTATTATTATTGAAGTTGATTTTGTTTCTGGGTTTGTGGGGGTGGGGGTGGGATTGTTTGGTTTGAACTCATTTGTGTAACTTTTTATTTTTTGTGAGCCGCCTAGGGTTGGGTTTGCCTGATTGGGGCGAGATAATAAATATAAATAAATAAATAAATAAATAAATAAATAAATAAATAAATAAAATTTTATTTTATTAATTTATGCAGTATTATTATTATTATTATTATTATTATTATTATTATTATTATTATTATTATTATTATTATTATTATTATTATTATTATTATTATTATTATTATATTTCAATTTCTATACCGCCCTACTCGGTAGGACCGACTCAGGGCGGTTCACAACATATTTAAAATTACAAATTCATGTCAATAAATCATAAATACATAACAGTATTTCAGTATAGGAACATAGGGTGGTTTATGAATGGATTCAAAACAATGCAAATTAAAACACAGTGGCCAAGTAATAAATACAGTGGTGGAATTCAAATGTTTTTACTGCCTACTCTATGGGCGTGGTATAGTGGGCATGGCCAGAGGGAATGCCCTGCATTGCACCCAAATTAGTACTACTTTATTTCAAAACGTGGATGGGTGGGGCCAGCTAGAATTTCTGCTACTGGTTCTGGCAAACTGGGGCAAACCTACTGAGTAAATCACACTGGAGTGGACCCATTGAAACAATGGGGATTTAGTGAGTTAACTCTGCTGTCAGTTCTGTTCAAATGGGTCTAATCTAGTGGTTCTCAACCTTTTTTGGGCCATGCCCCAACTAAGCATCTTTAAAATCCTCTAAAATGATTATAAGAATAATAATTCTTATTAGTCAAAAATGAACTCTTATTCACTCAGAGGAAGCCTAAAATGCCATTCACTGTTAATTACTCATTCTCAAATTGCCCCCCATAAAAATCAAATTGCTCCCCTGTGGAAATCATGGGTCTAATCTGTGACTTCATTTAGTATAGGAAGTCAAAATTGGAGTAGGCCCATTTGCATCAATGAAATTTATGGAGAATTTGATTCACTGAATCCCCATTGATTCAGTAGGCCTGCTCAAATGTGATATATATTACATTGTGGCAATGATTTAACTGACAGGAGGAGATTTTTCGTAATTATAAAAAGACTTGTATTAATCTTTTGTTATTGGTATATATTGAGTATTACAAATTTAATATAGTGTTTTCATTTCTTAAAATATGTATATGTTACAGGTAAAACTAGTTTTTCCTAGCTGAATCCAGTTTTAATCAAATGCCATTGTTAGTTATAAAATAAACTTCCAATTAGGTACGAATGTCAGTTAAAACCAGTTTCTAGTTGTAGTAGAAGCGGTCAGTGAAAACTAGCATTTTAACTAGGGAATACTAGTTTTACCTGAAAACTAGTTTTAACTGTAACATATAAATTTTTGCACTCTCTGTACTTTTAATCTAGTAGATCCTTGCCCTGAACTGACTATTAAAAATAATGTGTTCATTCCATCTTCTAAGCCTGGATATGTGCCTAAAGAAGTTGTATAACTTTTTATGAAGACATGTGATAAACTTGAGATACCCATGTGAAAGATCTGTATCCAGGGCCCTGGTTCTGACATTGACAAAATATCTCCATGATGCTGATACATGGATGTTTCAGGCAGGTTTGTTTGTATACCTATGGTGAGCCTGGGTCACTATGTTTAATAAGCAGATTTACTGACTACACTGTTTACTACAATGTGATTGTTTTATTCCTGTTGTCCGCAAACACTGGTGAGATCTCTGTTAGGTATGGATAGAGTCAACTGTGTTCTCAAAGAGAAGATACTTCTGATCTTATAGAAAATGGGAATCTGAATCTCTAGTTTTCTGTGCAGTATGAAGAGCTGCGTAAGTCACACTTCAATTTTCCTGAAAGTACACAGAGGAGTCTTACATCTTTTGTAATGGCCACATTCAGTTCAAAAGTAAAAAAATACAGAAAAGGAAAAATTGAGAAGGTGATGAAAGTTTTGACTCTTTGCTGTGTTCAGCAGAGTCAAATCTGCAAGAAGAAATTATGCAAAGTCTTATATGAGTTACTGCAAACAGAGCTTCTGTCTCAAAGGTATACATAAGGAAAAATATTTCAAATTTGCAGAAGAACAATGTCAATTTGCAGGTCTGCTTGATCTAGCTTCTTTCCATGTTGCCACCTAATATTCAACAACTGTCTAACCTTTCCTGTAGAGAGAAGTACAAATTTTAATTATATTTAAGAAAGAACTCAACTTCTATTACAGCATTAAATAAAATAACTCCAAATATAATGGCTGTACGAAACCTTATAATTACTGTAGTTACCAACATAATTGAGTTGAAGTTTGTTAAAGAACTGAATGGGTTTTTTTTAAAAAGAAGAAAATTGAGATGTTCTTTTCTTTAAAACAAATAGACTTTGTATGTATTGTACGACACTTCTTTAAAAGAAAAAGTAAAAGGCATTTAAAAACAGATTGCCAGCTCTGACATTTCCTGTCTAATGACAACGATGAGATCCAGGCTGTTAAGGGTTTAAATGAATGTCTTGTCTAATTTGTGCTCTTCATTTTACTCCTTTTCTCCCAACTGTCTCATTTTACCCCTCCTGTCACACATCACACTCTCATACCCCTAATGTACTTTGTTAAAAAGTGATGCCTTTTTTCCTTCTGTGTTAATCTTTTTTTAACATTTTCCTTCTATGTCTTAATCTTTTGTTTAATTTCCTAATCACTGCGGTAATACTCATTATGTCTTGTTACTCTTACTCTCCTTTAAACATGCTAAATACAGAATAGATAAAATTATGTTGTTTTCATTAGTAAAATTTCAGGAAAAATATCTCAACAAAATAATATTCAGACTGTAATCTTACCAAAAAATATTGATACTTATAGAGCCATATACAGGTTTCTTTATTCCTTTGTTATTACTGTTTAAAAACAATATAACTATTCTGCAGTTTTCAAAATGTCTGAAGATAAAATATCTAAAACAGGCCCTAATGAGGAGTCATTTTTGTTTTAAAATATACAATACTTTTTGAATATTTAGTAGTAAAAGCATGTGCTATAATTAATTTATCAAAATCTTGCTATGTAAATTAGGGCTGTGGTCATGGTTCATCTTTTGCAGAAGACAGTCTGAACTGTAAAAATACAATCCTCTTTTTGAAGATGTCTTCTGTTTGAAGGGCAGTCCAAGTCTGGTTGAAAGAGAGAGGTCAGGAACTATGAAGCTGCTTTTTCACAGGTAGAATATCAACAGGCATGCATATAGTATGATTACAGTCATCCTCATTTAGGTTGATTAAATTGTTGATTCCGCAAATCTGTTTCATTTATCCCAGTATGCAGTAGGCTATCAGATGCCTTTTTGAAATCAGTCGAAAGAACATGCATATTGGTTTTCTTTCTTTTACAGTACCTCAATATAATCTTATTAATAAGCAATGGTCCTTTGTTCTTTATGAATTTCTACAATTCTCTTTTTGTTCCTCTGATATAAGATTCTGAGTAACTAGATGTTCATAAAAATAATCTGCTAATACATGCACAAACAGTTTTAACTGTCGGTAAGCAAGTTATAGGTCGATAATTACTTGGTACAACTCCTTTATCTTTATCTTCCATAATAAAGTAGGTTTGATCACTTATCATCCAGTCATTCATAGCACCTGTCTGCAGTACAATATATTGTTTTTCTAATCTAGCATGTAGTTCAGTTACATTTTCTACTCCAAAAATGTGTATTTCATCTTTACCGGCGTCTGACAAGTTTTCATTTTTTTACTTGTATTGTTGTCATCTCCATGATAATTAGCAACTCCTATATATCCATTGCATTATATGCTTGTAAATATTGTCAATCCAAACTACATCCACACAGTGTCTCTTTGGGTTTTTCCATCGAAGTTAGCTGCTGCTTGTATCCAAGCACACATTTTTCCTGCAGGTCATTTTCTCAGCTGGTGGATGTGTCTCTGGTGACTCCACAAACTGATTCTGACATGGAACATGTGACCACACACTGTACACTGAATAGATGGTGGAGGATGCAGTTGGGTTTGACGAAGCTTCCATGCTTGTCGCTTGGCCTCTTTATGTCTGTGGAGTTCCCCTTTGAAGTGATCAGTAGCAGCAGAGATGGTTTGGCACCAAAATGGGTGATCTTCGGCCATTGTCTCCCAGGTTTGTGGGTTTATACCTAACACCTTCATGGATTATTTTCAGCTGGTCCTTGTAGTGCTTCAAATGAAGTCTGCAAGGTCTTGTACTGGAGCTAAGTTCCCTGTAAAGTATTTGACGAGGAAGCCTGGAACCATTCATGCCCTATCCACAGTGATGGGATGTAACAGCTTCATACCAGTTCGCCAGAACCGGTAGTAACTTTTCCCATTGTCCCAGAGAACCGGTAGCAGCTTTTGGGGGGAACCACCTTCGGGGCTTACCTTTTCACTGGTTCCTCCACTGTGCATGCGCACCAAGCACTTGGTGTGCATGTATGTCTACAATGCTTGGCGCGTATGCACGGCCTCCTTGCTGTCCTCACAAGCGGGGAGGAGGAAGAGAAGCTGCTAGCCTGAAACTCCCTATAGAATGCTCCCCAGGGTAAGTGACTCACCTTTGGATGTGGTGTGTTTGTGTGTATTTTAATGTGTATTTAATACTTTTACCTATATTGACGTACTACCACAGTTCCTAAAAAGGCCTGGCAGCCGGCAGACCTAGCGGCCTGGCTTGGGGTTCTTAAGCAAAGTCTTGGAGTTACCTCATCAATAAGCTACACCTGTGCTGTTCCAAGTGCTGTTCCAATTGGAGAACTCTTATGGAGGTACAGCTGTTTTACATTTACATTAAGACCTATCCTAGAGAACTGGTTAGGCAAAGACTTAATACTGTACCTAACTTCTTTAACTGTTGAAAAGTTGAAAAGTGCCAAAATGAAGCCATCTTGTGGTGAGTTCATTCTGTATTTTCTTCCATCTGACCTAGTGTGAGAAAGATTAGCCAGAATAATCTTTAAACTCTGGTTTAAAACCTCTGGTTGATTTGTGTTTGGGATGGGTAGGTGGGTGTATTTTGATATATTTTTTTATTTTATTTATTTATTTATTTTGTTTACGGGTTTGTGTTGTGGGTGGGTGGGTGGGTTGAGGTGTGTGTGTGTGTGTGTGCGCGCATGCTTATTTTTATTTTATTATTTATTATTTTTTCTTTAGCCCCGCCCATGGCATCATGATGTCATGATGTTAGCTCCACCCACACTGTGATGACATCACAATGGGGTAGTAAAATTTTTGACATCCCACCACTTCCTATCCATCTATGATGGAAGCTTCAACACTATTTAGATTTGCCTTCTCAAGGATGGCAATGTCATCCCACTTGATGTTCAGGATGGATCTTAGCTTCTGTTGGTGAAAGTGCTCAAGCTTTTTGATGTCTTGGTGATAAAGGGTCCATGTTTCACAGCCATACAATAATGTTGAGATAACAACAGCTTGATATACCATGAGTTTAAGATTGTTAAATCTTTGTTCATGAAGATCTGGTGTGATAAACAACCAAAGGCAGAATGGGCAGCACCCACAAACTACATCCACATAGTGTCTCTTTGGGTTATATCTTTCCAAAATGTTACAATTTCTTCCTGGGGGGGGGGATGTTGCCATTTTTATTATAGAAATCTAAATTCATGCATTTGTAAAAATGGCTCTGGTTTGACTGGAACAACTTATTTTTGTTAAATTGTTTGTTTTGCATCTTGCATCCCCCCTCCCCCGCCACCAGTGTGGTTATCTGCTGTTTAGTTATTTCCAAAGCTTCCTTAAACATGACCATGTTTAGTTGGTATTTTTCTGCTACAGTCTTTTTTTATCTTTTTATTTTTAGTGCCCCATCTTTCAAACATTTCAGCCATCTTGCCTCTTTCCTGATATTACTTACTGGTATCTTAAAAGGCTAAGACAGTATTCTTTGGTTGTCTCTTCAGTCTTGTCAATCTTAAATTCACATTCCCTACTACTACAGCTATGCTAAATTTAAACTGATTTGTACACAATAGTTCTTATGTGGATATTGTTACAATAACACAGTTTACATCCGTAATTATTTCTCTGAGCTTTTTCTGTAGCACCAGTTTCCAATTTGCCAAGTGTTCCCGTTCTTCTCTATGCATCATTGTCTCAACTATTTTCTTCAGTTCTAACTGAGCCTCCATCTGGGGGAACTGTTCTTGTAGGTTTGGCATGCCTGATGCATCATGTCCTAAAAGAAATTCAGCTCCAATCAATTATTTGTTGTTTTGTTCATCAATGTAATGTTCCTTCGATCTGCCAAATTTTTGTTTTATTTGCTCCAGCTAGATGTTAGAGAATATTCTCTTTTCCATAATAAATTGCTGACGGTCACAAAGTTGATTTCCAGTTACAATGGAATCAGGGAACTTTTCCTTCCAGAGAGCAAAATTTCTGATAACCTGAAATGGTTGGGTCTGTTTGATGATAACATTCAACTATAGCTTGGTTCTCAGACATGCAGCATTTTCTTTATGGTTACTCTTCCAGTAACCATTTAGCACTTCCCTGGCTGCTCAGTAGATTTCACTGGACCATGTTGTCCACTTAACATTGAATGACCAGAAATCCCAACATCCAATGTGGTGCTTGTTTACATGGATGGTGATCAATCCAATATGGATTTCTTTATAGCAAGGGTTCCCAACCTTTTCAAGCTGGGGGCAGTGATGGGTCATCAAAATTCCTGCTACCACACCGTGATGTCATCACAGCATGGGCAGAGCCAACATCATGACATCATGATGTCATGACATTATGGGCAGAGCCAACATCATGACGTCATGATGTTGTGGGCAGGGCCAAATAATAATAATAATAATAATAATAATAATAATAATAATAATAATAATAATAATAATAATAATAATAATAATAATAATAATAATAAGCGTGCACACACAAACCCTCAACCCACCCACGCACATACAACACAAACCCGTAAATAAATAAATAAATATTACATTAAAATACACACACACACACACAAACACACACACACACAAACACAAACCCGTCACTTACCCTTGGTTGTCAGGAAGCAGCAGAGGCAGCGGGGTGGCGGGAAACCATTGCTGCAGGATACCGCTGCTGAGGGAAACTGTCGCAATGGTGCGGTGGCAAACCACCACTGTGGGAAACCATAGCTGCGGGAAACCGCTGCAAAAGTGCGGTGGCCTTGTGGGGCGGCGCAGCCCGGCATGTGAAGGCCGCCGCCGCTTCTTCAGGCGCACCCTGCGCCCTTCCTTTCCTAGCAGCCAAAATGGCTGCCGGGAACTGCACATGCATCAAACGTCCATTTGACACATGCACAGTAAAATATAGGACTGTGCATGCATCAAATGAAGGTTTGACGCATGCGCAGTACCCTGGAGCCATTTTGGCTCCAAATTAAAAAAAACATTTTTTTGCCAGTGAGGCGTCCGAACTGGACACCTAAAAAATAATAACAATCCCGGGTGGTTACACCCCCTCCCCCCGGAAAACCACCTGGGATTGTTGCTACTGGTTCGGACAAACCGGTGTGAACCGGCAACAACCCACCACTGGCTGGGGGCCAGGTCATGCTCTCTTAGTCAGCTTCACGGGCCGGATGGCCAGTTTGCACTGCCTGCACAATGGGGGTGGCCATTTTGTCCAAACAGCTTCAAAGAGGTGGCCATTTTGTTTCTCAAATGCCATGAGGGGTGGGGGGCACATGAAATGGTGCTAGGGGCTGGATACAGCCCAGAGACCTTAGGATGGGAACCCCTGCTTTATAGACTCTTTCATCATATTTTCTGGACAAGGGCACTTTTTGTCTGTCTACTCAGTGCAAGGCTTTCTGGCATGGGTAGACATATCAGCATAGCCTTTTGCCTCATTGGAGCACATAATCCCCAATACCATGCAAAGGTAGTGCCCATTCTTCTTCTATTCTTCTTTTTCAAATGCCAATTTAAGTTGCTTTCTACCATATTATGTATCAAAATCTTCTAATAAGTCTGTCTGAAAACTGTTCAGCTGAGCATCAAATGTGAGCTCATCAGCATGAATAAAACCTTTGTTGCCTTGAAGAGGTGGTTGATCATTGGTTCAGATGATAAACAAAACAGGAATGAGTATGCTGCCTTAGGGTAGACTCAGTGGTAGGATGTCAAAAAATTTACTACCCCACTGTGATGTCATCACAGTGTGGGCAGAGCTAACGTCATGACATTATGGGCGGGGCCAAAGGAAAAAATAAAATGAAAATAATAAAATAAAATAAAAATAAGCACGCACACACATGCACACAAACACCTCAACCCACCGACCCACCCACAACACAAACCAGTAAATAAATTAAATAAATTAAATAAACAAATAAAATAAAAATTACATTAAAATACACTCACCCACCCACCCACCCCAAACACAAACCCGTCACTTACCTGTTAGTATAAGTGCCTGGGCAGCACCATGTTGCAAGATGGATATGGTCATCGTACCAGTTCTCTAGGATAATATGCCTTAATGTAAATGTAAAACAGCTGTACCTCTTTAAGCATTTTCCAATTGGAACAGCAATTGGAATAGCATAGGTGTAGCTTATTGATGAGGTAACTCCAAGACTTTGCCTAAAAACCCCAAACCAGGTCGTCAGGCCTGCTGGCCGCCAGGCCTTTTTAGGAACTGTGGTAGTGCATCAATATAGGTAAAGGTATTAAATACACATTAAAATACACACAGGCACACCACATCCAAAGGTGAGTCACTTACCCTGGGGAGCATTCTATAGGGAGCTTCAGGCTAGCAGCTTCTCTTCCTCCTTCCCGCTTGAGAGGACAGCAAGGAGGCCTTACATATGTGCCAAGCACTGTAGGCGTGCATGCACACCAAGTGCTTGGCACGCATGCGCAGTGGGGGAACCAGTGAAAAGGTAAGCCCCGTAGGTGGTTTCCCTCAAAAAGTTGCTACCAGTTCTCTGGGACACTGGGAAAAATTACTATCGGTGCTGGCGAACTGGTGCGAACCTGCTACATCCCATCACTGGGTAGACTATTCTTTTGAGTCCTTCATTAGTTTTAATCTGAATTTTTAAAAAAGGATTCCTATTAATTTTTGAATTTTTGAATTCCTATTAATTTTTGAAGCAGTACTATGAACAGTATTGTAGGCAGCCATGTCTCTCTTGTACATTTGCCTGAACTTCTTGCTGCTTGGTTAAGTCCAGTGCTATGGAAAGGGCAAAGGATATGAGTTTCTAAAGTCTAGACGGCTCATGTTTAATAAGTAATAATGCATCAATCTGATGTCACTTTTTGATATGAATAGTGAGTGATATACTGAGAAAATAAGTCAAACTTTTTAAAATTAATTTCTGTTTTTGTTAACTTATTTCACTAATTATAACATTACTATTGTACTCTATGCTTGAGCAACCAGACTATTAATAATTCATTTTTGACATATTAAAATTTTTGTTTGGCTTTTACTATTGAAAAGCCATCTCTCCCCTCCCCTTTTGCTACTCCTATTTTATCTTTCACTTACCCACCACATATGATTCATTTTGTTCTTTTTAAATGACTAAATATGTTCTATAATACTGCCTGACAGACACTAATATCAGCAACTCCAAACTATGTTTAAATGATCTTACTGGCATCTAGTAATTATCCAGAACCATTAAATGAAAGATAATATTATCTGACATGTAAATTTAAATTCTAAGTAGAATTTTCCAATTTTAAACCTTTCCTGAAGACATTGTTAATTTAACTTTTCAGTTTTAGATGTTTCTCCATAATTAGGGTGTAAACTTTATCATACATTACTTAAAGATGAAGTTGAAAAATAAAAATGTAGTAATACAATGTGGCAAAATTCCAGCTCTTGGTACTTACTTCACCTAAAAGACCCACAGGTATTTTAACTTCATCATGCTGTTGTTTTCTCTGTCAACATCGTCAGATGTTTTAAAAACACACCAATTTTATAGCAAATAAAGCAACATTTATTATTTTCTTTCTCAGGAAAAAACACAGAGAATTATATTAGGTTTTACTCTATGAAAATATGTGACATTACAATGACCAATAAAAGCAATAGATTTTACCCCATAAATCTATTTATTTATTTATTTGTTTGTTTGTTTGTTTGTTTATTTATTAGTTCAGATTTATATTGCCGCCCACTCACCGTGGTGACTCAGGGCGGCTTACAAATAATACATTACATATATGTTGCTGTGGGCACGGGAAGGGGCGGTGAAGTCCTCAACCTGTTCTAACTGAATTGGATGTCAGAATTGAGAGATAAGTTTTCTGGTGTCAGATACAAAGCCTGTAAATCCTGAAACCTTTTTGACACTTGTACTCTAAAAATTATATATTTAAAATGACATCCTGCCAGTTTTTTGACAATCCATTAATTTCCAGCTCAACATCAGAAAGAGTATCAGAGTAAAATAGAAGTTCTGTAAAACATAGATGTCAGGATAAAAAGTCAGAAACAATCTTAGAACAGCAAGGAAATGTGGTTGTTAGATCCTAATTGTAAAGATTAGTATATATCATGTCAGTCTATATAATCTCCTTGTTTTTCTGCTAACTTCCAGACACACCCAAAAGGCAGTTTTTAGACATAATGGGAAAAAATTCAATACTGTTAATCTCAAAATGTGGTGAGGAGGGTGCTAAATTCTTAGAATATTTCATCATCAGCCAAATGATCTTCCCTAATGAAACATTAAAATTGTCTATTATGTATCTTTATTAACTCCCTTTAGAGTTAAGATTTTATACCATTATCATATATTGGCCAGTATCCAGTTGCATAGTTCTGCTTGCACAGTAGAAATTATTTCATCATCAATGGCAGATTGCTACTAATTAAAGGGTTCCTTTTTCAACCATGTGCCTGACAACACCATCAAAAACTGCAAGATTTCCTCTGCTTATAAAATGTGTGAATTTGACTTATTTTTGCTGACTGCGTGATGCATAGGTTGATTCAGTTCCACCCAGCACTTTGTGCTCCCAACACATCTTTTTCTCTCTGCTGCTGAAGTGCGTATGTCTCCTATTCAATCAGGCTTTTCCCTGTGCAGTAATGTGATTCTTTCTTCTAAAGATAGGTAGGAGTCTGTATGTGGTGTTTTAGTGATGAAGGCAGTTTAGAACTGAGAGAACATACCTCTGCATATTTTCTTCTCTCTGTTTGTCCTCTGATTTTTACAATTTTTAAAATTTAAGATTAGTGCTAGAACAGTCTTTCACCTTATCACTGGGTCAATAATGAGCATGTCGGGAGGACTCAAGAAATGGAAAATATTTTTTCCAGGGACTTCTCTTTTCTATTGAATGGGAAAGTACCCCCATTTACCTGAGAATAGGGTAAAGGAGTGTTGTGTGCATTTATGTGCCTTTCAAAGGCCCAACAGGGAATCATGAAAGGATTGTTTGGGACTGTGCCAGAGGAAGAAAGGATAGGGAGAGGCAGGACTAGAGGAAAGAAGGGGGGAAGGGAAAGATTGGGTTAGAATATGAATCACATTTCATGAAGTACAAGTGGTGAACTCCTGAATCACTTTGCAGTCCCTATGTGAGCACTGATTGTGATTTAAAGTGTAATTCAGACTGTAAGTAGTTGCACCTTTTGTCTCATTATGTGTGATTCACATGCATCCCAAAATTGAAAAATTAACTGTTAAATTGGTGTTAATCTAACAATAATGATGACATGAAATTGGCTAAAATGATAACAAGAACAGCCTGAGTCTGAATTCCCAGTCAACCACTAGATGCTCATTGGAGTTGTAGAACTGGTAAAACCACCTCTTAAAATCTCAATTACTTTGAAAACAATATTTGGTTTGTTTTAATTCACTTCCAACTTGTTAGCACATAACAGCAACAAATTACTTGACACTTGTATTCCTCATTGCACACTTGATCATATGTCTGACATTTGACTGGAAGTGCAAGTGGAAACATTGATTTGGGATGCTAAGTTAAGATGCATTTCAAGTGTTTGAAGGACTGGGAACATTTGTGTTCTAAGGGCAGGCAAGCCTTACTTCTGCTGGTATTGAGACAAAGTGATACAGTAATACCCCGGATAACGATTGCATCGGATAACGCTAGAATCGGATAACAATGCAAGATTTTTGGGAAAAAACTTGCATCGGATAACGATTCTGGATAATTATTCTTAGTGTTGTCCGATGCAATGGTCTGCGGGTGTGGGGTGGTTTGGGTAGAACAACCCAATCCACCCCCCACGCGCAGCGGTCTCTGCGACTGCAGTAGGGTCGGGGAAAAGCACCCGCCTTTCCCCCGACCCTACTGCAATCGCAGAGACTCCTTTTCTCTCCCGCCCCCCCTGTATTTAAACTACAGGGAAGGAGGAAAGAGAGAGATGTGAATTCATCATGTATTTTAGGCAAATGTCTTTAACATTACTTGTCCCACCAGAACACAGTAAAAGCAAATAAAACTAAGTTTTTTCTCATTTCCCCAGCTTCTATATAAATATGAATACAATGGACCCATGATCATATTGTGTGTCTGAACCTGGGAAAATGCATTTTTGCACCCCTCTCTCTTCTACTTAAAAACCTGGCATGTATTCAGAAAAAAACATGCCTCTCTAATTCAACACTTCCAGTTTATATGGAGAAAAGGAAAAGAGGGTAGCACCACATACAGCTACAAAGCAATTCTCTGCCATGCTGCCTTTTCTGTATTAAATGAACTGTGCACTACTTCTAAATGTTAGATCAATAGAGCATCTTAGGGCACCGTGTTTAACCGCAGACAAGAATAACTCTGGCAAACAGTTAAAAATGGATGATCCAGAATGAGAGGCAGAATTTTCTAGAGAGGTAGCTAGGCAGGGGGGAAATTATACACTGAGGAAGTTTTAAAACAAACAGAGAAAGTTTTCATTCCACACCAGGGATGGTGATATAAAGGAAGATTCTAAAACTGCTTCTACATTATTGAAATCCATGAGTTAAATTGTCTTCTTCTTCCGTGTCTAGGCCTGACATGAAACAACCAAAATGAAGCCACCTTTTGGTTAAATTGTGAAAATAATAGAGGAAGATTTGCAAAACATCAGAGGGATAAATTAGCATATACAGTACTAAGAAGACAGGATACAAATGAAAGTGAAGAAGCACATCCTCTGTTTTATTTGTGTCATTTTATTACTAGATCTTCATTAGAGGCAGGAAAGCATTCATTCCTACCTTGGAGAAAAGAGAACAATCTCTTGCTTTGAAAGAAATTATTAGTTCTAGGCTTAGGAGAAAGAAAACTTTGCTAACAATTCTTTTATTTGTTGATCTATTTGTTACTTCCAAAAATAATGCTCAAGGAAATAAAGAACAAAATCAGCAATAAAACTCAAATAAAACAGTACAAAATCAGAAAAAATCCAACCAAAAAGAAAAGAAAATATATACCTTCTATATGCCTTTGTTGAATTATGAAATCCAAAGAACTGCAAGAAATGTTCCGAGCTTGGAACATTATGTTTGAAAGTTAATATATCACTGCTAAACATTAAAAACCTGAACTTTACTTGGTTGCTGTTCATGATTCATGTAGGGACAGTTTAAATATTTTTATTTAATTAAATTGCTAGTTCTGAAATAAAAAATGAGGTTTATTTACCATTGACCCATAAGGAAGCACATTTATTATTGGCTGCTTTGAAAGCACTCTTTTTGTCATTTTAAAATTGCCTGTCCTGATTTGACATTTCATTCTAGAACAGTGTTTCCTAACCTTTGGTTTTTGGACTTCAATTCCCAGAAGCCCAAGTCAATTTCCCAAAAGCACTGATCAGCCAGTAGACTGACTTAGGCTTCTGGGAATTGAAGGCCCCTGTGGGGCCTGAGCCCCACATTGGGAAACACTGTTCTAGAGCCACCATAACTCCTATAATGCAATTATAATTTTAGACCACCTAGCCTAAAACATGGAGTCTTATACCCAACCCAACCCCACCCCTAGAAAAGAGGTGTCTGTACCCCACCATTACCACCAGCTCTACACAGAACCACTAAAATCTTAGGCCAGTTTTAATTGCACTTCTTTAGGACAATACTGTAAAAGCTGCTCCTGAAAATCTTCTGAAGTAAAAGTTCCTCAGGCCCCTTACTTTACTATTCTGTATGGCTATCCAGGTCACAGAAATCAATTTCCCACCACATCCACAGAACATTGACATGATCGAAAACTACTGGATTCTAGGTTCCAATCAATAATTTACTTTGATAAATGCTTTTTGAAGTTTGTCTTTGAAACAAAATTGGCCTCTGAGCTCAAGTGGAAGATGAAGCTGGGATAGTTGAATGGTTTCTCCCCAAAGCAAAGATAGGATAGCTCTGAATATGAATGAAGAGCCAGAAGTTCTCAGTCATGTGAATGATTGTTGGAGGAGAGTAAAACTTGTGGTCTGAGAAAGCTAGGGTGATTAAATGGTGCAGACTAGTGATGGCTAGCAGTGCTTCATGAGTAAAAACAACAGTATTTCTTTTTTAACGTTATTTTGAAAGCATTAGAGCATTGTTGGCATTTTGCCCTGATCAAGAAAGGGAAAAATAATGTCCATACATTATTTATTTTTTTACATTTATTTATTTATTGGACTTATACCCCACCCATCTGGGATGAACTCCCACTCTGGGAGTATTTCTAAACTCTAGAAATATTATGGAGGTGTTGAAGATGGACATGCCAATGAAGAGATGGATTTTGGGCCTTTTCAGATACGTTCTGCCTTCTGTTGAAATGTTTTTCACTGGACACAAAGCCATCATTTTGGGGCAGCTAAATCTTGTTACTTCTGTAGTCTATCCCTAGAGGTTCTTTTTTTCCATGATTATCTGATACTGCATGCAAGAAATTGATGACAATTAATGGTCCAAAAATAGACTGGAACAGAATGTATTGTTTTCTTTCTCTTTCCAGAAATGGTTCCTGGCTTCAGTTATCACTACTCTGTTCACTTTCAGTATTGCAGATTGATTCTCAAGTCTCCCCTCTTCTGAATGTTGGAAGAAACATAATATATATACAGTAATACCTCGCATAATGAGCATAATGCGTTCCACACACTTGCTCGTTATGCGAGTAATTCGTTAAGCGAAACATGTTTCCCATAGGGAAATGTATTTCACTTAACTTTGCCTGGGGTGCATGTGCATCACCTGGGTGTTTGGAAAGGGTACGGGGATCTTCCCCGATCGCAAAGTGGGAGTCAACGCAGGGTGACGGGACCCCCGTGGGGGTTTGGTGGGCGGGGAACGCTTTTAGAGCCTCCTCTCAAAAACCAGCCCCCGAGGTTTCCTGCCTGAGGAGAACGGTTCCTGCGAACCTGCCCCATTCAGCCTCGCTGGGGTGGCCGCCGCTTCCCAAGCCCTGTCGTCGCGAGTGGTTGTTGTGTTATTTTCTCTTTTCCCTCTCGCCTGCCTGCCTGCCTTCCACGGCTCCCGAGCCAGCCCATTATAATGCGCGGCCGGCAGCAGAGGAGGCGGAGCTAGGACTACCATATACTGTACACACACACACACGTGCCTGCCCCCCCTGAGGCTTCCCTGAGAGGCTGTTGGGTGGGGGACGGCAAGGTAGCCCAGACGAATAGCTCAACAGCCGGTGGGAAAAGGGAGGAGGCGCCTGCCTGTCAGGGGAGGGGAAGAATTGGCGTGGCTGTTTGTTTGTTTACTTACTTGCTGTCTTGTTTGTACACTCCCAAAGCCGCACTTCTCTCGCCGGTTCCGCTCCCAAGGCAAAGAGGCACGATGTTGAGCCTGGCGCGTCCCTGCCTCCTTTCTGCCTTTGCGGAGCAGGTTCCGCAAAGTGTAAACATTTGTATCCATCGCTTCCTGAGGGCCCGGGCAAAGCGCGCGCCATTTGCAGCCGCGTCCGGGGCGTGAGCAATGTACCTAAAGTATTCTAGGTACTTTGCCATACCATAATTAAAAGAGTTATTTTGGTGCCATTAGTTGGTAAACTCTTCTGGGATACATTGTAGTCATAGTTGCTTTATCCCAAAGTTTATTAGGCTATTCTCCATCTGCAAGCATGCATCTCGTCATCTCCAGAAGAGATCTCAGGTTCCTTTCATCTGTTCCTTTCATCTGTTTATTTATTGGGCTATTCTCCATCTGCAAGCATGCATCTCGTCATCTCCAGAAGAGATGTTCTCCAGGAGTATCTCCAGAAGAGATACTCCTGTTCAGGAGTATGTGCAACACTTATCTTGTATAAAATTCCTTGTTCCTCCAAGAAAGCTTCCATCTGGAGTGTTTTGGGTTTTATTTCCAATTTGTTGTTCCCTATGACTACTTACTTCTTCAGAATTTTATTTGTCCCACTCTTCTCCTTCAACAGGTAGATGACATAATAACTTGAAAAAAAAATCCACAAAAATTAGAATATATCTTTTGTGTCCAGTGATGGGCAGCCAAAATTTCTACTACCACACTGTGGGCGGAGCTGATGTCATGGGCGGAGCTGACGTCATGACGTCATGGGCAGAGCCAATGATATGGGCAGAGCTAAAGAAAATAAAAATACAGTATACATAAAAATACAAATAAAACATAAAAATACAAATTAAATACACATAAAAACACACAAGAATACACATAAAACCCATGACCCACACTATACTTGTATAAAAACATTTTTAATGGGGGTTAAAGAAACCATACATAAAAATAAATTTTTCAGAATATAATTCTATAACTCTAGCCTAAGGTTAATGCTATGGTTGTCCTTAAATCACTCTATAAAATTCCCAAACAGAACGCTTGAATATTGCAGCATGACATAATTTCAGTAAACCCCACATCACTAGAAGCAATTCAAGTTAAAAATAAGACATCTTTAGCTACAATCAGCTTCAGCAGTTACAAAGAGAAGGAGAAAAGAAGTAAAAGTAAAAGTCTACTCCCAAAAAGAGACTTCTCATGCTGTTGGTGCATATTGCAGGTTAGTGGCTCTGTCTAGGGAGCCTTAAAAAGGGAGATAAGAAAAGCAGAACAAATTAGAAGAGGAAGTGTGGCTTGCCTCAGATTAATGGGAAGGGAGAATCCTTCTAGGTCCTAAAAGCACCTCCTACATTGATACCCAGTGTTAAAAATTAAATCTTTCAATGTTGTTTTCCCAGCTAAAACTTCACATTTAGAGGTGATGTCAACTGTGTTGGAAATATAGTCTACTATCAAAACCATCCCTGTCTTTGGAGGTCTCATATTATTACCTTGAACAGTTTCATTTGCTACTTTCCTCCTATTAGTAGCTTTGTTGTCTATTTTATCTTTCTCCCCTGAAGGTTCTTTGCCAAACTCAGTGGTCTCATAGGCCCCTTCCAACTCAGCCTTTCTTTCATTCTTCAATTTGCATCTACCTCTTTTAAAGCTTGTTTTTTTTCCTTGAGTCCCAGCTTCCAGAAAAATAATAATAAAAGCTACATGCTCTCAGGACAATTCCACTTATAGTAATATTTTTAGGGTTTTCTAGCTATAGAGCACTCAGAAGTTGTTTATGATTCCCTTCATCTGGGAGTCCTCTGAGATTTATTTCTTGCCCAAGACTTCACAGGCTGCATCTTCTCTGGGGGGGGGGGGAGGAATCAAACTTCTGACCTGATTTTTGCTCACTACCCAGCCAGTTTCAATTAACCTTAGTCCTAAGTAAATGTACATAGAACTGCACTCTTATACTCTTAGCACAATTAAAATTTGAGATAATGGACAATGACTTTGATGTTTTCTCTTGAAAATAAATTTTGAATTCTATACAATAGAACATGTTTGATTGTAGCTATGATACATGTATATAGACTAAAGACAAATACACCAAGCCATTTGTGTCTTTGGTATATACAGTAATACCCCAGATAATGATTGCATCGGATAACGCTAGAATTGGATAACGATGCAAGTTTTTTGGGGGAAAATTGCATCGGATAACAATTCTGGATAATGATTCTTAGCATTATCCGAGGCAATGGTCTGTGGGTGTGGGGTGGTTTGGGTAGAACTACCCAATCCATCCCCCACCCGCAGAGGTCTCTGTGACTGCAGTAGGGTCAGGAAAAAGCATGCGCCTTTCCCCCGACCCTACTGCAGTCGCAGGGACTGCTTGTGTCTCTTTCCCTCCCTGTATTTAAACTACAGGGAGGGGGAAAGAGAGAGACGTGATTGGTGAGACCCAATCACGTCTCTCTCTTTCCCCCTCCCTGTAGTTTAAATACAGGGAGGGAAAAAGACACAATCTCTGCGACTGCAGTAGGGTCGGGGGAAGGCATGCCGCTGCAGGTGGGGGGTGGCTTTAAAGGCAGGGAGGAAAAGAGAGACCCAATCAGGTCTCTTTCTTTCCCTGCCTGCCTTTAAAGCGGTTTGTCCCTGAAGTCAGGGCTTTCTTTTAGTGTTGTTCGATGCATGCATCGGACAACGCTAATAATCGGATAACGTCATGACTTGTGGAACCAAGTCATAACGTTATCCGGGGTATTACTGTACATTGCTCTTTTTTTAAAAATGAAGGGTCAGTACTTAAATGGTTTTACATAAATGCTTCTGAGCTGATGTTTTTTAATTTAGTGCTTTTATATTACTGTTGCTCATTTTAATCCTAAAGAAGACTTGATGTAAATTATTCATCCTAGTATATTTCTGGTTTTTTTAAAAAACAATCTAAAGTCCTATGAGAATATTCAGGCTTATAGCCTCAGTGAATATTGAGACTTAACGCCTTATATAGGGATGACCAGTAGGACACAAATGTTTATTTTTCTCTGCTAATGATATTACAATGCTGACATCAAGTAGTGATTTTTGTACCTATCAGGAAATTGTTGTCAGCACAGAATTTATTTACTCGCATTAGAGCAAAGTCTTTTGAAGTCAGAGGCCACTGATTGTACCCGACTTCTGGAAAGAAAAAAAGCTTTTTAGTCAAAGAAGCAATTCAATGTTGCGTATCGATTTGGTAACATCACAGCTGCTTCTAATAAGTGGGATGGAAGGGATGTTTCTATGGGTCTGGAATTACTTTTCGATTGCTGTGGCCACAGTGCTGGTACTTTTATTTTGCTGTGCCACCTTTTCTGATCAATACTGAATCACCCAGCAGATAGTAATTAGGTTTTAGAGAGCTATTCAACAAAGATCTGTGTTCACTGCGATAGACAGAGCTAAGAAAAAGGTCACACAAAATCAGCAGCCAACTAAAAGGTGATGGGTAAAGAAAAGACCCCTTGCCTGAGAAGTACTTAGCTCTTTTTTAATTACTGTAATTTTCAACAAAAGTCAGAGAGTGAGATGATGAAGTGAAGCACTTTCCTCCCTGCTGTTCCTGATGAGGCTTGATAGGCCTCGAAATTACGCATTGACTCTCCATTTGATTTCTCCCAGTGTTTAGTGCTAATAACCTGTAGGGTCTCTTTTTTTTCTTTGTACCTCTCAGTCCTAGTGTCACTGCAGTAATTACACTGTGTGAAATCTGTACTGCAATCACAGCTGCCAACTTGCAGCTTCACAGGCTGGGTCAGGCTGAGTACTGGCTAAATAAAAAAAAAGAAAGAGAGAGAGAGCTAATGGCTAAGAAAAAGATGAGGCTTTTCATTATTACTATTCCTGTAATGCTATAATGAATTTTAATAGAACGCATCATCTCCAGTATGTGTATAAACATGCAGGAGTTCCTAAAAATATTAAAAGCCTCAATAGTTAGTGTGATCTTTTTTGTTATTATTGTTTATGTTCTAAAGTTTAAATTAAAATATAGTCAAGGTAAATTTTCAACTAATAGCATGGAAATTCAAATGTTTACAGGCACTGAAAAGTCCCTTCTTAATTAGGAATAGCTATCTAAGAGGGAATTACATTAAAGTCGATGCAATATAATTTAAATTTTATTTTCTTGTTCCCCTTCTCATCTACTGCCTCATTTGTTTCTGTCCCTCAGCTAAGTTTTTCTCAGACTGTCAACATTCATTTGGCATTTTTCTTAACATCACAACCTTTGGGTGACTTATGTTAAACATTATTATAGGAATTTATTTAGCACCATTTCATACGGTTAGTATCATATGGCAGCGGCAACATATTTTTTATTGCTGTTCTTATCGGCCGCTGGCCCTCCAACAGCTGCGTCTTCTTCCTCGGCTGGGCGGGTGAGGAGTGGAAGTCTGGTGGCAGCAGCAACACTGTTTTTAATATGTCTTTATATGAGCGGGAACAACCTCTACCGCCTGCAGCCGGTGGTGCTTTATCCTCCTCTGGGCGAGATGACGGGGCCCGGAGGTCAATGGGCAGGAGAGTCCTCGACCGACTGCAGCCAGCAGCACTTTATCCTCCTCCAGGCGAGATGGCAGAGCCCGGAGGACGGTGGGCAGGAGGGTCCTCAACTGCCCGCAGCCAGCGGCACTTTATCCTCCTCTGGGCGAGATGGCAGGAATTTGAATAGAAAATTAATTTTAAATGAAATTTTTCAATGAGATAATTTCTTCACCTAACTACATTATTGTTCTTCAAAACAAAACTAGGTCCATGCATATGCACATGTATTCATGAATGTACAGACCAAGTAAGTAAGTAAGTAAGTAAGTAAGTAAGTAAGTAAGTAAGTAAGTAAGTAAGTAAGTAAGTAAGTAAGTAAGTAAGTAAGTAAGTAAGTAAGTAAGTAAGTAAGTAAGTACAGTCAAACCTTGCATAAAGAGTGCCTCGCTTAAAGATCAACTCACTTAAAGAGCAGAATTTTCTCTAAATGTTCGCTTTGCTTAACAAATAAAACCAACCAAAAACTCACTTAACAAATAAATTGGGGTTCACAATCCCCCCCCCCCGCCAGAAGTCACAATTGGTCACTTACAATGGTGTTTCGCTTAAAGAGCAAACTCGCTTAAAGAGCAATCCCATGGAATGCATTACGCTCTTTAAGCGAGGTACAACTGTACAGTAAAACACCGGATAATGATTGGATCAGATAATGCTAAAATCACATAAGGTTAAGTAATCTGGGGAGGAGAATTGGATCGAATAACGTTAAGGTCCTATGGAATGGATCGGATAACAACCGCTAAAGCCTGTGCGGTTATAGTGTATCTCTATGGAGCTTTAACGTTATCCGATCCATCCCATAGGATTTTAACATGGATCGGATAACACTAAAAATCAGATAACACCAAGACTTGTGGAACCAAGTTTTAGTGTTATCCAGTGTTTTGCTGTACAGTCAAACCTCCCTTAAGATCACCTCGCTTAAAGAGCAGAATTTTCTCTGAATGTTCACTTCACTTAACAAATAAAACCAACCAAAAACTTGCTTAACAAATAAATTGGAGTTCGCAATCCCCACCACCACCACCAAAAGTCACAATTGGTCACTTACAATGGCATTTCGCTTAAAGAGCAAACTCGCTTAAAGAGCAATCCTGTGGAACATATTATGCTCTTTAAGCGAGGTACAACTGTAAGTAAGCAAGTAAAACTTGCCTATACGATAAATAGGACTTTATAATAGAGAAAGTATTTGTCAGGTACATATTTAACATTGGATTTCCCTCACTCTATCCACTACACCAAACTGATTGTTTAATATTAGTGCAAAATGGTTTTACAGAAAAAAATATTAATATGGTTTTATATAGGAAACATGCCTGAAGCTCATTTCTATATAATGGTATGGTAGCACAATCTTGTACACAAAAGAGAAACATTAGAATGAAGACTTTTCAATAGCCATAAATCAGAACTGTGTTTATTGTATGGCATAATTTTCTAGAGATAGTGAAGAGCACTTCTCTTTCCTGTATGTAAACAAGATTGAGTAAGAGCAAGAAAGCAAAAGGCTCACTACCATTCTTTGAATATAGCAACATTCATTCGGAGACAAGCAAGGCCAGCAGACTACTTCTGCCCAACAATAACACACAATGAGTTATTGACTTGTTTTATATGGATCTCTTTTCAGTAACTAACTTTGACTCCCCACAGTCTGAACAAATGATTGATTTTGTGGTTAGAAAGAGAAAAAACTAAACATACTGTATAGTTTTGCTTTTACTCTATCCATTCCCATTTTGAATAGGACTTTATTAAAATGCACTTTTTTAAAAAAACCTGCATTTTCACTTTACAGATTACTTTTAATATATAAAATTTGTTCCATTTTTTTGTTTAGCAACAGGCCATCAGGGAATTCCATCAATACTTATGAAGGCTGATTATCCCAGTATTTAAGCTGAAGTATATTGATCTGCATGTAAAGCATTCTTGAAAATAATTCAAGTTATAGAACAGTAGTGTGCTATTTTAGTAGCAATATGGAGATCTCAAATTAATCAACATATTATACAACATAAAACAATTCAGTCCCACTTTAAATCTCATGGGTTTCTGTAAGTGATTTTTAACAACAGAATTATGTATATACTATACCAGGGGTGGCCCACCTTTTTATGTCGTGGGCCTGACCACGCTCGCAGAAAGCTGAGTGGTCCAGACCATGCCCCCAGAAGTGGAAGCGGGCGTATTTATGGCTATTGTAAATGAACCCACTATTTGTTCTCCTCCAGCACCACATTTTAAAGGCATCTATTCTGCGCTTAGCTTTCCTTATGGTCCAGCTCTCACAATCATACATTAGTACCAGAAATACCATTGCTTTGACTATGTGGATTTTGGTTTGTAAGGTGATGTCTCTACTTTTAACTATGCTCCCCAGGTTTCTCATAGCTTGCCTCCCAAGAATTAATCTGTGGTGATCTGTCTAAAGCATATCTGTGTGGTCTAATTGTCTAGAGTAAAATACTTGGAATAAATTCAGATTTTGCAGTTAGAATTCTAGTACAAAGTGACCTGTTTAAATGGCAAATGTACATGCAGTCTTGTCATTCTGTATAACGTGTATGTAAATGTGTGGGCATCACTTTAGTGGGAACAGAAAGATGAGTAAGCAAAGGACGTAGCTCTTGTCTTCAGTTTATAAACCTCATCATATGGTAATTTGAGAGGGGAAAATCAAGTGAACTATTTATGCCTGATTTTCCTGATTCCTACTTTCAACTCCAGCATTCTTTTTCACATTCCAGACTTTTGTTGTGGAATTTCTTAACCCCAGGAGAGGCTTTGAGGCTCTCAGATATGCTTCAGATATGCTTCAGACACATATAGAAACAAATAGAAAACTATTCAACAATGTGAGTTTGAGTGATAATAATTAGTTATGTGTCAGCAAGTTTAAACCAAATTATAGTAACTCTAATAGGGTTTTCAAGCTATATGAGATATATAAGGAGTGGTTTTACCAGTTCCACTGCCCCCAATGAGTTTCCATGGTGAAGTGGAGCTTCCAACCCCAGTTTCCAGAATCCTACATGGCCACTCTGTTCACCACATACACTGGGTACCCTTGTGTGATAATATCATGCCATTTTTAGCTGTACATTTTAGAAGATACAGTTGAGTGTGCAGGCTGTAATCCTGGGCATAATTTATCTACAGTTTTATACAGATTGCTTGATGAAAAGTTTTGCTCATCCAAAGAATACACATAGTTTCTTTCTCAGCAGAAAGTATGCCCACTATTTATTTTAACAGTGTCAGGTACAGATGCTGATCTCTATGTCTGTTGCCTTAAAATGAATCTCAGCGAGAACAGTTACCCAGCTGAGTTGTGATCTGTGGCTGTTTATGTCTCTGTTTTGCAATTTATTATTATTAATTCTCAATTATATTTGTAAATTTAAAAATATCATTTACAAATAAAATACCAGAGAACAAAACAAATGAATTATCAGTAACTGCATCGTCTAAAATATTTAATATTGAATACAGTCGTGTAGTGTGTCCAATAAAGTATAAAGTGCTTTTTCATTTACCTAGCAATTATCAGACAATCTTCAGGAAAGTTTAGGGCTGGCAAACCTTGTGTAAGATTAATTTAACTTTAGTAGAAGTCAGGAGAAACAGAAAACTACTGTTTGAGGGATATGGGTCATGTGCCAATTAGTAATCTGAGAGAGCTAGCTACTTTTTATCTCCATCTTTTTTATTATTTTTTATTATTATTTATTACATTTGCTACCCCGCCCCAATCGGGTGAACCCGACTCTGAGCGGCTTACATCAAGGTTAAAACATAGGATAATCTATATTAATGCTATTTATAATTAAAACTTAATGTTAACTCTAAAAATCATAAAAAGTTAAAACAGTGTACAAGCTGCACACAAGTTATATAAAATTCAGATCCAAGAGGGAGGCAGTCCATTAAATAAGCCACCTAGCATGAGAGCCCACATTCCTTGGTCCCCATACCTGTCCTGCCAGCCAGTTTTTTAAGCCCTTCCGGAAGGGCAGGAGCTCTGTCTGAAGGCGCAGCTCAGTGGGCAGGAGGTTCCAAAGGGTTGGGGCGGACATGGAGAAGGCTCTCCTCCTAGTGCAGGTGAGGTGTGCCTCTCTTGCCGATGGAATAACAAGGGAGCCTCTCCGATCCGCCCTGGTGGGACGGACAGATGTTCTTAGGGTGACGCGGTCTCTTAGGTAACCTGGCCCACTACCATATAGGGCTTTAAAGGTAATAACCAGCACCTTGAATTGCACCCGGAGACATACTGGTAACCAATGCAGCTCCCGGAGCAGCGGTGAGAGTCGAGCATAACGCCCACACCCCACCACTATCTGGGCCGCCGCATTTTGGACCAGCTGGAGTCTCCGGATGGTCATCAGGCGCAGCCCCATGTAGAGCGCATTACAGTAGTCAAGTCTGGAGGTGACCAACGCATGTGTGACCATAAGCAAGGCGTCCCGGTGTAGGAGTGTGCGTAACTGACGTATTACACGAAATTGTGCAAAAGTTGTGCAAAAGCCCTCCTGGCCACGGCTGCCACCTGCTCTTCGAACAGTAGCCGTGAGTCCAGGAGGACCCCCAGATTACGCACCGGGTCTGTTTGGGGCACCGGGTCTGTTTGTCGTCAATACAGCTATGTCATACATGGAGAATTTTTTTGTGTGCATCAGATATCTCTAGCATCAAGAATGAATTGATTTAAATCAGCTTCTGTTATCTATAATGCAAGTGAAATGTTTATTTTAAAAGTGATTCCTGGGTTCTTATTGAGATACTGTAGAGAAACAGCCTATTTTACTGAGATTCCTGTTCTGATGCATCATTTCTTAGGAACAATTCCACTTATGCTATTTTGAAACCTTTTGAGTCAGATAGTCTACCAGTGACCAATAGAGCTCCAAGATCTATTTGTTTTCCCTTTATCTATCTACACTTTTTATCTTGAATGTTGTCAAAGATAGGGGGCAGCTATTAAAAATCTAAATATGATGAGATTGAGTGATTTGCAAATGATTGAGTGTACTTGAATTAGATTCTGTTCATTGTTAGTCCCTACAATGGATTCAGAAGATGCCAGAAATGCAGGGAGAAGGCTGAACTTAAGGAAGACCAAGACCTTGAGTCAGTTGAGAGTTATTTCTATATTTACTCATGGCACACTGTTTTGTACATTATTTTCCATATGGACATAGAAACTCTACAAATTCCTGCGGATTTTGGTGTATTTATTCCCCATTGCATTTTATACATTATCGCAAGCACTGTGAAAAATAGTGAATATATCTATACAAGTCATAGTTGTCTGTCTGAAGTGTATTGTTTCTTGTTTTCCCACACCTAGAGTTGCCATAATTCTCTCCCACAAAACCAGGACAGAAGTATACTTGACAAAAATGGACACAGCAAGAGGAGGAAGAAGAAGGGGGCTTGGGGTACCCTTGGGGTCTGGGAGAGTGATGGAGAGGAGGAGGGGTCTTGGAGAAAGAAGAGCTGAAGGCATGAAGACCCTTTTCTCCCCCTGTACCTGAGGTAGTCAAGCTAGAGCAAAGGGCTGAATCATTGCTGTGCTGCCCACACCAACACCTGACTGCCATCAACCCCCACTGCCATCACCATAGGACTGAGCATGGCCAAGAGCCAACCACCAGGTGCCAATGGGAGCCAAGGGGCATGCTTTCTCCTGAACAGGACTACAACTCCTGCCAGCCCCTGAGCATGGGCTGGGACTAAGGCCCGCCACTCCCAACAACCCTTGTGCGTGGAGACAGCTCCGCCTTTCCCATGTTGAAGCAATCTGAGTTGTTAGAAACAGCTGCGCTCAGGAGGTGGACGCGGATGAGTTTGCATCACCTGGGTTGCAAGAACAACAGAAGGGATGTCTGAATCACAGGCATGGTGTGTTATAATACACAACCAGTAGGTTTTAGAAATCCGGGAATTTAACATTATTTTTATTGAACTGGCCAAGACAATTTTTCAAACCTTGAATCTGAGACAATCCTGGCTTTCCAGGACATATCGCAACCCTACCCACACCATGTGTACTATAAAACCATAATAAATAACATTTTTCATAGCTTAATCAAAGATCTCCAGTCTTAACAAGAGAAATCTGTTAAATGCCTCTTCCACTTAAATTATGCCACGAGTAGATATGTGCAAGGCATAACTGACAGGAGAATTGAGTCCTTTAAAAAAGAGATATGCTATATTATCAATATGTCTTGATGTCTGAATGTGATGCTATTAACACTGCATAATAATTTCTCTATGCAAAAGTATACTCTCTTGATTCAACTTTTATTTCAATGTGTGTGCACCACTATAATACATATTTAAACTGCTTAACTCTTAACATTATATAAACATAGTCTAAATTTTGTTTTGATAGCCCATAGTCTGGTAACATTGATTTTTCTTTAAAACAAAAACAGTTTGTCCTTGAAGTAATATCCTGTATATACTGATACTACTGACCGATTGCCTTTTAGTCTGGTTGCTACACCAGTACCCAATCATGAGAATTGTATTTCTTTATTCAAGAAACATTTTCTAGGTGGAGGAAGGGTCATAGGGAAGAGAGGTAGTCAGAATGATGGGTTTTCACAGAGCTTGATTTCTGTGTCTCATCCCTACAAAATTATATTACAGATAATGCTTGCTGAACGCAAATTCAGTAACTAGCCAGAAAAAAAACAAATAAAGATAGCTGTGTGATCCATTCTTCTTCTTCAGGTGCCATATCCGTTCCGGATATTGGCTATCATCATGGCAATCGTCTTTCTGTTCTTAACTCCTTTGAGCAGTTCTTCCAAGGACATGCCATAGCAGTCTCTCAGGTTCTTCAGCCATGAAGTCTGTCTATGTCCAGGGCCTCTCTTCTCAGGGATCTTTCCTTGCAGATCAAGTTGGAGTATTCTATACTTTATGTTGTTCCTCAAGATATGGCCAAGGCATTGGAGCTTTTTTTGCTGAATGGTCTTAAAGAGTTCTTGTTCTTTACCCATCTGGTGCAATACTTCTACATGAGTCACATGGTCAACCTATGATATCCTTAGCAGCTGTCTGTAGATCCACATTTCAAAAGCTTTGATTCTCTTTTCAGATGCTTTAGTCAATGTCCAAGCTGTGTGATCCATACATGAAATAAATGCAGGAGGAAGGTGATACCTTTATTAGATCATTTAAAAATCAAACATTGACGAGCTCTCAAGATTCAAGATGACTACTTTAGGCATGCATCAATTTCTTGTGTATAGGGAAGGAAAATTATTATTGAAAGTCCCAAAAATTCATGGCAAGATGTTCTGCCAGGCTCTCTTTCTTAGCGGTATGTTGTGAAAAAACAGCAAGCTGTATCTTTTATTCTCCCCCGTTCAAAAAACACAGACAGGGGAAAAAATCTTATTTACAGTGTTGGCTAAATGAAGACAGGAAACATTATCCAATATAATTCTCAAAATAAACTTGTGCTATATATTAGTGAAGTTAGGACTCTTTCAGAGGACTGGAGAGCCCCATAAAGGCTCGGTTTTTATATTATATTTCTATATATTTTTAGCTTTATGCCATTCCTCTTAATGTATACTTGTGCTCAGGGTTTGTGATTGCATAACTAATTCTGATTAGATTTGACTTGAAACTCTAAACAGCCTGACATAATTTAGAATAGAGTTGTTGGCGCTCCAGTATTTTTCCCTACTTTCAATTTTGTGTGATCAAGCTCAGGGTTTGGCCATACTACAACACAAAGCACAATACTTTCAGATCCCCTTATAAGTAGTTGACACTTGCTGTTGTATGCCAGGCCAGTTTCTGCAATGTAGTCCTTGTAGTAAATATGTAAGTCACTAAATATCTCTATTTTTACTGATATTACAATTTTTATTAACACTGATTGTCTTAGCATTTTTACACATTGTAATTTTAGTAGTTATTGCATTTTACTTCACATCCTTTTATATCATATTTTTAATATAATTGCATATACTGTAATGTGATTTTAACTGAATTCTATTGGTTGAGTCTGATTAGAGCATTCAAAAAAAGTCTTTTGTTGTCAACTTTTTGTGGTCAACCATGTTCTAAATGCTTTGTTTTTTATGCTGGTCTTTGACCATAACAATAAATTGATTGATTGATATATTAGTGAAGCTGATGGTCACTCAGAAAAGTATACAACTAAAAGGAAAATTTTGACCTGAGATGTTAATATTCAAACTTCATAATATCATTTTCATCAGTTGATGTTAAGTATTGTAAGCTATAGTTTAATTTATGTAAAGCATTTTACTTAAGTAGTTTCCTATTTCATATTGTTCCCTTTTGAATTATATACTTATTTGATTAAAGTTTGTGAGGATAAAATGGAAAATCTTGTGCAACTACAAATAAATGTCTTACGCAGCTGGAGTTCACCCTCTATTTTCTTACTGCTGCTTCTTGCTTTTCAAAATATTTCCTGAGAGTCAGGACTTCCCACAAAAGGCCTCAGATGTGGTTCAGGGGACTAGAAGTAAAGTAGAAGGAACAGAAATTGTACAATTTTCTGCTTCTTAAGTGTTTGAATTCAGCCAGTTGTCTATATACAATATTTATTTATTTATTTATTTATTTATTTATTTATTTATATTTGTTTATCGCCTTCCTCCCCGAAGGGACCCAGGGCGATTTCCAACAATTTAAAAAACACTTTAAAACATTAAATATTTGCAGGTTTATAAGACACACACTCCCCCTTAAAATATGCAGGGAAAATAGAGCGTGTCTTATAATCTGGTAACAGCCCCCCCCCCCACACACACACACACACTGGTGAGGTTTGGCATGATGGACACTGGGCTGGGATCGGGGCTTCTCAAAGACTGAGCCCTGCCCTAGCCACATATGTGGACACCAGGCTGGGATCAGGGCTTCCCTTCTCAGCCCCTGATGGCCATCAGGAGGGGGGGGGGGAAGCAAGTGAGTTTGCTCCCAGAAGAGATCACCTTTGTGAGCAAACTTGCCCAGTTGAGGTCTCCCCTCCTCACTTCCTGATGGGTGTTCCCACATGCCCACCCCATCACTGCTGGTTGCCATAAGCTGAAGGGGGTGGGATGAAGTGAGAAAGAAGGACTCTAGGTCCGTTTCCACCCTCCCCCATTGGCTGCCATAAGCTGAAGAGTGTAGGAGGGGATGAACAAAATTGCTCCAAAAGGAGTGATTCACACACGCGCTGCGGCCGCTGGCTTCCAGGGTGCAATGGGGGATGGATTTCCTTTCCCCGCACATCCTGCTAGGAAGGCCTGGATCTGCACAGAAAGGGCTTTTTCAAGCCCCGTGGCTGAATCCATATGGAAGAGCAATCCATTACCATCACCAGGCTGGGTGAGGCAGCAACTCTGTCCACAGAAAGGGGTGGGAGGGGCTCCATCTTGGCTGTCTTCCTCTGTGCTGAAATCATTCATCTGAGTCTCCCACTAGCCTCAGAGAGGAAGACAAGCAGGGAAGGGAAGCCTCACTCGAGCAAGTTCACTGGCCAATGGGCATACTTGCCCATTTTTTGTCCCCGCCTCCTGACAGCCAGCGGCAATGGGATCAGTCGGGCAAGAGGCTTCCAAAGGAGCTCTCTTGTCCAGGCAATCCCTCCCTTCCCACCTCCTGTAGTTAAAATGTAGACAATCCCCCCCCCTTTAAAATGTATCTAAACAATGGGGTGCATCTTATAAACTAGCAAATATGGTATTTTGGGCACAAATCACTTGCATTGAAAAGCTGACTTTGGTGCTGAATTTTTCCTAACTCCTAATTTTAAAAAGCATGTGATATTTACTACTGTGACTATTTTACTAATTCCTATTATGTGCTGTCAAGCTGACTTCAACTTGTAGGAACTCTTTTCAGGATTTTCTAGGTACAAAGTACTCAGAAGTAGTTTACTAGTCCCTTCTTCCAGTAGCATTCTGTGACCATATAGTTTGCATAAGAACACATAGGCTAGCTCTTCTGCAAGGTCCGACTTCAAACTTCTGGTATCACAGCAAGGTGCTCCAACTCAGTGACTAAGCAAGATCATACATTCCATACAGTCTGTTGGATACACATCTTCTACTTTCTGCACTGATATAAGGATTTAATAGAGCATAATGAAAAAAAATTTCAGTACAGTTAAACCCAAATCATGTTGTCAGTCCTCAAACCTATATAGAATTGTGATTATATGTTGGATTTCACATTATTAAATTATTATAATTTAAGATGGCTGTCAAGCAAGACTGACTTTACTGGTGGACAGGGACATTTATTATTATGTTCTTCTACAGCAGGGGTCCTCAACCTACGCTCGTGGGCTGAATCCGGACCACGGCACCATTCCATCTGATCAGTGCCCTCGCTCCAGCCACCACTTCCATTGGCGTCGACTCCTCAAGCCTTGTCCCCTCTGCTTGGCTTGGCATGTCCCTAATTGTGCTCCATAGCAGGATAGATGTTGTAAGAAGGCTTACAACATCCACCCTGCTATGGAGCATTGTTAGGGACATGCCAAGCCAAGTGGAGGGGAAACAGATTGAGACAGAGGTGGTGGAAGCGGCAGGGACGCAACCACCCGGATGTTTTCCAGGAGCCACTCTGGCCGAGATAGGCTTTTCTGGCAGACGCATGTGGCCACTGGTAAACAGGGAAGTGGTGTGTGGGGGGGAGTGCTGGGGGCTTGGGGTGGTCCCATCAATGCTGGTGGTGGTGGTGGGAGTGTCATGAGGCTCAGGGTGGACCTGCCACCGCTGGTGGGGGCAGCAGCAGGACAGGACCACCTTGAGCCCCCAACACACCCTGCCACTGCCCTGCCTCTGCAAATAGTCTGAGGGGGTGTGAACTGGCCCCCAGCTTAAAAAGGTTGAGAACCCCTGTTCTATAGTGTGCAAAAAAATTGGAGAAAATAGAGGGCTATTAAAGTTGACAGACATTCCTACTACTTTTGATGGATTTTGTTATTTCCAGGTGGATTTAGCTATTGAAGGACAGAAAGGAAAAATAACAGACAAATGCATTCTCTCAATGAAGAAAGAAGAATTGTGTTTAGAACAAATCCAAGTAAGTGAATAGTGTTTATTAAGTAATTATAATTTATTGTGTAGCTATGATTATATGTATGTAACTGCATTTTGCTGCAGATGCCTCCCCCCCCCCCAAATTCCATTAACGCTGTCAACATCATTTTTTTACACACACCATTCATAAAATGTTTTCTGGGATACTTAGAAATTAAAATACAATATCAAATTTCAGCAATCAAAGTAGTTTTATGAAGAAAATCAAGAATCTGTATTTGTTTTTGTGCTTGTTTTTTGTCCCATTTTTAAGATGTAAGAACTAGAAATGTGGGGGAGGAGCCAAGATGGAGACCTGAGAGTTTGTTTTTTCTTCAGCTGCAAAAACGGAGCCACATTTTGTGGAATAAAAGTAGTTACAGTCTCTTTAAGAATGTAATAAAAGGATCATAAGGATTATAGAGTCAAGGGGAACTTTTTAAAAGCTGTTTTCAACCAAAAGTTTGTTGTGGCTGCTTCACCGGAGATAACGGAGATAAGGGATTCGAGCTGGCCGGCTGAACTGTAAGCATTTTAACGAAGTGGGGGTGGGGTGAAGACAATTTCAAGCCAATTTTAAGTCAAGGGAAAGTTTGGACATACTTTTTTCCTTAAAATTGTTGCCTTGAGTGTGTGGGAATGCGAATGCCGAGACGGAAGATAAGATATTTATTTTATTTCTTCCCGGCTGCTGCTTGGCAATTAACTTTTAAAAAAAGTCCTCACCCCTTTACTTACCAACCATAAAACTTCGATAGCAGCCAATTAAACTGTTTAGATTCTGTATTGCCTTGAATATTTAAAAGTTGTTTTTAACTAAAAGATTGCTGTGACTGTTTCACCGGAGATAATGGACTCAAGCTGGCTGGCTGAATTGTAAGCATTTTAATGAAGTGGGGGTGGGGTGAAGACAATTCCAAGCCAATTTTAAGTCAAGGGAAAGTTTGGATATACTTTTTTTCCTTAAGATTGTTGGCTTGAGAAGCAAAAAGTCCTCACCCCTTCACTTACTAACTACAAAACTTCGATAGCAACCAATTAAACTGTTTAGACTTTGTATTGCTTTGAATAATTGCTGGCAGAAGAATTGTTTTTTTTTTCCCCTCTTGTGGATACGGCATACTGGAATAACAAAGTGAAATTGAGGATTGCTGTTGTTATCTTTGTTTGGTCTTCCTCTTTGGCTAAGTGATTTTTGGACTCCTGTTGCTGGATATTCATGGAACTTTAATAATTGTTTTCTGCTCTGGTGAATGTTATCTGGATGAGTAAAAGAAGGGATAAATCTTTGGAAGATAGACAAGATAACCCTGCTTGGGTAAGAATTGGACGTTTGACAAGAAGAGAGCAAGGAAGGGTGAAATCATTGAAGGAAGAAATTGATGAGGCGGAGGAATTGCAAAGATTAAGGGAGAAGGCTTATCATTAACAACAACGACGAGACCAGTTTCAACAACACAGAGACAAATCAATACAACGAAATCAAAAATCACATCAAGAGCAAGAAATGGAGTTAAAGGCTGAACAGGGGGCCATAAAAAAGAAAATAAGTGAAAAAGACAAACCTCAATCTGATTTAAGTGAAGTCTTGTCAACATGGATGAAACAACATGAAGAAAATGTTGAGAAATTATGACAAATTAAAACAACAATTGTTTGATAGACTACAGGCTGCAGAAACTCAACGAGTTAAGGAGCAACAAGAACTTATCGAGATCCTTCAAAAAGAAATAAAAGACTCGTCAACAAACTTGTTAAAAGGCACATCTGAAATAATGAATAAATTACAGAAGCAGATGGGGGAAATGAAAGAATCAATGGATACAGTAAAAAAGGAGGTGGTGGAACTAAAACAAGAAGTTGTGGAGGTGAGAGAAAGAGAGAAAGAAAAAGCAAATAAATTGATTGACCATGAAAAAAGAATGGCATATCTGGAAGATCAGATAAGAAGGAAAAATGTGATAATTAGAAAAATCCCTGAGAATAAACCGGACAATTTGAAATTAAGACTGTTGACATGGCTGAATGAATTGAAAATGGGGAGGGATTTTGCACCTGAGGACATTGAGAGTGTGTATAGACTGGGTCCAAAGAAATATAAAACAGGTTCTAGAAATGTGCTTTTAAAATTTGCAGATTTGAGTGCAAAATTAAGATTGATGTCTTATATTAAAAATGCTGGTCCGGATATTCTCAAAATGGAAGGAGTGGATATTGAAATTTTCAATGATATAGCATTTGAGGAAAGAATTTGGAGAAATCAAATTAAGCCTGTTACAAAAAAATTGAGAGATAAAGGAATTTTATATAATTGGAAATTTTCAAAACAGATGAGGTTTGTGCACCTGGGGAAAACCTTTTATATAAAGGAAGATTCATACGTGTTGGATGTGTTAGTAGAAGCAAAGATTCTGGAAAACGGAACACAAGAGTGGAAGGAGCTCAAAGAAGCATTATCACTGGCAGGAGCAAACACAGCAAAAAAATCAGAATCCACAACTGAAGAGGCTCAAGGAGCAACTGGAGGCGACTAAGATAGTGTAACATCTGCAGCTGAAGTACTACTGAAGAATGATCAAGTTTTGTAACCACATGACTCCCCTCCCCCCCTTCTCTTATTAGTAGAGGTGCTTTTTTTTTGAAAAAAGAAGGGGGTTATCAATTTTTTGTTTTTTATATGTATTTTTGTGTAATATATGTTAAATTGTGGGTAGTGGGTAACACGTCCTTTGAAGTCTGCCAGCTATTTCTTAAAAGGTTAAATAACGTTAAAACATGAAAAATATTAAGATATTGTCATGGAATGTGAAAGGGGCGGGGTGTCCTACTAAACGTAAACGATTGGAAATGGCCCTAAGAAAAGATAGAGCGGATATCATTTTTTTACAGGAAACGCATCAAAAAGCGGCGGATAAAAATAATTTGTATCTTGGTTGGACTCAGTACTATGAAAAGGCCTTTGGTTCTTCCAAGGCAAGGGGGGTGGCGATTATGATATCGAAAAGATTGGGATTTACGAAAACAAAAATGATAGGGGACCCAGAAGGCAGATATTTGATTATAGCTGGAAGTATAGAAGAAGAAGAAATATTGTTGGTCAATGTTTATGCACCAAATGAGAATCAAGACCAATTCTTGACTAAATTGAGTCATATTTTGATAAAAGAAAACTGTGATAGAATGATAGTTGCCGGAGATTTTAACCTAACAAGGTCAAATATTGATTGCACTAATATAACTAATTATAGAAAAGGATGGAAAGCTAAATTGTTGGATGAGTGGATAAAAAAGTTTGGACTGAAAGATTCCTGGCGAGAATTGAAAGGGGAAGAACGAATTTATACATATTATTCCCAGGTGTATAATTCATATTCTAGGATTGACTATGTATTTGTAACACAAAATATATTGAAGGATTTAAATGATGTAGAAGTAGGAATTTTTAAGGAATCGGATCATGCCAAAGTAATGGTGGAATTACAATTTAAAATAAATAAAAGTAATATAAGAACTTGGAGGTATGATCCGAAATTATTTAAAGACAAGGGGATAAAAGATCAGATAATGAAAAATTGGGAAGAAATTTGGAAAATTAACGATAACAATGAAACAAATTTTAATGTAATTTGGGATGCAATGAAAGGAGTATTCAGGGGTGAGTGTATTAAATTTAAGAGTTTAAAAAATAAACAATATAAAGATAGACAACTGGAGTTGGAAAAAGAGATTAAATTATTGCAAATTAAACATGCCAAAACAAAGGAGAAGAAGACCTTAGAAAGGATACAACTATTACAGAAGGAGATAGCAGGAAGGGATATTGAAAAAATTAAAAGAGATTTAATTTATCTGAAAAGGGAATATTTTGAGTATAGTGATAAAAGTTCAAAAATGTTAGCAAAAGCAGTGAAAGAGAAGAAGGAAAAAGGGGAGATTGGAACTTTAATAAGGGAGGATATGAAAAGGTGTAATAAAATAGTAGAGAAACTTAACATAGTTAAAAAATTTTATCAAAATTTGTACACAGATAAGAAAATAAATTTAAGCAAGTTAGAAAAATATCTACAAGAACACAAGGGGGAGAGTATAAAAGCAGAACATAGGGCTAAAATGGAAGAACAAATTACAGAGAAAGAGATATTAGATGTTATAAATAAATTGAAAATAGGGAAAACTCCAGGAGAAGATGGATTACCAGCTGAATTTTATAAAGAATTTAAACAAATTATTATTCCTAAATTAACCAGGCTATATAATTATATTTTGGAGGGGGGAGAATCTCCAAATTCATGGCTTAGATCTATCATAGTATTAATACCAAAACCAGGAAAAAATTTAGAACTGGTTGACTCATATCGTC
Source organism: Furcifer pardalis (assembly GCA_030440675.1). Lineage (NCBI taxonomy): Eukaryota > Metazoa > Chordata > Lepidosauria > Squamata > Chamaeleonidae > Furcifer > Furcifer pardalis. The sequence continues at coordinate 80,464,647 of CP126894.1, read as the reverse complement.
CAATTTCTTTAATTAATCAAGATGCAAAGATTTTCACAGCAATTATGGCTAATAGGTTAAATAGTTTTCTGGGGGAATATATACATACAGATCAGGCAGGTTTTTTAAAGGAAAGATATATGTCTGATTTAATAAGAAGGGTGTTAAATTTGTTACAAATAAACAAGAGAAAAGAAGGTAAAATAGGATTATTATCTTTAGACATTTTTAAAGCTTTTGACTCTTTACAATGGGTCACTATTTGGGAAATAATTAAAAAAGTAGAATTTGGGGAAAAATTTAAAAATGTAGTCAATCAACTTTATAAAAGTAGTTATGCCAAGGTAAGAGTAAATGACTCATTTACAGAAGATATTGAAATTAAAGCAGGAATGAGACAAGGATGTCCTCTTTCCCCCATTTTGTTTATAATGGCTATGGAATTATTGGCTAGAGCTATAAGGAGTGATACGAACATAGAAGGGATAAATGGAACAAAAATAAGTTTGTATGCAGATGATACTTTAATTATAATGAAAGATCCTATAAAAAATATGGAAAAGATACAAGATCATTTGCAAAAATTTGAAGAGATAACAGGCCTGAGAATAAATTGGGGGAAATCAGAAGCAATCTTTAGTAAATTAAATAAGGAAGAGATAGGGAGAATTAAGGAAAAATTTAAAATTCAAATTAGGAAAAGTATAAAGTATTTAGGAGTTAACATAGCTGACAATGTAGAGGAATTGAAGAAACTAAACTATGATAAAGTGAAAGAGGAAATTAAGAAGAAAATTGTTCGATATAGGGTATTGAAGACCTCCTGGTTTGGTAGAATAGCAATTTGTAAAATGAGTTTATTACCCAAGATTAACTTTTTATTTGAAGTCCTTCCAATTAAACAATTTGAAAAAGAACTAGGAGTTTTTCAAAATCTATTGAATGATTATTGTAATGGAGGGAAAAGAGCAAGAATACCTAAAAGCCTATGGTATAAATCGCAGAAAGAGGGTGGTTTGGGATTACCTAATATTAAATCGTATTACAGGGCGTTCCAAATTAAAGGCTTGGTAAAACTTTTAACGATAGAGGACCTCATATGGAGGGAGATAGAAATGAAAGATAGTAATGTGTGTGCAAAGGGAGAATTTCTGGAAAATACAGTTTTTGATTTAAAACCAAGAAATAATGTCCTAAAATCTATGATAAATGTTTGGATAAAGTTGAAAGATAAATTGGCACCAAACACCTCTCCAATATTAGAGTTGCAAGATCTTAAAACATTTCCAGTTAAAAATTTAGAATTAATAAAAAATATTATGTATAAATATGATATAATCTTATTAAAAGATTGGCTGGATCGAATTGAGAATGAAAAAACAAAAAAAGAAATTTACAAGGAATTAAAACTGAACTGGCTTCAGATACTAACGTTGGATAAGTGGAATAAACAATATAAAATGAAATTACAGCCAATAAGGCAGTTGACAGACTTCGAGGAGATGGTATATAAAATAAGAAGAGGTTCAATGGGGATAAAAGGAATAGTAAGTAAATTATATAAAATGATAAACAACATGGATGAATCCCAGGATACCCTTAAAAGAATGTGGGAATCGGACTTGAGTATTACTATTACAGATAAGAACTGGAAGAAAAAATGGAAAAGTAGGATGATGCGAAATCTGTCTACAAAAGTTAAAGAACACAACTACAAGATGTTGTGGCGATGGTATATGACGCCAGTTCGATTAAATCAAATAAATAGTAGCAATTCGAAAAAATGTTGGAGGTGTCATCAGGAAATTGGGACATACAAACATATGTGGTGGGATTGCAAAATTATTTCCAATTTCTGGCATAAAATGGAACAAGAAGTAGAAAAAATTTTAAATATCCGTTTAAAGTTGAATGAAAAAATAGTATTATTAACGGATTTAGAGGATTTGAATTTAGAGGAAAACATAAAAGAGTTATTGTCTATTTTTTTGACATTGGCGAGACAACAAGTAGCCAGAAATTGGAAAGGTGATATGAATTTAGAAATTGGTAAATGGTATGTTGATGTTTGGGATATGGCATTAAATGAAAAACTTACATGGGAACTAAATATAAAAAGGGGGTTAATAAAACAAAATAGATTTTGGGACATTTGGAAGCCTTTTTTGCAACACACATTGATGGATAATAAAGGAGAAAAACCTGCTCCGAATACAATGTATTTTTGGCAGAATGAATGAGTTGTAAAAGGAGTGGCTGGTAGACTCAAGGACTGTAGTGCACTGGGTGGTAGGAACCATGTACAAAATATTAAAGTTGTAATATGGTGGTTAAAGAGGAGAATGGATATAAGGATGAAAATATATAGTATAGCAAATGTATAAAAAATAACGTTTGATTACATTATATTATATTGACATGTATTTTTTTTTTCTTCTCTCTTCCTCTTCTCATTTTTTTTTAACGTTGTAGGATGTACGTGGGAACTACTTTTTTTTTGTGTGTGTAATTGTTTCTTTTATGTTTTGTAGACTGTTTTGTTGGTTTATTTTTAATATTGCAAAAAAAATAAAAAAATTTAAAAAAAAAAAGAACTAGAAATGTATACAGATACTACTGAGAACCTAGGGGCTGTGATGGCTCAGTGGTTAAGAAGCTGACCTTGTTAGTTGGAAGGCCGGCAAGTCACATTTCGAGACCTGGGTACTGAATGACGGTTTGAGCACCTGTCTCTGTCCCAACTCCTGCCAACCTAGCAGTTCAAAAGCAAGAAATTGCAAATAGATAAATAGGGACCGCTTGGGTGGGAAAAGATCTTGAGGACATGAAAGGAACCTGATTCAGCCGTTCCCTGAGTAGAGTTTCTCCAGCAAAAATCCTTTCAACCCAGAATAATTTCTGACATGAAATTATTATTATTACCAAGATTTTAAATTAAATCTCAGAGTAGGTCACAACTGAAGGAGTGATTATGGCTGCAGAACTGTTGAATTTGTAGTCCTCTAACTGCAACACTCAGAGATAGTACAAGATAGAAAGAAAAATTGCATAGATATAACTGGTTTCCCAAATTAAATAATTACAAAGATTGGGTGATTCTGATTAGGTGATTCTGATAGCTGTAGTCTCATGAATTTCTAACCTTCTGACGTAAGTGAAGATATGTTCATGGGAATTAAATAATAAGAACAAAACTTATAATCTCATAATTAAAAATTAATTAAACTTATTTCACAGGCCATTATAATAATGAACCAGTTTTTACAAAGCTGATGTTAAAAGATCTGGGAAAATAAGAAACATTGAAATGACTCAATGATCGGATTCCAAATGTTGTACTACCTAATCTGTGGGCGTGGCCATGTGACTGGGTGGGTGCGGCCAGGTGGCCAAGTGACTGGGTGGGCATTTTAAAACAAAACAAAACAAAATGCAATTTAGTGTTTTAAATCCAGTCGGAATCAACTGTGCGACTGAACAATAGCAATTAAATGTTTGAAGTGGTAGCCGTGTTAGTCTGCAAGCATATCTGAGAGTAAACATCCTTCCCAGGTTGGTCAAATGAAGACACAGCATGTTAGGGACAAAAATGCTAATTAACTTGTGAACTGCCAAGAGAATGCACTAAGTGCTGTGGGGCGGTATATAGGTGTAATTGCTATTGCTAACACTATATCATTTAGCTACTTGCAATTTCTTGCTTTCAAACTGGTATGTTGGTAGGAGCTGTGACAGACGATGGGAGCTCATTCCTTCATGCTGTAAAACCACAACTCCCATCATGCAAAGAGCTCGGTGGCCCACATCCTGTTGCTTTGTGGGAGTTGTAGTTTTATTTTTCTTGGAGCTGAAAACACTGTGAGGGGCTTGGTTTGGTGTGGCCTAGGCCTGGGCCCGCTTGGCTTGGAGGCGCCCTGAAAACCTCCTGGAGGTAAGCCAGAAAGGTGTGCTTCGTGCACTCCCTGATGGGGAGAGACCCTTTTGGGGCCAGGCTGAAGGGTGGCAGCAAGGAGGAGGACCTATGGCTGGAGGTGTCTTGGAGGTGGTGATGGTTATGTCATTCCAGTGTATGAAGGGGGAAGCCCCCCCCCCCCGATCCAGAGTAAGAGTTGGGAGAGGCATGGCTAGAGCAAGTCCAGGCCCCATGAGGAGCCAGGAGTGCAGCAGCCCAGCCCCGTGCTGGGGAAAGAAATTGCCATACAGGCGGCCACATGCCTCTGCTCAAAGCCCATATTTTAAAAGGAAACAGCACCTCGGTAGATTACCCTTTGCTTCTCACCAGGCTTCATTCCATTCTGTGATAGAAAGTCCAAAGCACTTCGGGAGAAGCTCCTAAAGCTCCCAAAGTGCTTTGGACTTTCTCCCATGGAACAGAGCAAAGCCTGGCAAGGGGAAGCAAAGGGAAATCTGCCAAGGTGCTGTTTCCCTTTAAAATATGGGCTTTGAGGAGAGACATGTGACCGCCCTTCTGGTAAATTCTTTCCCCCAACATGGGGCTGGAGAAGCCTTCTCTCCCAGCCACGCGGCCAGAGCTGCCGCTTCATTCCTGGCTCCTCGTTGCATGTCCTGGCTGCAATTCCAACATCCAGCAGTGCTAGGTGCAGTGAGAGGTGGAGGAGGAGGAAGTGGGCAGGGCCAGCCAGTTCTACTAATGGTTCACCTGAACCGGTGTGAACCCCCTGAATCCCATCTCTGAAATGTCTTCAAAGCACTTATTTAGTTTTATTTAATACAAACAAAAAGGTTTAGTTGTACCTCTTTTCCAATCAAATTCAATTTTAGAAATTATCTAAAATGATAAATAATCCATTAATAAGGATTTGTTCAGGTCTTTGAAGTGCTGTGAAGCTTTTGCTTTTGTTGTTATAATAGGATATTGGTGGTGGGGTGCATTGATATATTGGACTTTATAGTGCTTGAAAGAGGTCTGAAGATAGTGGGTTCAATTCTGGTGCATAACAAATAACCAAAGTAGCCTAATTTTTGAGAACTTGAACACAGCCACATGATAATAATCTTTTAATGAAGTGCATTAAGATTTGCAAGATAGAAAATAGAGCATGACAAAAGAAATCAATTGTAAGTCATATCCACAAGCTGCAATTTTAGAAGAGCTTTACAAAAGAGTTTTACAAAAGAGAAATGAGGTCAGGAGCTGTGTGGCTGTTCAACTGTGGGAATAGAAGGTTCACTCCAAATGCAAGGTCTTGAATCAACTGACAATAAATATAGAAATCAGTGATGGGATGTCCCCGGTTCCAGACGGTTCCCTGGAACCGGTAGGACCAATCCCGGAGGGTTCTCCGGGAGGGGAGTCCACTTTTGAGGCGTCCGGTTCCGGACGCTTCACCGAAAGAATTTTTTTAAAAAAAATCGGAGCTAAAATGGCTCCAATTGACTGCGCATGCGCAGAATCTCAATCTGACGCATTGCGCATGCGTCAAATTGAGTTTCTGGTCATGCGCACTAAATTGGAGCCAAATGGCTCCAATTTTAAAAAAAAATCTTCCAAAGCTGGAGCCGCCCCTTTTTAGAGTGGCTCCGGCAGCAGCGGCAGCAGCAGCGGCGGCAGCCCTCAGAGAAGGGCACCTCCCCTAGCCGGCCACCGAGCTCCCACGGGCACGTTGGTGCCTGCACGGGCCGTCCGCCCGCACCGCGCCCTCCTAGGGACTTGGGCCCAACAAACCCCCATGCCCTGGGTAAGCCCGGCAGGGCTCGCCACCACCGCATCCTCCTCCGCCGGGCGCCTGCAGCTTCCTCGGGGCGGTGCCTTTTCGGCCCGGTTCTGGGGGCGGCCACGGGCGGCCAGGGCCTGCGGGCAGCGGTGGCTCCAGCCCCTGACCGTGGCTAGAGCCGCCACCATACCCACTGCTCCCCGCAGGCCCTGGCCGCCCGTGGCCGCCCCCAGAACCGGGCCGAAAAGGCACCGCCCCGAGGAAGCTGCAGGCGCCCAGCGGAGGAGGATGCGGCGGTGGCGAGCCCCGCCAGGCTTACCCAGGGCATGGGGGCTTGTCGGGCCCAAGTCCCTAGGAGGGCGCGGCACGGGCGGGTGGCCCGCGCAGGCACCAACGTGCCCGTGGGAGCTCGGTGGCCAGCCAGGGGCTGCAGGCGGCTGTGGCGGCCGTGGCCGGCGGTTGCAGGGCCGGCCGCGGCCTTCGTAGGAGGAAACGTCCGCAGTCGGGGGCGGCGTGTCTTGCCGGGTGGCCCCGGACCACATGGAGGTTCGTCGGCGCCAAGGAAGGTAAGTGAGGCTTTTATATTTAGGGTGGGTGGGTGATTTATTTGTGTTTTGGGTGGGTGGTTGTACTTTTATTTAATTTTTATTTTATTTATTTCTTTATTTTATTTCTTTAAGTTATTTACTGGTCTGTGTGCGTGTTTATTTTTTTATTTTTATTTTATTTTTGGCCTTGCCCACAACATCATGATGTCATGACGTTGGCTCCGCCCATGACATCATGACGTCATGACATTGGCCACGCCCATGACGTCCATGACGTCATGGCGTGGTAGTAGAATTTTTGACATCCCATCACTGATAGAAATGATATATTCCTCCCTACTTGTCCCTTAAATCATGCCAATTGATTGTGTGACACTTCTATCTGAATGATTATTTATGTATTTAAGCAAAATCCAGTACAGTAAACCTCGCATAAAGAGCGCTTCACTTAAAGAGTAACTCGCTTAAAGAGCAGAATTTTCTCTGAATGTTTGCTTCGCTTAACAAATAAAACCAACCAAAAACTCGCTTAACAAATAAATCGGGGTTTGCAATCCCTCCTACAATGGGTCACTTACAATGGTGTTTCACTTAAAGAGCAAACTCGCTTAAAGAGCAATCCTGTGGAACGCATTATGCTCTTTAAGCGAGGTACAACTGTATATGCCCAAATTTCCTCACACCTTTTGTTTACTGTGGGTGGATAGCTCAGTGGTTTAGGTAGCTAGAGTTCAGATTTCCACTGTGCACCCTCAAAGAGCCAGCCTGTGTGTGGCCTTGGGAAAACTCTACAATCCCAGGATGCCCCCAGAAGAAGGAAATGCAAAACCACTTCTAAGTACTTTCTCTCTAGAAAATTCTGAAAACAGTCACCATAGATCAGAATTTACTTCAGGTCACATTATTATTGATTGATTTACAGTCAGTGGTTAATGAACCAATTCTACATTTATGTAGAATCTAATTGGCTTTAACATCAGACCAGTTTTGGAGTAAAAAGTATATTTATTGGTTTCCTAGCATACCTAACATGGTAGTACACTTTTGAAGCTGTCATTGCCTCAAAAATGAAAATGCACTAATGTTGCAAAAACTTGTAATGTTTTCTCCCCTATCAGCAAATCATTGTGAGTTTTAGCTTTGTGGTCCTGCATGTACTTCCAGCTAAGGCCAAACTGCTAGAATTGGCCAGATCTGTGTGATATACAAGCATATCCTCACCTCACTCAAAAAGAAAAGCAGAGCCCTTAACACCAAAAAATGTATCTTCATTTTTAAACTATATTTATTCAATTTATTTATTTATTTATTTAAATTTGTTTATCACCCTCCTCCCCGAAGGGACCCAGGGCGATTCACAACACATCAGCATATCGACAACAATTTAAAACCAGTTCAAAAATTAAAAGTTCAAAAATATATATTCAAAAAATATTTTAAAAAATAGGACTTTTTTTGTCTACACATATAGTACAATAAGTTCTGTTAGTCTGTTGTCTTCTTGTAATTACTGCAATCTTTGCATCTCATTTCTTTCAGATTGCATAGTGGAAAATTGAATTACCAACCTAAGTGGAGAAGTGAACACCCAGCCTCTTTGGGGGAGGGTTACCTTTTATGTCCCCCTTTTCCAAATTGGAATGTGTATTGAATATTTCCATTATTTGAGTCATTGTTTTGTTTTTGTAATTGTTTGCATATTCTTGTTAAGATTTTATCAAATCCCCTCTACATCATGGAATAGCTTTGTCTGTATCCCAACTATTCCTGGTATTTTGTTTATTCCAAATGCTTTGACAGCAGCTTTTACTTCACTTTCTAAAAATGTAGATTATTTATTGACAGATTCTGTCATTTTTACATCTGTTTTGTCTAGTTACTTCTTTAGTATATTGTTTCCCTCTCATCTTTATTTTATCCTGCCCTGTAATCATAATCCTTTGTTGATCTCACAGCATCTTTAATTTTTGTTTACATTTTTCATTGAATTCTTTAATGTTATGAAAGAGATCTCTTGCCTTTCCTTTTTGATTGTCCTCTTCTTTTTCCAGCAATTGTTGTAATAGTTCACTTTGTGCAAGATGCTGAAAAGTTACATTTAGGATTCTGATCCTATTTCTGTCACCTTTTATGTTTTCTCCTCAACTATCAGTAACAATTATGAAAGTTTCATCTGTCATCTGCCACAGTCTTTCTTTTCTTTTTTCCAAAGGAACATTCTCTTCATGGTTTTCCATGATTGCATTTCTAGTTTTCCCATTCCCAGTTGACTGAGGTTAGCAATGCAAATCTGTTCTTTATATAGCCTTTAAATTCTTCAGGAACGTTACAAAAACTGTATCTTAAATAATTTAAAATTAATATATATTGCTTACATACAACACAACAACTGCTTCTTGAAACTAGTGATGCATTCCGTGATTTTGTTATGTGTGCTTTTACTTTTAAAATAATGTGATGAAAAATTCGGATACACACCCAGAAGAAACATACCTTTCAACTCAGCTATATTTTAAATTACCCAGACAAGAATTTAATTTCAGTTTTCACTATTCTTAGAGTATTATTACTGGTCCAAAGAAAAACGTTAACAAAATTCTTAATATTTTTTTTTAAAAAAACTAGTTTACAATAGAAGGACATAGTGTGCCAATCATAAGATTCTTCAAGAAATATTGTAATGAAGAATTATTAAATCAAGCTTTTTCCTTGTAAAGCTTCATGCTGTGAACTTAACACCATATTTTATAAAACAAGTAATATGGAATTGCTGTAAAGCAAACGTGGAACATTATCTTCACACAGATTTTTAGAGTACAGTACTTACACCTTATTTTTTTTCAAAAAAAGATCAGGACATTTTATTAATTTTATTATAATAGTATTAATAATAATTTTTCCATGTTCTTTTAAATCTGTAGTTGAGCAAGTTTTAAATTTAGTTGGAACCCCCGATAATAATTGCAAGAATTTAAAACAAAACAAAACGCAACAACCCATGATGTAGTACTAATGGAAGATTTCAGATACTGTACTCTGATTACTTTTGGGAGGCAAATTCTGCCAAAAATTGCATTTTAAAAAATACCCTGCTTATGTTGCTTATACTTTTCTCATATAAAAGTGGAGGAAGAAACTAGAGGATTAGTATCCTTGATTTGATTTTAATCTATAAGGCTGATTTGTTGGATGAATATCAGATAAGAACAAAAAAATAATAAGAATAAAGAAGTAAAAAATGTTAGACCAAACAACTGATATATTTCAGTGTGACCTTTCATGGATGAAGTCCACTTCCTCAGACAATTAATGGATGAAGTGGCAATAAAGAGAACTCTGGTGGTAGAGTGACATGCTATGCTTGAGTTCTTGATTTCAAAAGAAGGAAAAGCAGAGTGTAGCCACATGTCAATGACAGATTTTAGGAAACCTGCTTTTTTATAAACTCAGGACAAGGATAGGTAAAATCTCATGGCAAGAGATCTTAACAAGAATAGTGGGTGCAGGAAATGCTTATCACATTTTCAGATGACACAAAATTGGGTGGAATAGCTAATACCCTTGAACGGTGGTGGCAAACCACATGTGCCTGAGGTGGCACTCACAGCCCCCTATGTTGGCATGCATGCCATCGCCCCAGCACAGAGTTTGCCCCGCCCCTCTGCCCAGCAGCCCAATGAGAGTGCTTCCTCCCTCCCCACCAAGCACAGAGGTCACCCCACCCCTCTGTTTGGGCACTCGGTCTTTAAAAGGTTTGCAATCACTGCCCTAGAAGGCAGAGACAAATATGCATGAGCAGCATGCTGAAAACAACAAAATAACATTTAACAGAGATAAGTGCAAAGTTCTACACCTAGTTTGGGGGGGGGATACACAGTTACAAGATGGAGGATACTTGGTATAGTAATACTGTGAGCAAGAAGCATCTTGGAATCAATCACAAGCTGAATATGAGTCAAGAGTGTAATGTAGCTGCAAAAAAAAAGGGGGGATGCTATTTTAAACTGCACTAACAGAAGTATAGTCTCCAAATCCCATGAAGTACTACTTCCCTTCTATTTGATTCTGGTAAGGCTTCATCTTGAGTAGTATGTCCAGTTCTGGACACTGCAACTTAAATAGGATGCAAACAAGTTCAGAAGAGGGCAACAAGGATGATCAGAGGACTGGAAACCAAGCTACACGAGTACAAAGGAATGGGTGAAGGAATTATTTACTTAAATCAATACTACCTCTGCCCCTGAATTTTAATAGTGAGTGCAAGTAAGTCATGAAAGCTGTGAGACAGAAATAGGAAGTCTTTAATTTTTGATAAATTGAGCAGATGGTCAGAATCGACTGTGCGACTGAACAACAAAACAACAACTGGGATTATATTATCAGCTTTACACTGAAGCAGTTGCATAAACAAGATTCCAGCCATTATATACTTTCTGTACTAGACCAAGAAAAAGTGACTAGGTATGGGCACAATCCAAAAGTTAATGACTAGCAAGGCAGAGGTTTCTCTGTAGCAGCACTTCAGTCCTGGATCTACATCCAACAACTATGGCCTTGCTCCACTTCTGGTTGAACTAACCCATGCTATTCTATTTGGCCTTGCAGCTTATGGTTAAGATGATGAGTTTGGAGACTAGAAGGTCGGGTTTCAATACTTGAGGGCTGCACTTGGGGACATTTATTTATTTATTTTATTTACATTTTTATACGGCCCTTCTCACTGAGGCGACCCAGGGCGGTTTACAACATCATAAAAGCATAACACAACACAACTCAAACCCATTATTAAAAACTTCAAAATTACAATTATAAAATTTAAAAAGGTTTTAAAATTTATAAAAATCAACAGGTCCCAATAATAATAAAAAAGTTAAAAACAACTTAAAGATAAAAGATTAAAAGACCAGGGGGGAGAGGGAGCTCAAACAAGCCAGCGAGCTGGAGTCATGGTACCACCAGGACCCCATACCTGTCCCACCAGCCATGTTTTTAAGTTCTTCCTAAAAGACAGCAAGGCCATCTGTAGACGTAGCTCAGTTGGTAGGAGGTTCCATAGGGCCGGAGCGGACACAGAGAAGGCCCTCATTCTAGTGCCAGAGAGATGTGCCTCTCTGGCCGATGGAACAACTAGAGAGCCTCTCTGGTCCACTCTGGTGGGACGGACAGATGAAAGGAGCCTCATTCGAGCATCCCTTGAGCAAAGTTTCTCCAGCAAAAAATCATTTCAACCTAGAGTAATCTCTGACATGAAAATATTTGACTTTGATTTTAAAAGTTTATTTTCAACTTGGCTTTTAAATTTTATTTTTAATTTACTTTAAAATAATGTTGTAAAAAATGTTTCTATTTACATCACTTCAAACCTTCAATGGTAGAAAACTGAAAAAAAATACTTCAAATACTTATTAAGATATATATAACAATAAAATAATCTATGCATCATTGTCAAGAAAAAGAAACAAATGTCAGCAAAGCTTTTTTTGATTAGTTGATAGAATAAACAGAAAAATCACCAAATCATCTTAATTGATTATGAAACAGAATGTTCAAGTTGAGAAATAAAGTGGTTTCATTCTAGCTCTTCCCCAATGTGACAGTCGCATTCACCTTTAGTGGACATAACGGCTCTGGGATTCTTTGGCTGCCAGGTGGTAAATCCTTTTTCAACCTGGGATTTGATTTGCCAAACGAATAACAAGATGGCAGAAGGAACAAGATGACATCCAGTATCTTTGGAACCCTGGAAGAGAATCCACCTTCCTGAGCTAGGTCAACTGCCAGGTTCAGTGAAAATCCTGAAGCGCCTGTCACAAAAGGATAAATTCTTCTGATGCAGACTCTGGCTACTGTATAGATCGGGGTGGCCAAACTATGGCCCACGAGGTGGATCCGGCCCATGGCACAAAATCATCTGGCCCACATCTCCCTCACCATTCCTGGAAGCGAAAGTAAAATGTTTATGCACATAACACTGCCATAAATGACCTGTGGGTGTTGTAAACGCATTATGTGCATTCACGTCATTCACCTGCACATGCATGTTTTACTTCTGCTTCCGGTGGGAGGAATCACATGGCCCGAAAAGTTTGGGTACCCCTGGTATAGATCCATAGGGTGGGGCTAGTGAGGCTCCTGAAAACACAGAAGTTGAAATATAAACTGCTTCAAGCCCAAATGAAGAAAAGCCTCTGCCAGCTGCACCTATGTATGCCGAGCCCAGTAGCCCAAGCACCATCTAGGAGAATACCACGTGGTGGAAAGTCCACCTAGAGTTCTATCAAACTTGATCTTTCTTTTGCTCCTTCTTATTAGTTGGAACTTATGTTTGTCATGTTTGTTTTTCCTTCCATGCATGTGAACTGCACAACTTGAACCTGACTGTACTTCTCAAAGTATCATTAAAGTAACACTTCATGTATTTATTTTAAAATATAAAAGGACATAGAATCCTTCTTTAATGATAGTTAAAGTGTGCCCCCCACACCCACCCTGTCTCTCTTATCTTCCTGGGATTTGATTGAAGTAGCATGTGTGATTTTTCCTTCCTTGTTATAGTGCTATTTAAAAAAAATACAGTGTAGATTTTGCTACAAGTTCTGCTAATTTTGAGGGGGATGCTGTCATTTTTTCACCCTACTGCTGTCATTTTTTCACCCTATCGTGCATGTCACTGACTCCTATCTTCCTTCTTAACTTTTCCTATAATTTTGTAGATTTCACAGTGCACAGCTTACAACTCCCCCTCCCCCCTCCTCCGTTTCAGTATTTCAAAGGGTTGTATTAAGAAGGGAAAACTGGGCTAACATCACATAGAAAAGAGACAGGATGTTTCTAGGTTTATTCTTCACTACCTTTCTGTTCTATTATAGGATAGACTTGATGACAGATTTGATTTCTTGGTCTCATACATGTATGCATACATAGCAGTACTAGAACATGCTATGGATATACTGTACTGTACATAGAATTTTCAATATTGAACAACCTGTGCCAAGGGAAATCATCCCATGTTTTTGCTGACACTCTAGAAGAGGTGTATTAATATGACTGTAATGTTAATTATGACTACCCACTCTTAAACACATTCATCTCTGTACCGTGGATAGTCCCAAATAAAAAGTAAACAATCCAGCTGTATAAATACACATTAACCTAAAAAGTCAAAATAAAGCTTTCTTATCCTGGTGCTTACATCTATTAAAATTTATGGCGATGCATGCATAAAGCTTGTGTGTGTGTGTGTGTGTGCGTGCGTGCGTGCGTGCGTGTGTGTGTGTGTGTGTGTGTGTGTGAGAGAGAGAGAGAGAGAGAAGGATTCACAGGGTCAGATAATGTCTAAAGAGAAAGGCTATATATCTCACAGGCCTTACATGTTTCCACATCAATGCTTCTCCTCACACAGACTGAATTATGAACAAACCGATTAATACAGGGATCATTAAGGTCAAGTTTTGTCTTCTTTCAGAATTACATTTGAATGGGGAAGGGATTTCGTTTTTAAAAAGCTATTCAGAAGGAAGAATTTTATAGAGGCTTTATTTGACTTTTGGTACATAAAGGAATAGATTGAAAAAAACTGAAATTATTCAAGAACATAAATTTGGGACATTGTTAAGTTTGTTGACTTACAAATTGATCTTTGACAATATTTTCTTTCTAAATAAAAAAGACAGGAAAGTAATTTCCTGGAATAGTATTTGTTTATAAAATATGTGTTTGATCTAGCTGAAAAAACATTTGAGAACATTCAAACAAATAACAGATGTGCCTTTTCAGTATAATTATGCAAATTTAAGCCTGTATACATACTTGCATTGATATAGCAAACCTAAATTAATGTGCTCAACTCATAATATGTAGGCTTAATAATCATTTTTAAAAATTGATATAATAATGATATGTATAAAGTATATGTCCAGAAGACTCAGGAGTGTCAAACAGAGAGTGCACTAAGTGCTATGGGGCAGCATAGAAGTGTGATTGCTTGACTTGGCTTGGCTTGACTTTATAATGAAAAATAATGGAAACATAAAAAAGCACTATCAAAATGTGTTTTAAAGTGCTATAACCAAAAAATAAATACATCATCATTTTAAGAAGCCCAGTAATATATCTCTATATATTTCCGTCTGTCCATCTGTCTGTTAGTCGGTCAGTCAGTCTGTCGGTCTATTCTCTTGGATAGCATTGTACCTGGCTTTGGAGCCAGAGGCTGAAAGTTTGATTCTTCACTTTGCTTTGCAAGAAAAGTGCCAGCCAGTGTAGCTTTGGGCAAGCTGCTCATTTCCAAAAGAAAAGAATGGTACATCACTTCTCAATGTTCTGTACTAGAAAAGTTTAGAAAGGGTTACCATAAGTCAGAAAATTGACAATATGTAATTATTACTATTCCTCTGGAATTTATGACTCAAGGCAGCACAAAGCAAGTTTAAAATAAGGTACATGTTAAAAGTAGATAGAAGTGGATATACACAAACTTTTATAAAGCTAAAAACTACTAAACAAGTATGTTTGTTTATGTATTTATTTGTTACTGTACAGTATTTGTATTGCTGCCTCATTCATTTCAGCGAGGCTGTTCTACATGAAATTTGTAGTAGTAGCACAACATTAAAACTCCACATTTGAAAATATGCTGACATTTGTCCACCTAACATTACCTGCAGTTTCCTTTCAGTTTCGGAAACAAGGCAGAATAAACATAACTTATTTTAGTATTTATTTACCATAATTATATGGCCATTCATCAATATGTGACCTCATTGTAAGTTACAAAAGTGAAAATAAAATACAAAACAATGGATAGAAGAAAGGGCTAATGCCTACTATCCATAAAGGTTCTACTTTATCTTCATTATCAGAGGTGGTATGCCTTTGTGTACCTGTTGCTGGGTAACAGAAACGGTTGGGTGCTGATGTACACATATCCTACATGGAGGCTTCCATTAGGCATCTGAGTGACCACTGTGTCAACAGAAATGATGGGCTAAACAAACCTGTAGCAGGAAATGAGTACAACTATACTCTCCCACTAATGTTCCCTAGCAACTGGTATTAAGCATTCTGCTTCTGATGCTCTGGATATCAATTTACAAACCTCATGATTATTACTCATCAATAGCCCTAACCCAGATGAGTTTGCCAAATCTTGCAAAGTTATACTGTTGGAAGCCATATTTACATTCTGAGTAGTGGCTGAAATCCTGTTTGTACAGTTTTTTGTTTTGAAAATTAAACATTTATTTTTCCTACTGTAAAGTCTGTATAGGTCCTGACAAGTCCATTTCATCATTGGAAACCTGTTTGGGCCAAAGGAGGGGGGGGGGAGTCTTTAATTATCAAAAATGCCATCTCTGAAATGACATTACCAGAAATTGCCATTTTCAGTAATTACAGACTTTCTCCACCTATTCCTCTGGTCCCACAGGTTCTCAATCATGAAAAGGATGAGATGGGATTCATATGAGAATGTAGCAGGAAGGGGAAATAGTTGATGTTCAAAATATTGCCCCTTCTGATAACATCATCAGCCTTACACTAATACATTTACAAAAATAGGATTTCAACAAGTCAGCATTTTCATATCATATGGAGTTAGTTTCTTCTTTAAATAACCGCTTCCTGAATTAACTGTTTTATTAGATTCTGACTTTGTTTCTCTTATAAAAACATTGAGTTTACACGTAACGTTAGAGTTTTACTAGAGGTAAAGCAAATTATGTATCCAGAGTCTGTCACTAGTACTACTTATTCTGAATGATCATCTGGACTGAAAAATGTTTGTTTATGAAATGCATTTTAATCAGAGGAACATTATTACATGGGACCTTAAAGCATTTTAGTATCTTTAGCTAGGAGAAACCAGAGGACTGTTGATCTAGTTACATTGTCCTGCTCATTTCTGTATATGTATGTGGACATTTATTTCTACAATGTCGTAAGAAGACACAGATATCCTTTCTTTTCTGTCAGACTTTGCACTCAAATGTCATCTCTCCCCTCAGGTTTGTAATGAAAATTTTAATAGGTGTGACATCAACAATTGTCTCTTACTAATAGCTCTTATAATTTAACCCTTCAGGTGAAAAAGTTGATTGGGGAATTGCAGGCAGCCATCAAGAGCTACAAAGGTCACCTCTCTCAACTTGCCCCTCAGTTACAGGCTGAACAGGAACAATGTGCTTCTTATGTCTACCAACATATTAAAGAACTCCCTGCAAACATGGTGCTCTCTCAAGGTCTACAGCTGAAGGTATAGAAAATTTAATACCCACCTTGGTTTGCTAAGGGTGTTTTTAAAAAGTATTTGTTCTGTAATATCCCAACTACCGGTATATTATAAATTTAAATAAGAATGATTCTGAAATGAGATTTCAGCTTCCTTTTTATAGTTTACAAGTGCATTATACCTAATTAAAAATATGTTGAACTCTTAAATACATATGAGAAGTGAGTTGATATATATATATATATATATATATATAGGTAAAGGTAAAGGTTTCCCTTGCTCGAAAGCCAGTAGTATCTGACTCTAGGATTCAGTGCTCATCTCTGTTTCATAGCCAAAGAGCCAACATTTTCTGCTTCTGCAGATATTTCTGTGGTCATGTGGCAGCCATGATTAGATACTGGAGTGCATGGAATGCTGTTTACCTTCCCACTGAAGTGGTCCCTATTGATCTACTTGCAATTTCTTGCTTTCGAACTGCTAGGTTGGCAGGAGCGGGGACAGTCCTGCAGTATTCGGGTATCAAACTGCTGACCTACCACCTTCTAGTCTGCATCTTAGCCACTTGAGCCACTGCAGTCCTGACCTACTACACATATTAACTCCTGTATAAGGACAATCATTAATGAGGGTTTAACAGGGATATAAGAAGACAAGATGGGGATGCTGTGAGTGGATACCCTGGAATGTGGTAAGACTTTGATGGATATTGGAGAGTTCAGTCTGTTGCACAGTCAGGAGCAAGCAGGGTGACTTGTCAAGGATGAAGGGCTAGTCATAAAGAGTAAACAGCTAGTCATAAAGTAAAGTCAGGCCACGGCCACCCTGTCTTCCTGCTGCTGGATGCCGCTGGAGCTCACCGTGCCATTCCAGGCAGGGAGCGAAACCTGGCACTCTCTGGCCTTCTCAGTGTCAGCCCCGGCCCTATGGAACCTCCTCCCAACAGAGCTATGTCTCTAGACGGAGTTGCTGCCCTTTAGGAAGAACTTAAAAACATGGCTGGCAGGGCAGGTATGGGGTGCGGGAGGTGCAATGATTCCAGCCCGCTGGATGTTTTAAGCCCCCTCTCTCCTGCAAGATGTAGTAATTTGGTGTTCTTTTAAAATCTTTTTAAAGATTTTAAATTTTGATTTTTAACAGTTTTAAATTGAGAGTTTTTAGGAATGTTTTTTAAGAATGTTTTATATTTTTGTTGTGGTATTTTTATGATCTTTAAACTGCCCTGGGTCACCTCGGTGAGGAGGGCAGTTGGTAAATATGAAAAAATAAAGAAAGAAAGAAAGAAAGAAAGAAAGAAAGAAAGAAAGAAAGAAAGAAAGAAAGAAAGAAAGAAAGAAAGAAAGAAAGAAAGAAAGGATACTGGGCATCTACCAAGTGAAGGTTAAGAGGGTACAGTTACCAAGATAGAATAGAGAACTTTTGCTTGTTAGCAAAACTGAGAATTGGGTGCCCCCCTTTCTACCTTGTAGCCCACTTTCAAATTTAGAGAAACCTCTACAGGCCTGGAAAACACCTCTGACCAGCCTGCTACAAGGCTGCAAGACATTGTGTTGGTATGCAGAAACCCAGCAAAGCTTCCAATAACTTAGTGAGTTGTTTATCTTCTCCACATTCCCTGCAGTTAAAAGAGTTGCTTCCAGTGTGGCTAAGGGAGTCATGGGACTTCAATCCTCCAGCTGTCTCTTGCTCCATGCATATTACGCCTGCAAACTAACTCCAGTGTAGTACTAGTACACCATCAAGGAGCTTTTTGCCATTCAGGGAATCATAGAAACCTGCCGGAAGGGGCTGCACACCCATTCAGGGTTCTCCCAGACTACCCAACCTGGAATACCTCCAGATAGAACACTTGTTAGATCAACACCACTGCCAGCACGCCTTTTTCTTCATACTTTCAACCTTAAAGTAACTTTCATTCACCATTCCCAGAACAAATGGACCACAACCTTGTCCAAGAAACTCAAATATGCTCTCCTGAATGGCAATGAATTCTAGGGTATAAATTAGATATGGGACTTTTGTAAGGTATAGTAGGCTCACCATATCTGCAGAATCAATATCCTTGGTTTCAGTTTACTGCCTTGAAAACAGCACATGAATTTTTAAAAGGTAAAGGTCACCCTTGCTCGAAAGCCTGACTCTAGAGTTCAGTGCTCATATCTGATAATAGCCAAGGAGCCAGCACTGGCTGCGTTTCCAGATGTTTCCGTGGATACTTGGCAAGCATGCCTCAACACCACTCTTTACCTTCCCACCGAAGTGGTACCTATTTATCTACTTGCAATTTCTTGCTTTTGAACTACTAGGTTGGCAGGAGCTGGGACAGAGATGGGAGCTCACTCTGTCATGCAATACCTAGGAATTGAACTCCGACCTTCCAGTCATTGAGTTCAGCATCTTAGCCACTTGATTCACCACAGTCCCCATGAATTAAAAAACCAGTGTGTAATTACTGTACAAGAATTGGCCACTACAGCCTACTATATAGATTTTGTTGTAGTTCATAAGGTTCACTACTTTCCATGGTTTCAGGCATGGATTCTCTATGGATACTTTTTTGGAATAGTAGCCGTGTTAGTCTGTGGTTCAGGCATATCAGAAACCGAAACCAAAAAAGTAATAAACCAAAATAAAAACACTGTAGCACTTTAAAGACTAACTGCTATATTTTTATTGTTAGCTTTCATGGATCAAGTCCACTTCTTCAGACAAGGAGTGAAACTTCCAGGCATGGTTTATATATACCAAATGTAGGAGTCTAGATGTTAAAGGGGAAGCTGGATGTGCTCTAGCGGAATGACAGACAAGCAAGCATAACAATACAGCTTCCTACAGCTATCAGTAACAATAAATTATTCAGATTAGTTTTGAATGTCTCCCTTTCAATCTCAGAAGTGTGGAGTATAGCCCTTTCTGGTTTCTGATTAACCTCGTAGTTGCATATCAGAAAACAAACAAAAACTGTATAGCACTTACTGTTACTTGGTTAATTCCTGTTCTGCTGAAGTTGTAGAAGAAAATTGGCAGGAAGGTTAATACATCAAAATATAATATACCGTATAAAATATCTAGCAGCATATAGCAATCTGTGTATCAAATTTGATAATGTCCCAGAAACTCTTGGTTTATGTTTAATCCTCAGTGACGGGTGTTGTTTTCTGATATATCTATGGATACTGCAGACCTACTGTAAAGTTTAAAAATCCAGGGCCCCATAATTCAGCAGGAACTCCCCTTGGTGGATTATGGGGGTAAAAGCCCCATAACATCATGGGGTGGGACAGCTTCTCGATCTGTATTTGACTGCCTTGCCAGTCTTCTAGTCATTGAGAAGAAAAGTGCCCCACTGGACTGCTAGAATCATGAGATCCCTGAGACTTAATGTCACACAGGCACACGAGTTCCATCAGAGTCTGCTTCCATACTTTTTATATGGAGACAGCTTCTGTTGGAATGTGCTCTCCCATGGGACTTTGCAAATCTTATGGATTCTAACAATTTCCACAATGCAGTGGGGGACTTTTCTCCCCATTGCCTGGAAGAATAGGGACAGAATGTAGAGTGGCTGCTCCACCTCATACTGTTATGCGGTTTTCCGTCTCATGTGTATTATTTCATAGGAACTAAATAGTAGACTTGGAAGGGGCCCTAAGATACTGGTCTTTGGGGACTTCAACATTCACACAGGAGCTTCTTTGTCTGGGGCCACTGCAGACCTCATGGAAGCCATGACATCCATGGGGCTAGCTCAATATATTACTGCTCCCATCCACATTGATGGTCATATGCTGGACCTGATTTTCTCAATGGCACAGAGGCTGATCTGAGGGTGAGAAAGCTTGCTCTCACTCCTTTGTCATGGTTGGATCATTTCTTGCTACAGTTTGGGGTGATGTTAGCATCCCACCCTCACAGGGAGTCTGGACTCATTTAAGATGATACTCCCTTGCAGACTAATGAATCAACTTGGTTTCCGGAATGGATCGCAAGGGTCTATGTCCAAGTTGGCAGGCCATACTGTCACTGTCCTGGTTGAGAGATGGTGCATGGAGATGGTCAGAACATTGGATATCATTGCTCCTAAACACTTAACCAATGCTGTAATTTTATTGCAAAGTTAGATGGGCTACTAACAGGGTGTCTACTGGAATTTCTTTGTTTCCTAAAGTGACTTCTCTCACTCTACACCTGACCACCCTGAATTCTCTCCATTAAATACAGCATCCTGGCTACTCCTTCCTCTCCCACAAACATTTTCTCTTTTGCTTGTTTGCACGACTGGTCTATAATATGTTGCAAAGTAAAACACACTGAACCAACTAAGACTATGGCCATCCACCACCTTCATTTTCCAGAATGCCATATTGGCCATAAGGTACTTTGAGAAACCAGAGATGGCCTGTGGCTGTAACCACAGTCTACAGAGTATTTCAGTTTGTAATGTACTGTCTTATAATAATAGAATAATGGAGTTGGGAGAGGTCTATATGGTCATCAAGTCTAACCCCCTGCTCAATACTGGAACCAAGGTATAGTATATCTAACAGATAGCTTTCTAATACACTAGTACCTTGGATAATGTTATGGCTTGGTTCCACAAGTCATAATGTTATCTGTTAACGTTAAAAAAAATTAATGTTAAAAAAAGCATCAGGTAGAGTCTAAGGACACTAACGTCAGGGGTTTAGTTCATGAATTCAATGTGTTGAATTATGCTCATTAGTTGATTTATTTATTTTATTTCATTCAGATCAAAATAAGTAAATGAACTAATGAGCACAATTCAACGCATCGAATTCATGAACTAAATCCCTGACGGTAGTGTTCTTAGACTCTACCTGATGCTTTTTAATTAATTTTTAGGACATCCTAGGCATAACTGCAAATGAAATTAACACAACCGGGAATGAAAGGGTTAAGTCCACCACATTTATAGTCAGCCGTGGCTTGACAGAGGAGAAAAAATGCATTTTAAACCTAATCACAATTAATTTAAATCTCCAGTACCTTAAAAAGTTAATTTTTGTGACTGCTGCTGCCACCGCAGCTTGACTTTTTGATGGAAGGAAAAAGGGGGGAAATCCATTTTCAAATAGCCCGCATTCACAGCCTTAAAACAACTAGGCAAGAGAAATCCTTTTGCTGGCCTTACTCTTCAGAAGACTCCATTTGTCCTGTTCAGTCACCGGTCAGAACAATCCTGAGGTTCCTCAAGGCTATAGGGGTGTATTTTTTTCTCTTGTGGTGCTTTTGAGGAAAGCCTAGAAAGCTTTGAAACCTTTGAAGTCCTTTAAAGTCTGGTTGAATTAAGCAACTGGATACATTGTGTTGGGGCTCTTGCCTTTGAAATCGGAACTACTCTTGCTTTTAACTTTCCCTCTTATTGCAGTTTCACCCCCTGCGCCAATACAAGCCTATGGAGCAGGGGAGCTTGAAACTGCTCCATAGACTTGCATTGAGCTTCACTTGAAGTCTCCGCTAAAGCAAGGCTTTTTGAATGGGGCTTTTAAAATACCAGTTTGACTTTTTAAAAATTAATTAAAAATTGATCCTTGCAGTTATCTACCTGCAAGTCACATGGATGGTTGCATGTACAGTGTAGTGATCGATTGCTGGGACTGCGGGGGTGTTTGGGGAGAGATCCACGTGCACGTGCTGTTTCTCCCCAAACACACCCACAGTTCCAGCAATCGGTGCTTGGGTTGGGGAGAAAACAGGCATGTGCACCCATTCAACCTCCAACCCAAGCGCTGATTGTACGTTGAAACTAGTGCTTGGGTTGGGGCGAAGAACAGGTGTGCACACCCATTCTCCCTCCCCCCAACCCAAGCACCAATTGCAGCATTGGATAACGTCGGATAAACATCGAATAACATTGGGGAATTTGAGGCAAACATTTGCATCACACAACGTTATCTTAACATTGTGCAATGAAAATGTTTCTCCCAAATTTCCCAACGTTATCTGATTTTAGCCTTATCCGATGTAAACGTTTTCCGAGGTACCACTGTATGCTTATGAATACCTCCATTGTTGGAGAGCTTGCTCACTACTTCCTGAAGTAATTGGTTCCATCTTCACTCTCTGCCATGGACTTAAGGTTTATTATTTATTTATTTATTTATTTATTCAAATTTATATACTGCCCTCCTCGCCGGGGCGGCCCAGGGCGGTTCCTACAAGAGCCTACAGGTACCCATATCCCCACAACCCCACAAAGTTCAACACTTGTGGCATCACTGAGCCCTTTCTGTTTTTGTGGAAAGTACACTGCTCATTATGCTACTGCTTAATTAGTGCTAATATGAAGAAGAAAACTATATTGATGTCGAATCATAATTCTAAATATGGATTTAGACATGAGTCCTTTTTGTTTCACTGGGTCTTATTAATTGAACTTTTAATTTTATATACATATATTTTGTCAGACAAAGAATACTTTAATAAATATGCAGTGGCTTTGATAAAATTGAGTATGGTTAATTTCTATACCGTTCTACATGCCTTGTATGTTTAATGTTGTACTGTCTTACATTTTAAAATAGTCCATGAGTGATATAAAAGAAAGTGCAAAGCATCAGTTCAGCTTGAGTACTACATACCATTCTATTTTTGTGTTATGCCTCTCTTCGCTTCTCTGCACTTGGGTGGCAAATTGTTTTGGCTGTAATATAGGAAATAGGCACTGCTCAGTGGCTCTTAGTATAACACCTACTGTGAAGTTTAACAGAACTTTTAACAGTTTGTTTAGTAGTGGTGGAAGAATGAATGTTGCCGTTGTGTGTTGTCAATGATTTTTCTCAGCTAGCACTAAAACATACTAGTTCATAGAGATGCTCTGTTCCACTGTGCCCGACATCTTCAAATACTACAAAAAGATTTAAATAAATAATAGAATGAATATTGTTCTCATAATCCCTTTTTAGACCAGAGTCCCTGATAACAGATAAGAAGCACAAAGCAGAAGTATGGTCTCAAATAATAAATGGCTCCATGTTTCTAGAAAGGAGGGAATATTACTAAGTTTGGCTGATATGATGTGTTTCTATTGTGTTTGTCCCAGCAGTAGGCTACTTTATAGGTTTAATTTCTACAGGGATCACCTAGTTATGCTGTTGCAGCAAAAAAGTAACGAGTCCTAAAGCACCTAGATATTTATTATTACACACGCTGTAGACTATGGTTTACTTCATCAGATGCATCAGTGCATGAAGTGCATATGCATGTGCATATTTCTGTTTTTTTATTTATACCATCCTGCAGACCCAGGCAGGAAATCTTGCAGTTTCTTTTCCTATTCTTAGCAGACAGCACTGTCTCTTTGGCTATGAAACAGAGATGAGCACTGAACTCTAGAGTCAGATACGACTGGCTTTCAAGCAAGGGAAACCTTTACCTTTACTAGAATATTATTATCTACAATAATTGTTTCTTTGTGTTATTTTAATGTGTTTTAAGGTGTTTCTCCCAACTAATTGTTTTAATATAATTATATATTAAATTTTTCTTGTTATAATAAAGTACAGTAAAACTCCGTACAATGATTGCATCATACATCGATAAAATTGTACAATTGCCTTTTTTTAAAAAAATTGTATTGTACAACAATTTTCATAATTGTATGATACATTTTTTTAAAGACAAAAGTCAGGTGGCATGAGGGAGCCTTTCCCCCGCCCCGCCCCCAAAGCCCCTTTGTGAACTGGCAGCACTGGGCTGCTTTCCTCCTGGGAAGTGCATTCCTGGGAAGTGCATTCCCTGGGGGAAAGCAGCCGAGCACTGTTAGTGAAAGGGATTCTCGGTGATCCCTCTACCGTTTTGGCAAGTGGAACACTGAGAATCTCTTTCGCTTACAGCACAGGGGTGCCTTTGGCCGGAGAAGTGATTTCCCATGGGTAAAGCGCTTCTCCGGGCAATGGCACCCCTGCGCTGTTAGTGAAAGGGATTCTCACTGGTCCCCCTGCTGTTTCCGCAAGGGGACAAGTGGGAATCCCTTTCACTAACAGCACAGGGGTGCCTTTGGCTGGAGAACTGCTTTCCCAGGAGTAAAGCACTTCTCCAGCCAAAGGCACCCCTGTGCTGTTGGCGAAATGGATTCCCGCTTCTCTCTTTACAGAAACAGCAGGGGGCAGCCAGAATCCATTTTGCTAACAGCACAGGGTTGTTATTGCTCTGGGAAGCGCTTTATCCCTGGGAAAGCACTTCTCCGGGCAAAAGCAACCCTGCACTGTTAGCAAAAGGGATGCATTTTCATGGTGAAAATCGTTGTACAAATCATCCCATAGGGAAAATCGCTATACGATACATGTATCGTACAGCAATTTTTTTTCATACAACGATGGACCCATTGGAACCAATTAAAATCATCATATGGGGTTTTACTGTGTTGTTCTTTCCAGCTAAGGTGTTTTTTCAACTAGGTTTAATATTATATCTTTAATTATGTTTAGTGTAATGACTTATTCTGCTTATTTAAATTTAAAAAATAATGTGTGAGCTGCCTTGAGTCACTTCACTGGGAGCAAGTGGCATAAAGGGTGACAGGGTGATCTTATGAATTAATGTCAAAAATGTCCTGTCCTAAACAGCCCTATTCAGCTCTTGTAAACTCAAAGCCATGACTTCCTTTTAGAGTCAATACAACTAATATTCAGTCTTCCTCTCCTACTGCCTTCTGTTTTCCCCAGTACTATTGTCCTTTTCTGTCAGTTTCCTCATGATATGTCTGACGTACAGTAGTCTCAGGTTAACCATTTCGGTTTTTGTCAGAATGCAAGCTTTATTTTTTTATTCTAGAATACATTTATTTGTCCACAGTATTCATAAAGTTGTCCTCCAAAACTATACTTCAAATGAGTTAACTTTTTTCATGTCAGTTTTCTTCATCATTCAGCTGTCACGTCTGTAGATAATAATCAGGAATGCATTAGTATAGATGCCCTTGACTTAGATTTCCAGACACTTATTTCTTCAAAGCCACCCTTCTGAGATTCAGTCTTATTTTGACTTATTGACTACAGTCTCCATTTGGATTGATAACTGAACTGAGATATATAAAATATCTTTTAACATTTGAATTTGTTTCCAATATTAATTATGTAATTCTTCTATAGCTGACTGGATAGCTCAGTGGTTAAGGGAACTGGCTAGGGAGCCAGAGGTTGGGAGTTCGATTCCCCAGTGAACTTCCAGTGAGAATAGCCAGCTTGGGTAGCCATGGGCAAATTGCAGAATCCCAGGGCACCACTCAGAAAAAGAAAATGGTAAACAACTTTTGTGTATTCTTTACCTAGAAAACCCTGGAAAAGGTCATCATGAATCAGAATTGTCTTGACAGCATGCAATACAAACATACACAATTCTTCTACAGTTATAACTTTTGTCTTCTTAACATTCAGCTATATTTCTGATTAACATATTATTCTTTAAATTTCTTTAATAGCCTTTTCAAGTAATTGTTTCTGATTGCAAATAATGTGATGTCATTTGCGTGGCTTGAATTATTGATGTTTCTTCTACTAGTTTTCACTCCGCCTTCATCTGAAGCTAATCCAGCTTTTTGTATGTTATGTCCCACATACAAATTGCACAGATAGGGAGATGAAATACACCCTGACCAGAAACCATTCTGTTTCTCTCTGTTATGTTCTAACACTAGCCTCTGGTCCAGGATATAGATTACGCAATAATACAATAAAATACTAGAGCATATTTTATGGCTCCCACTTTATTTGCAGGTAAAGGTTTTATATGAATACCAATTCAGTGCACCTTTTGCTAATTTTCTTTTCCAAGCACATGGATTTTAAAATTGTTTTTGGAAAGTCATTGGAACATGGGAGAGATTGGCATTGGATGTTAGCCCTGAAAATGGTGGGTGTTTAAGTCCTTCTTCCAGTGTATGCACCTTATCAATCATTCTTTCTTGAGTATCAACGTTTCAGTTATCTTTCACTCATCATATAGCTTTAGACATGCTACCTTCCTTCTGAAATGTTCAAGTTTCTTATCTTCAGGTATATCTACAACATATACCAGTTTATCATAGATTTTCTCAAAATTAAGGGAGGAAAACAAAAAACAAATTAGCCACGTACCAAATTTTATCACACACTTCCTACTCTAAAATCTGTAGCCAACCCTCTGCTAGTTTCTGGTTCCCCCATGCCACCCCCATATTCTGAACTGAGTCAGTATCTGTTTAGAGTCATAAAACCAACTGTACAAATTTAATCAATTCTATCAAGATATGGAAATATTATTGACAATTCCCTTTTCAACAAAATCAAATTTTAATTTTATGTCAGTCATACTACATCTTTTTGTCTGAAAAATGGCAGAGAAACAGCCTAATGGCCTTTCAAGTTTTATCCAGTTCAGACCAGAAAAAAATGTTCTAGCAGTTGGTTGATTTCCAGTTACAAGCTACACAAGGCATGAGGGATTTAAATTTGAATCTAGACTTGAATCAAATCAAGGGACATCTACATTTTTTGCAAGCCTAACCAGGCTTTTATCCAAATAACTGCATCAAGGTCTTAACTGACTTGCATGGTCAATATACACTCATAAGAGATGCATCCTTAGAATTTTATTTGGTTGGCAAGAGAATAGCAGAAAAGGCTATAGTATCTCTGTATGACAGTGATAATTGAGCCTTCCAAGATGCTAATAATTGAGTACAGTACAGTAATACCTCGGATAATGCTAAGACTTGGTTCCACAAGTCTTGGTGTTATCCGATTTTAGTGTTATCCAATGCATGTTAAAATCCTATGGGATTGATCGGATAACGTCAAAGCTCCATAGAGATACATTGTAACCGCACAGGCTTTAGCGGTTGTTATCCGATCCATCCCATAGGACCTTAACGTTATTCAATCCAATTCTCCTCCCCAGATTACTTAACGTTATGTGATTTTTGCGTTATCCAAGGTAGATGTTATCCGAGGTATTACTGTATACGGAAGTTGGGAGAAGAGGGCTGTGCACAAATTTAATAGATTAATTATAACTCCTACAGTTCATTCAATTATTCAGTCATTCAATTTCTGTACCACCCATAGAACCACACAGCCACTCTGGGTGGTTTACAACAAACAACATTAAACACCAAGTATGTGAACTGAAAATACAATACCAAAAATACTTATTAAACCACTAAAACCAAATAATGATATTACATAAAAACAAACCCAATACAGCTCCAAAACAAGATCATGTCAGCAGAGGACAACTCAATGCCTCCCTGAAGAGCTCAGTTTTCAAAAGCTTGCAGAAGACTTGAAGTTTTTGGGGACTGGCATATGTAATTAGGAAGACTATTCCACAATGCTAGGGACAAAACAGGAAAGGATCACACTCTTGTGATGGTTTTCTGTACTTCTTTTGAGGTGGGTCCTCTCAGTCCACTGGTCTGGGAAAGGTATGTTGTCTGGTTAAGATAATTCACATTTCACTGCTTAGATAACAGTTCTAGTCATCCAGCAGTCCCTGCTCAGTTTCATTACTAAGAGGAGAAAATTAAAAGATCGGATGCATGGGTCAGAACTTTTACAAAATGTAAATGTATTTTAGATGGTATTTGGATTCGGTAAAATTATCAAAGATGTACAAAGAGGTTTCAAATATTTATTGGAAATGTAAAAAGAATTCTATCATATGTGGTGGGCATGTGGGAACATGGGAGAATATTGGATAAGAGTTCAACTCCAAATGACAAAAAAAATTAAAAACTGACATACCAAAAGATCGAGAATTGTTTCTTTTGAGGATCTTGGATAAAGAAAAAAATATGGAAAAGTAATATTATATATTAAAACAACATCAAGATCTTTTTATGCTCTTGGAAAAAAGAAGAAATATGAGCAAATGGATGCTTAAATTAACAGAGGTGGCAGAAATGGCTAAATTATGAACAATTTTGGAAGATCAAACAGCGGAGAAATTTAAAGAAGAATGGTCACCTGTTATAAACTATATAAAGAGTAAAGAAAAGAAACAAGTATATGTTAATGGGTTTGAGGTACAAGAATTCTCGAGGAGATTAACATAAGAATGATGCACACTAATAGTGGATTAAAGAATATAGGAAGTAATATAGGAATATAATTAAAAAGATAACATACATCTTTTGGTGAGTTCATTCTGCAGTTCCTTTTGCCTGACCTAGTGTGGGAAAGATTAGCTGACAACACAAGGTGGCTGTTACCAATGTACGTCCAATTGTGCTTCAGATTCATTGAATCAGTGGTGATTTGGTGGGTCAACTCCTCTTAAAGTTCCATTGATTCAACAAGCCTACTTTAGTTGCAATCTACTATTGGATTTTAGCCTTTGGGAGAGGTTTAACAGTGGCTACATACCTTTTCAGGCATTTCTAGCACAGAAGGGTTTTATATGGAAGAAAGCGGTAATCAAATTTGAACTGAATGTTTTAGTTGGTATATAGAATATTCTAATTGAATATTCAAATTCACACTGAATTCAAATTGACCCTTGCTGGTTAAAGTGACACTGATAAAAGAAGAATGTATTTGAACTTTCTTCAGACAAGTAAAATTTCTATGTGTTTCTCAAAAATACATATAAATGTAGGATGAAGTGTCTTCCCTAATACACATCATAAATAACTAATATATAAAGTTGCCTTTTAGCTATTATGAAGCATTAAAGCACTAGAACTGAACTGCATTTCTTTCAGAATGAGTAATCTTCAAACATATTTTCCTTTATTTATTTTATTTGTAAAAATGTCAATACTGAGTATTTAGAAAATGAGCCTAGATGTTAGAACTGGACTGTACCTTACATTTTTAATTTGTTGGTTGTTTGTTTTTAAGGTGTATGAAAATGGGAAAGACACTGCTGAAACTCTTGTTTACATCAGTAGAAAAGAAACGGAAAGCAGTCATGGGAGTCAACCCAATGCTGTGTTAGAAAGGGTACGTTTATAGATACATTTTTCAAATGTATGCTCTCAAAATGATTTAAAATATATTAAATTAGATAGTAGAGACATTTTGATGTTTATACTGTTGTTTCTATAAGCAATTTAAAGATTTGTTTTCTTTTTGAAAAGAAGTTGGCACAGCATGAATTCCGACCTTTCCTATTCTCAAATACAGAAACGAGGGATGGGAGAGAAATGAATTTAGTTCCCATTTCAGTAAAAACCTAACTATCTACATGCTTTCTGAACATAAATGCAGAGCAGACTGCATGTTGCTGCTGAGATGTGCACATTTTCAAAAAGTGCAGTGCAGATGACGCACAAAATCCCAAAATGTTTTTATTTGCAAAATGTGCACAAAATTGCCTACATTTGGAGAAAATGTACACAAACAGCAATTGGAATGACTAGAAAAATGAGAACCTGAGTGAAATTGAAGTTGACAGATTCACCCATCCTAATAAAGGCTAAGCTGTATTAATAAGTGAAATGTCAACATGATGTAGTTATAGAAAACACTCTTTGATTTAAAGCAGCAATTTCTGGCCATTGTTGTTTTTTGCATCATTTTTATTGCCATTCAGTTTCCCACTGTTTGGAATGTATTCTTCCTAGCTGATATATAATTTGCATTTCCCTTAAAACATTTCCCACTACATAATTTCATCATAGTACATCTTACCATATTAGTGACCAAACTGCTTGTATGTACTAGATGATACAGGGAATTCTGTTAACCTTATGAATGGAAATTCTAGCTCCAAGGCTCTGCTTAACCTAGAAAATTAACTGGTGACCTTGGGACAGTCATAATCCCTCAGCCTGACCTATCTCACACGGCATGTCAAAAGTAGAAAACATGGACATGAATATTATGCAGAAACTGAAACTGAACATGAATATTATGCAGAGGATGATTCTACGGGAAGAAAGTGTTAAAACTGAAACACTTCCAAAAGTATGCTGTTGAGGATTTCTACTTGTACAATGGATGCATTACCAAATAGTGCAGCCACTCATATGATGATAGCGGCACACATAGAACTCTCACACAGGATTATAAGGATGGTGCAGTTAAAATATTCAAAGCACTTGACATGCATATTCTCTGTAATACTGAAGTGGCCCATTTTACAATGTCTATAATTCCAACGCAAAGCTGAATCTGAAGGAATCATGGCTAAATTGAACTCTTTTAGTTGTTCATGGTTGAGGTGAGGATAGCACTTATCACATGTTCAGCTAATTTCCTATTCACTGTTATTTTTAACTCTTCTGTAAGATGAAATCAGAAGAATTATAAATATACCCGAATATAGGAATATGATTACCACTACAGGTGCATTGGAAATAATAATATAGATACTGAGAGCAGACTTGCTGAAAGTATTAAAGCCAGATATGGAGCAATTATTTGTCATTTGTTAGGTATGTTGTGATCCCCCCCCTCCACCGACTGCACTGAGTACTTTCGATCATTAGAATACTTTATTTTTAGTTATTATTGGCATGCCACCCAACTTAGTGTGAGCACTAATTTCAGTTATAAGTGCAGATTATTTTGTTGTGGTTCTCTCACACATTTATGGTCCCCCAGGAGCTAATCATAATGGGGAGGTAATGTCACAATGTTGTTGTTATGTGCCATCAAGTTGCCTTTGACTTATGGCAACCTTATGAAACTGTCACTATACAAAGGCTCTGTGATTTGCTCAGTTGCAGAGGCTGGCAAAGGGGAAGAGAGCATAAATCAATCTGCTGGAAAGAGCTTTCCATAATCAGAAAAGAGTGACAATTGGGGGGAGTGTGTGGAAGTGGCTATAGTTAGAGCCAGTATTAAAATGCCATGAAATGGTAAATTGACCACAGAATGTGCAGCATGGTGGCATTTGTTCCCTAAGAGATCCCTATGACTTATTAACAGGAGAAAGAGAAAAGCTCTAACAATCCAATGAAATTAGGTTGGGCCAAGAATTCTCTCCTGAAACATAACCCTTGGTATTTAGATGCTCTTCAGTTTCTGCCATGCCTCTGTAATGTATTTTTATAGAGCTGAAATTGCTAAATGAGTCTTGTATTATTCTTGTTCAGCTATTGATCACCTATAGCTTGGCAGGAGGATGAAGGAAAACACGGCCCTTGTCAAGCCTCAACAAGCTCAGCGAAAACACTAACAAAATGTAGCTCCAAATGTGGACTGGGAAAACATAACCTTTATCAAGAGAGCTGTTACAGCATGTAGAAGCTAACTGTTTGTTCTGTACAACTGTCACATCTGCTTTCAGTCTGTTTGCCAAAGGGTCAGAGCTCAACCATAATCCTGTTGCACCCCCTGCTGGTTAAAAGCCTGTGCTCATTTTGTTACTTTACACTGAGATAAACATTGCAGTCATTTCACACTCCTTTTAACATTCTATATGAATTTAATTACCGTTTGTTTGGACATCACTGGTTATGGAGTACAAACAATTTATTACAGATGTTCCCATTTCATTTTTTCCCCTTTGTATTTTCCATTGCCAGGTACTGCACATAATTCACCAAAGGCTCCAGAGTTCAGCAGATTTCAAACCATCAGGCCTGAGCCGTTTCCCCACTCAGCTTTTTGATGAGACTGGACAAGAAATTAAAAATCCATTTTTATTGCAGAATGAGCAAAAAATTTGGGTTTCGTACGGTGAAGATTACAGGTAGGAGCAAAGTGTTTTAGCTCTCTGGCTGTCAGCAATCTTGGGGTTGTCAAACTGCTGTATGGGGAAGTTTGATAACCTCCAGGTAAAACCCCATTTATTTTTATGGTAAATTCCAACAAAATTTCATTGGCCTTGTTTGAGGCTGTACTGTTTGTGGATATGACATCTCTCTCTGACTTACTGTCTTAATGCCTTGTCATCGTTCTTGATGTCTGCCTGTCAGCACAGCAAGAGGGATTTTTTCATGTCTGAATAGTCACCTTAATGATAGCAGATGGAAACACCACAGGGGGTCCAAGCCCATCACACTGTCATTGTCACAGGCTGCCCTGACCTGTTTCCACTCCTCTATTTTTTTGTCCCTTTTTAAAGGAGAAATGGATGGTAATTGAAAAGGATCTTAAGCAAGATTTATGAAGCTGTAGACAACATGATTCCCTACTATCCTTCTGTGTTTTCAAATATAAAGTCTTAACCTTTTAAGCACCAGTGATGGTAGAAAGAGAAAAAATAAACTGGTAAAACCTGTAAATGCTGACCATCTCGGAGTTAAAAATAGCAAGCATTTAGGCTGTGCTATAGTTAATTTATTTGCAGAGGGTATTGTATGTGCAAAGTATTACATGCAATCTCTTTTTTAACCAAAAGAAGAAGAAAAATGTAGTTCAGGGTTACTTTTGGAGTAGCACATTATAATTGACATGAATTTTAAAAAGAATTAGCACCTCTATCACTGAGAGCCTGCATAGGTATCAATAAAACCTACTTGTTCAGGTTTAGACATATTTGCAAGATACGTTTGAGTTTATTCATTCATTTGCAATTCAGCAAAGTTCTTTCACTTCTTATATTGTTGACACCATTTAGTTATGTTTCATTTATGTAATTAATATACTCCATCCTTCAGTGCAAAATTTGTTTTCATATTTTTTAAAGTTAGTCTTTCAGTTTCTGATATTTGAAGTGGTAGCCATCTGTGCAAGCATTGCAACAAAAAAGACAAAAAAGTTGTGGCACCTTAAAGACTAACTCTTGTAGTGCTTTGTTTTATTTGTCCAACTAGAAATGTTTTATTAACATTTTGATCTGGAAAAAATACTGGATATTTTGTATAGCTTGGCAGAAATGTGTAGAAACCAGATTACAATTGCTGGTTTATTTATTTTGCTCGCTATAATCACAGCATAATCCTGTGCATATTTCTTCAAAAGTAACTCCCACTCTCTTCTTTGAGGATTATATCCAGGTAGGACTACAGAGAATTGTAGCCTTGTCCTGATTCAAGATCTAGAAGTATATTTTATGAATAACTTAAAAAGTAGAAAGTTGGTAATCTTTCATATACATATTGCATTCAAAATCTCATGCTAAGGAGGAATATATTTTAAAATCCAGGCAACTACATTTTTAATCCTGAAATCTAATGCAGAATTTATTTCAGTGTAATGTACAAGTCCTGAGAACAAGACTTGTTTTGTGCCTTAACCTATATATATTTCACATAATTTGTGGAAGGGGTTCTTTTTTTAGAATGATCCTTGCTGGCAACAGAAATGTGTTGTGACTAGATGCATATCTGTATACCTTGAGTCTGTGATTACTCACAAGATGGAAACAATTCTCAAAGAATAAGTCTTCTGTTGTTGTTTTGAGAATGGTCATGCCAGCCAAAAAAACTGCTTGTGTTTGAAGTTTCTTACAAACATTATGGTGCATTAGTTTAAGTGTAAGAAAGAAACTAAACTTTTGTATAAGGTATTCTCTTTAAAATGTATCTTGTCTTTTCATATTCTTTTATCTCTAGTTCAGTAGTAGTAGTAGTAGTATTACTTTGTTATCATAAATTTATTTTGGTTAAGAAATATAATTACTGTACCCTAATCAAAAGAGTATCATCCAAAATGTCAGCTTTTATTCTGTAATATAAAATCTTGTAAATGAAAAAATAAAACCATTTGCTCAAATTTTTGGAATTTACTTTCTAATCTGATTTTTAAAATAGTTTTTATCACGTTTACTATTTTCAAGTTATTTTGTGGTATTACATCTTGCACGTATTAAATTGGTTTAATATTTCATTTATTTGTTGATGGGCTGTGGCATTTTTGTTATTGACATTTGGTTGGCACATACTCAATAAATTGGGTGTAACTTCAGATAAGTGTTCATGATAAAAGAATTGGAGAGTCGTAGCCTTAAGTATACACTAAAACCTGAACAGAACAGAATGAATATGACCTTCTGATATAATTTATTTAGAAGAGCACCTGGATTCATAAACATACAGAGAAGAAGAGAGGTGAGGGATAATTTATCAGTGAGTTTCTTTTTAATAATCCTATAACAAAACTGTAATAAGGTTTGTGATTGAGCGGTTTGGTCCTTTTTGAACTGGAATCTAACTCATTAGTGAAGTTGGCAATTCGCATATTTTTGTGAAAAAGAGGAAGGGGCCAATTTGGCAAACATCGTCGATTCCTTTGTTAGGTTTCTTGAAATAGCCACATGTAAATAAGCATGTAAAATTTCAGTAAGCAAAAATTAGTGAATTTCATTAATGTTGTTGTGCCCTCTATCATGTTTAAAGTACTTTGAAGTGTAGATTAGAGATGTCTCTTGTGTGTATAGTTACCTGCTTCACATACTGAAACACAGCTTTAGGGAAGCAGTTATCTTTAGAGTGTCACTCCCTTTTCCCTTGCGAGAACAGGCTTTATTTCAAGAATTATTGTTTGCAATGTCCTGAATCTACCCTCCAGTTGAAATGATAATGTATTGTGAGCCCCTTTTGCCAACATGAACTTAAAAGCCCTCCTGAGAAGCTACTTTGTAAATCTGATCTCAACAGTATTAATCGTGATGATTGCTTTATTTCAATATTTAATACATGTTACAGTATGAAAGAACCATAGATCAAGGAGAAAAAAGAAATGTTCTCCTTAGAAAAAAATAGTGTAACTGTATACAAAACACAAACAAATACAACATGCATTAAAGTAGTAGAAGAGAAATGGCTGAAAATATTTTGAATTTTTGTTGTCATTTCAGTTTTGTCACAATAAAAATGTAATTGTAAGCAAAGAGTCTGTACAAAGATAACAAAAGTATATTTTATATTTATTTATCTGACTATAAACGTGACTCTGTTCTAAAATCTGTATTAGTGAAATATCCTTATTGGATCAACCAAATAGTGACAAAAATGTAAAAGCTTTCAGGATTCCCAGATCTCTTAATGATGCCATGAAAAGCAGGTTGAGAAGAACTGAGTTGGGCAACATTCACTCCCAAATCTCCCTGAAGTCCTCATATTGCCTGTAAATCCTAAATTTGGGTGTCTGCAGGCCCGTCATCCTGTTCCATTTTAAGACTGGATAACATATGATTTTTAAAAATAACCTCCATAACTTTTGGTCCATGATACAAGGGCTGTTTCACATATGTTATTTGTTCAATATGAATCTCTCTTCCTGGTGACAAGGTGTGTGCTCTGAACTTGACTTTTGGGTGCAGTGTTCTTTTCATAATAGTTTGCTGACAACTATTACATAGATTACAATTACTTAGAGTTCCCTCCCCCTCCCAGGAATGGCTCTTGAATTACTCCTATAGGTTTTACAGATATTATGGACATATGACAAAGCTGGCTGGATCAAAACCTAGACCAAAGGCTGCAGTAACTGATTGTTCTTTTCATATGGTGGCAAATCAGGCACCTTCAGAATCCCACCAACAGGACATCCTTGGTCTCATGTTGTCCAGCAACATATATACAGAAGAATACCACCACCACCACCAGGCATAGATAATGTGCTGGCGCCAATTTAAAAGCAGCAACTAAAAACAAAATGTAACTTTTTCATTTCATTTAAATGTAATTCCTCTTTTGTGTCCATAAAGAGCATCCATTACTTCACGGCCTCAATGATAAGAAAGAGAGCTTCCATTTGCCAGTCCATTTGGATGCTGACTAAAATACTTTTTCGCAGAGGTCTCCCATCCCACAGGGTTAGCAAGCAAGGTTACTCCCTGTCACCAGATCAACAAAAATGAAAGGAGTTCAGTGTTCACTTTATTGTGACAAGGGCCATTTTTAGCCACTGTTTTAGACATGCTTATAGCAGGGGTGCCCAAACTATGTCCCAGGGGCCAGATCCACCCCAATGCCAATTCATCTGGCCCTCGATTACCTCATCACTCTCGGAAACAGAAGTAAAATGCTTCCATACGGTGAGTTTTACTTCCATTTCCGGGAGCGACGAGGGTGTCACTGGCCGGATGAATTGGCATGGGGAGATGGCCATAGTGATCCATCCCCTGAAGCATGTGACTGGCCCGTGGCCCAAAATATTTGGGCACCCCTGGCTTATAGGCAGAAATTGGACTTTTCTTCATTTCTTCATTTATGATATTGTATTGAACTGTTACATTGTATTTGATTGCATGTTGCGAGCCATCCTGAGTTGGTTTCACCAAGTAGGGCGGCATATAAATCGAATTAATAATAATAATAATTTCTCTGCTTGCAGTTTTGAGCCCATCCTCTGGGAAGAGGCTGCAAAACATGATCCACTTGTTTATTTTTCTGTTCACGCCTAGGAAAACATATAGTATTGTGGTTCCCCAGATAAATTTGTGTGCTTTCTTTCTATGTTCTCCCACATACTCTTCCATTCTTTCCTTTTTTGGCAAAAGAGGGAACAGCTCTTTTGGTATGGTCTTATAATTTTCTATCATTGGCCTCCTTCTGAAGTGCAGTGAAAAGGTTTCACTGGAGTCTGGACATCTACACCAGCTAGGTGCCCTAAGAAGTCACTGTAGATATTATCTGTTACATACTGATTTGTGTGACTCATCATGTCACTGATGACGTCTACAGTGATTTCTTAAGTTGGGGCATTGCCCCTAAATGTTTTTACCTGCATAGTTATGCTAGAAGATTTTGGCCACTCTTTTTATGGGCATGGATGGCAGCTGAAATGTGAAAGAATAAATGTGAGTGAATAAGCCACCTGCTTGGCTCTAAAACTGACCAGAGCAAGTAATATCAATGGCAATTAGTAACAGCAATTACACTTATAAACTACCCCTTAGCGCTTACTGCAATCTCTGGGCGGTTCACAAGTTAATTAGCATTTTGCCCCTGACACACTAGGTACTCATTTTAGTAACCTCAGAAGGATGGAAGGCTGAGTTAACTTTGTGTTCTATCTGGATTGAACTCACAATGTTCTGGCTTTAGTACAGCAGTTTAACCACTGTGCCACCAGGGCTCTGGTAGCAACAAGTAAGAACATTTCTAATTCTGTGGCAGAGCTAATGTGGGTAATGGGGCATCTTACTGCTGACGTTGTGAGTTTGATCCTGATGGGGGCTCAACGTTGACTCAGCCTTTCATCCTTCTGAGGGTCGGTAAAATGAGTGCCTAGCAGTTTGGGGGCAAAAATGCCAATTATTTTGTGAACTGCCCAGAGAGTGCACAAACACTGAGTCTCTGACATGTCTAGGTTTGCCCACCAACAACTATTGTGCTTTACTGCCACTGGGAATAGGCACAGAATACAAAGTTCTCCCACATTACCTTGTTTCTGCTGAGAGGAGATTTTTATGTGCCCCCTTCAGCTTTATCTTAGGGTTCTCAGCAGTATGAGCATGACTTTAGTTCAGGGGTGCCCAAACTTTTCCCTCCAGGGGCCTGACCATGAAAACAGCTGAGTGGGCCAGTCACATGGTTCCTCCCACCACTGGTGCATGAATTCACCATGTGTTTTGGTGCATTTCCCCCACCTCTGCTGATTCCCTTGGAGGAGGGACTGAGGGTGGCACATTTTTGCACCATTTTTTGAAATTTTTGCGGCATTTTCCGTTCATTTTGGTGTAGTTTTTGCACAACATTGGCACTTCTGGCAGTGGCAGGGCGTTTACTCTGGTGATGGTGGAAATCTGGCCTATGGGCCAGATAATTACATCCTGCAGGCCAAATCTGGCCCACGAGCCGTATTTTGGGCACCACTGCTTTAGTTGTTCTGAATTAACCTTTTGTAGATCGTCAAGAAGCTGGTGGTAGTTGCTGTGTTTATTTCTCAACAGTTCCTTCAGCTTGGAGATGGGCTACTAGTTCAGGAATAATTCACCTTCCTTGCTGTCCATAAAGATGACAACCTTGTCCTGGTGACAATGAATTCCAAGGTGTAAGCACCTGAACTGCAGTAAGGTGCTAGCTCCTAGATTACTGTAGTTTTTAACCATCAGATGGAAAACCGGAGCTATCTTGTTGAATTCATTCTTAACTTGAGCTCTTATAAGCACTGCATTATATTCATGCAATTACCGGTCTTGCAGCTGTTTGATATCTCCACCCCAGGGGTATTCTCTGATGATGTTTTCACTTTTCAGGTCTCCCTTAAATCCTGTTCTGAGTTTGACCTTTGACAGAGTGACAGCAGCTGAAAAGAATGGCATCACAGTTATTTATAAAACACTTCTGGATCCCACTGTTGATTTGCTGCCTGGACATGACAAGTAAATTATCTCTTCTTTTTTTAAATTTTTTTTGAACTACAACACCTAAGATTGGGGCACAGGGAAACAAGATTAAATGTTGAGATAGCTTGCAACTGTTGTTGTAAATATGACATAAAAATGGTGCCAATGGCTTGTTATGTGTCATAAAAGCACATACCAACTTCATGTGGTTGGAAAAGTACATTCAGCAAATCTTCCCTTAAAAATATGAACAATTTAGACATGGGAATGTGACACACTCTTCTTAATATTTTGTGGCTAATTTGAGCCTGGCGTGCAGTGCTCCATGGGGTTGCAAAGGGTCAGACTCAACCGTGCGACTGAACAACAACAAAATTTGAACATTGAACAGTAAACTTCTAACACCAAAGCTGCAGTCTTAAATTTGTTTTAATACCAATTTTAAATCAATTGAAAGTAATTTTGATATTGTTTGAAAATAAATTTAAATTCATTCTAAATCAATAGATTTAATTTAAACCATTACAGTGGTACCCTGCTTAAAGAGCATAATGTGTTCCACGGGATTGCTCTTTAAGCAAGTTTGCTCTTCAAGCAAAACACCATTGTAAGTGACCAATTGTGACTTCTGGTGGGGGGGGGGGATTGTGGACCCCGATTTAGTTGTTAAGTGAGTTTTTGGTTGGTTTTAGTTGTTAAGCTAGACAACCATTCAGAGAAAATTATTCTCTTTAAGTGAGTTAGTCTCTAAGTGAGGCACTCTTTATGCAAGGTTTTACTGTACTGTACTTTTAATTCTATTGAAGCAGCCATTTCAATCAATTAAATGGAGAACTAGCCAAAACATCATGCAACTTGCAACTATAGTATTTGAACATAATTACATTCACATGAGCTTAGGTCCAAAGACTTGTTTTACACACACAGTCTGCTACAGTTAAAACATTTCCTCTCAAATAGGATCCCTGTATTGTGTCACTAATATTTAAATAACATTGCAGTTACTTTAAAGTTAGTTTCACTCTCTTTCTTACCATTCTTTGACTGAGTAGGTAAGAGGGGGAAATTCTGCATACTTTTTCTCTAATTTATCCCAGGATTTGTAAGCACTTGGAGCTACAGAAGCACAAACCAAATTCTGCTCATACGATGGGCTTTCCTTTCAGTTCCCCACCACAATCTAACTATGCCCTATCTGTTGAATCCCAGAGACCCATCCAGAATGAATTAGGCATGGAAAGGCTGTAATGTATTTGAGAATCAGGTGGAATTCAGAGAATAT
This sequence comes from Furcifer pardalis, assembly GCA_030440675.1. Classification (NCBI taxonomy): domain Eukaryota; kingdom Metazoa; phylum Chordata; class Lepidosauria; order Squamata; family Chamaeleonidae; genus Furcifer; species Furcifer pardalis. Next base: position 80,424,804 of record CP126894.1, on the reverse strand, counting down.
CAGGCCTAAATCCACCTGCAAGTCCTAATTGGCATTGAATGACAGCATCAGTAGGAGTTACACAGTTAGTAACTGTTTTATAGCTGATTCCATTGGTCTACCCTACCAGAATCTAGCAGTTGGATTTAAGCCCTTGAACCTATGTGGTCAAGTACTTTTATTGCAGCATTTGTGCATGCTATATTGATAGCAAAAGAATTGGTAGAATTTATATTATATTAAGAAACATAAAAGCAATTCTCAAATAAACATCATATCTTAATACTTATTTTCAGTTGGGAAGCTTGTGGGGGATTTCCAGAGAATTTTGAATTGACCAATTATCTGGAACATCAAAATTTGGAAGCTGTGCACCCAGATAACCATTTTATACAATATAAGGTGAGCACTGAATGAGACTTAAAAATGTATGTCCTGTAGGAAATATTTTTTTAAAGATATTTTATACCTAGCCACTTACAGAATGTGGATGGGAGTAGTCAATTTAAATTAAAATGTGCACACTGGAAAGCACAGGGAGGGGAAGAAACTTAGTATTAACAAAATGATATTTGAAACACAAATATGATCATTGGCTGGAGGGACTCTTAAATGCTACTATGTAAATAATTTTATGATATTGAACGAAATATGTAATTCCTCTTAAGTTCTGTACAGTTTGTCACCCATCAAAACTGATGCAATTTCATGTCAGTAGAATGCTAATAGAACATGAAATACTTTTTTTTTTTAAGGTAAAGAAGGTGGGCCTGTCACTGCTGTTGCAACACCAACCAAGTACAAAAATGCTTGGTTAAGGAAATAATAACTCTTGGAATAATAGGCAGTAATATTCCACTAATAACTTGTATTCACCTTTTTAAGATCACTGGTGCCTACGATAAAGAAAACTGCATAATTTGGCCAGTTTGCTATGATTGTATTTAAACAATGTTTGCTTTTAAGCCAGTCACACCAATTTACTAGCAATGTGTACTGAACATTTGTTTGATCATATTGATCATATTTGATCATATTGTTTTTATCATATTGACAGGGGGAATTAATTAGTACTTTTTTGGGTATAAAATATGAGTCAAGTTTTCAGATCTAAAAATGTGCTTTAAAATGCATCAATTTCACATGTAGATATAAAGTCTTTTCTGTTCCATGGGGTCTGAAGATATACAGCATCTACCAAGAGTGAATCCAGAAAGAAAGAAAACAGGAGACTGGAAATCCACTGGATGTAAAAAATCTCCTTCTCAAACAACAGTTGGCAGACATATGAGACAAACAAAACAAAAATAAAAATAAAAAAAATAAAATAAAGACAAAAACATAGTGGCACCTTAAAAACTAACTATAGTTGTACCTCACTTAAAGAGCATAATGCGTTCCACAGGATTGCTCTTTAAGCGAGTTTGCTCTTTAAGCGAAACACCATTATAAATGACCAATTGTGTGGGGGATTGTGGACCCCGATTTATTTGTTAAGCGAGTTTTTGATTGGTTTTATTTGTTAAGCGAAGCAAACATTCAGAGAAAATTCTGCTCTTTAAGCGAGTTACTCTTTAAGCAAAACACTCTTTGTGCAAGGTTTGACTGTACTATATTTTAATATGAGCTGTTGTAGATCATATCCACTTCCTCAGAGCTTGGATTTGATCAATGAAAACTCACATTAAAACAAAACAGTTAATCTTTAAGATGCCACAATTTGTTTATCTTTACCTTTTTACTTTTGTTTCTTATCTGACATGTCTGCACAGACTAACATGCCAACCACTCAAAAAGCAGCTGACTTTTTACAAAAATCCAGCTTTGTATGCTTATTATTGAAATATTTCTCAGTGACCAAACAAAACCCTAAATAAATAAATACTGGGAATCTCAGTAGATTTATGTTACTGTACATTTCTAAAAAGAACACAAATGGTTGATGTTTTGCTGGTTACAATCATATATGTCTCTGTCTCTTATCTATCTATCTATCTATCTATCTATCTATCTATCTATCTATCTATCTATCTATCTATCTATCTATCTATCCTCACTAAGACACTAAGAGGATTATATGGTAGAAAGGCAAAAGTCTCATGTTCTGGTTACTTACACATTAGGATTGTCCTAGGGTACAGATAGCAGTGCTCAGTCTCTGACTGTTATTTTTAATCCTTTAGTGACAGGCAAAACCTTTCCAACAGGGTAAAATTCGTGACATATAATTCACATTCATAAATCTGGCATTAGAGAGAACCCAGACAATTACAACCTGTTGCTCTTTTATCACTGTTGAGAAAGCTAAGCCATGTATCAATGCCTGTAGTAGATTGGTGGTATTTTGTTCTGATAGAGACAATGTTGGAAGCAATATCCTTGTAGATACTGAATATTTTTCTGGGTGGTTGGTTTCTGAAGAGAAACAAGGAATTTTTAATTTGGAGTACACAATTTGAATCCTTCATATTATGCTGCTTATATATAATATATAAAATCAGTATACATTTTAATGTATTCACTATTAGATGTACCAGTACAGAAATTTCATTCAGCTCTGTTTATGGCAGTGATGGTGAACTGTGGCACTCCAGATGTTCTTGAACTTCAATTCCCAGAAGCCATAATCAGCAGGAGTGCTGACTTGGGTTCTGGGAATTGAAGTCCAAGAACACCTGGCATCCAAGGTTCGCCATCACTGGTTTGTGGTATTGTCCTTTGAAATACTACACAGAGACAGTGTCATATTATCAGCTTGTGCTACATTTCTGCAGGGTTTGGGTGTAAAACAACTACTACAGAGCAAACAACTTTTTCCATAGAATGATAAGTAGAAATGATTCAGAAGATCAGCTATCCTATTTTTCTGAGAAACGATTATAGTTATTCTGCAAGCTTATGTTTGAAGTTAATTGAGTTTGAATGGCAGCTAGGTTTTTTAGGGTTTTTTTATAATATGAAATGAATTTTATAAAGTCTACTGTGATGCAATATGTTACCTATTTGCAGACATCATTTCTAAAAATCATTCCTTTGACATGCTGAATCATTTTCTGAATGTGCTCAGAAAGAAGAGAGATCAAGAGCAACACCATAGTAGGAAGTAGAGCTTAGGACTTCTTGGCAGGATGAAATGCTAGCATCAAGACATAGTTGGCTTCACTTGCATCCTGCCTAGAAGCTACTGCAAATTGAAGCAGGATTATTTGGAACCTCAGTTAGGAGATTGGACTGTTAAGAAAGCACTTGGACATTTCCAGCAGTGTCAAAATAATCCTACCCAAGAAATGCAGAGAGGTTCTGTAACACTGTCAACTACAGAGGTGAATGGCAGCCATTCACTGATAGGAATAAGGAAAACATACATTAAATGAGGCTGTAGGGGAGGGTACTGGTGATACTGCATTCCAAGTCATCATATCTCACCCAGCAGCTTCATATAAATATTAAACAGCATAAAAGAAATGATCGACCTCTGCAGCACCCCATACCCTTGTACCCATGGGGCTGACACTGTCTCCCCCAACTGCACCCCCTGGACATGGCCATCGAGGAAGAACTGGAACCAGCACAAGATATTTCCTTTTTTAAAAAAAATCTTTTTTGGTAGATTTTAAAACATACAGGTCAAGCATTCAAGTTCTTTACAAATAGACTTAAGGTATAGATGCCCAAGTTTTTGTAGTGAACACAGATTTGCACAGCTAAAAACAGTGTGCCAGCTGTAAGAATAATATCTATTTTCTTTAAAATTAGGCAGCAGTACAACCAACCACTACCATCGTCAAACAAAACAGTCCACAAAACTTCCACCAAAATGTACATCTTATACATTAAATTGATTATACATTAAATTACATTTTTTTTAAAGAGGGAGAGCCCTTTGCCCACACAAACACATACACACACAGATACTTCTTTCCCCAAAACCAAGAAAAGCAAACAAGCGAATGTAAACAAAAATGGAATCAAATCCCTTTCCACCATAATGGGTATAATATGAGGAGATATATCTCCCAACTACCACTAGAAACTTTCTTCTGTTCTTTCATTTGGGTATAGTGCAGTGGCAAACAGTTATCAAGAATAATCTAGGGAGGTAAAGGTAAAGGAATCAGTGCTCATCTCTGTTTATAGCTGAAGAGCCAGTGCTGTCTGCATTTGCAGAAGTTTCCATGGACATGTGGCAGGCATGCCTAGACACTGGAGTGTATGGAACACTATTTACCTTCCCACCAAAGTGTTCCCTATTTATCTACTTGCTTTCAAACTGCTAGGTTGGCAGGAGCTGGGGCAGAGATGGGTGCTCATTCCATCATGCAGTACTTAGGTTTTGAACCGCTGACTTTCCACCTCCCAGTCAGTGTCTTAACCACTTGAGCCACTGCAATCTCTTTCTGTAGGAAAGAGAAAGAAAAATCAGGAAAATCATTAAAGAAATAAAGAGGAAATTAAAAAAAAATAATAGTTCCAAGGAGGCAATCTGAAATGGGCAAACTGCCTGACAACAGCAGCTGATATCGTCCCAAAACATAGGGGAAACACCTCCCCTCAAATCAAGAAAATAAGAAAGGATCCAGGATAGAGGTACAGGCAGCCCAAGTTGGAGGGCACCAGGAATAAACACAGCCACAAGGAACAAGTGACAAGGAAAGATCTCTCCCACTGGGTTCAAACTAATTCAGGTCCTTTTACATCTTTAAAACCACAGGCATTCTGATTGGCTGCCAATAGCAGATCTTGTGGTGTTATTGGCTGGAAAAAATCCTTTGTGATTTAACAGATAAAGATTTGAAGAAAGGCTAAATGAAAGAGGGAAATATGAAAGAACTCAAAAGCCTTATGCAATCTGAGTCCAGGGTATCTAAGGACTGTATTCTCCCCACAAAAGCCTTCACAGATCTTTGTGGGAAAGTCTTTTCTTAGCCCCACTCTATTTTGCATCATGTGGAGATGTGAGAAAGGAGTTTCTCAGTGAGAATTCCCAGGCCCTGGAATTCCCTATTGTAGGATGCTGGCTAGGTTGTCACACTCCTTGTCCTTCCACCAAGAGGCTGAATAGTTCTATGTAGGCAGAGCTTTGACAACTGCCCTTGCTCACCAGAGAAGTGACTTTTTAACTGGATGTATGCTTCATTTTCCTTATTTTTGTGTTTTAGATCTTATATGTTCTATTCATTTTATATATTACTTTTTTTGTTATTTTATGTCAGTGGTGCACAAACTTTTCCCACCAGGGGCCTGACCATGCCCCCTCAGTCAGCTGTGTGGGCCGGTCACGGGGCTCCTCCCGGTGGCAGTGGCAGCAGCCTGTGAAGCAGCATGCTTCCCTTGGAGGAGGGAGCACTGGGGGAGCATTTTCTCACCCCTTTTTTATTTTTTTTCGCCACATTTTTGCCACATGTTGGCACAAAAACACACTGACATTGGCATTTCCAGTGAAGTTGAAGTACTTCCAGCATTGACGGCAATCCGGCCCATGGGCTGTAGTTTGGGCAACCCTGTTTTATGTCACTGCAAGCTGCCTTAAGTCCCTTTCATATGAGAGAGACAGTTCTAAAATCAAATAAGAAAATATCTGTAGGAATGGATGAGTTCATATTATAATGGTTATGGATGAAAAGAATTTCCTCTTTCTAATGTTATGCAGTAAGGTTCTAAAGATATGTGGATAAAGCCAGATATTGGCTAAATGCTTTACATATTAAATGTTTTACATATTAATCAAAAGGCACATCTAAAATGGTCTGGGCAGAACATTTTCATAGGCTATGTATCTTGTTTCTTTGGTGTAATAACATTGGATATATATATGAAGAAAAATGTCTGGAATATAAAGAAAAAACATTAGTGCCATTTTTCATTGTATCTGTTATTAAATTGCTATATGCTCAGTGGAAACTGTAATATCATCTGAAGTCAGGTTAGCAGGATGTGGAGTTGTTTCTTTATCTGGTGTTTTCAGGTAATATCCAACATTATATCTCTTGAAGAACAGCATGGTATTAGGGTTGGGTGCCAACCTCAAATGAATACAAAAGGGACAATATTTCCTCCCCAGTGCACCACAAAATCAAATCTGATAAGATTAAAGCCAGTGGCATTGCTAAGAGGACACTGGGACTTGCAGCAGGTGTTATGTACATCACAATGCTCTCCCTTTCTAATTCCAGCTATAACAATCTTCCACACAGTTGTGTTGTCTCTGATAGCAACTTAGAATGGAGAGGGCAAGTACATGTGTTCCCTTAAGTCTCTCAGCCTTTACCGTGGGATTAGCAGAACATTCATTTCCATTGTATAAAAACTGTGGGGTTTATTTTTTTAGTCCTACTGCAGCTGGCTAACAGATAATATCAAATCAAGTACTGCATTGTATTTTATTTTATTTTTTGCAAGGATGCCTTTTGTTATTGTGTGTATGTTTGACAGAGTTCTGAGCATGCCATGGCAAGATTGTAATTTGCCCACAATATAATATTAGTGCAGTGGTACCTTGCATAACGAATGCATTGTATAGTGAAAAATTCACACAACGAAGCTTTCATAATGCAATGGTGATACCCTGCATAACAAAAAAAAAAAAATCCGTTATGCGTTGTTTTTGGTAACCAGGGTATACCTGCTTAATGGGAACCCCGGTTAACAACCCCCCCCCCCCGGTTATGCAGGGCATCTCCCATAAGGAACTGCAAAACTAAAAAAACCGCATAGCAAAGAACTCTGTGGAACGGAGTTTTTTCGTTATGCGGGGTTCTACTGTATTTAGCTTTTGTCTAGGGCTTTTTAATTGTCAAATGATCAATCTGCAATATCTCAAATGTTCTAACGACAAAATTGCAAAGTAGCTCTTTGTTGTTGTTGTTCTGTCGCACAGTCGATTCCAACCCTATGGATCATTTCCCGCCAGGCACCTTTGTCTTCCACCATCCTCCTCAGCCTGCCAAGCTTTGTGCCCATTTATTTATTTATTTGATCAAACTTTTGTGCAACCTTCCTCACAAGGACTCAGGGTGGCTAACAGACTTTAAAAACACTTAAAACACAATAAAAACACAGTATAAAAATCAAGATTAAAAATTACAGAGATTAAAAGAGATTTAAAGGATTTTTTAAAAAAAAGACACAGAGGGAGGGATCAGATGAGCCAACAGATTGAAGCAACCATCTGGCCCATACCCCATACATGCCTCGCCAGCCAGGTCTTAACCCGCCTACTAAAAGGCAGCAGCTCCGTCGGGAGATGCAACTCATTTGGCAGGAGGTTCCATAGGGCTGGAGCAGACACGGAGAAGGCCCTCCTTGTAGTGCTAGAGAGGTGTGCC